>JARKHS020035288.1:0-48674 GCA_030143305.2 Amblyomma americanum
TTTTTCTCCTTCTTTCGCTCCCACCTTCCTTCCTTCTCTTAAGCAGTGGTTTCGGTGTTGGCCTAGATGTGAGACAATTACTACACCATTTCCCTTCCTTGAAAACCAATTTTCCAATTTTTTTCAGGACGGCGCCTTTATACCAGCACTGAGCCACCAGCAGAGGAGAGGACATCAAAGGGTGTCCGAAAGAATATGAAGCTTGCCATGCTGCAGAAGACATCGGTCAATGGCCTAAAAGGACTATCACCTTTGTGGTCCTTGAAGTACCTTGACCTTGTGTCGTGCTATACGGTTGAATATATGCACTGTGTGCTGCTTGGTGTGACAAGGCAGTTCACAGAGTACTGGTTTGATTCATCCAGCTGCCGTGAGAGGTACTACATAGGTGAGTATTTGTTCATGACCTGGGTTTTCGCGTTTTCTAGCTGACATAAGGCTGTGTGGGGAACTATGCTTTGTTGCTCATTCATTCAAGAACTGCACCTAACATAACATGCATACTAAGCAGTTCTTGTAGCTAGGCTTATTGGTACATATTCAGAAAATGTACAGGAGCGCAAAGTATGGACACTGATGAAGTGACAGTACAAAACGAGCATAGTACTGTAACAAGGTTTAGTTGACATGCATGCATATTTACCCATGTGCCGAGAAACAGACTGCATACATTCACGCATTTATGGACAACACTTATAGACGGATACAACTTAAGAACGCAGCGGCTTTTCTCTGTCAAAGGGACCCTTCCAGCCAGTGGAGTCGGGCAATTCTCATGACCCTGCTGTTGTGACCAAGCAGAGAGTGGCAGACGAAAGGGGGTAATCCCTTCCCACTGTGTCCAGGGATAGATTCCTCTGTTCATTGTGGCGCTGCTCCCTGCATTGCCGCGCTAGCAAGGTTATGAGAATCAGGTGACGCCGTTGGCTGGAAGGGGGTCCTTTGATGGGTAAAAGCCGCTGTCTTCTTGAATTGTGTCCGACTATAGGAAAAAGCTGTGCACTCTCGCATAGCACTACTGATGGGTCACTTATTATGATTGCATTTGCAGGACGGCCAAGTACCGTGAATGCCCTCAACAAACGTCTCACCGGCATTCGACCACCACATCACGTCACCCGTCTGCCTCGCACAATCCAGGAGAGGCACTTCTGGAAAGCACACGAGTGGCGAAACTGGCTGCTTTTTTACTGTGTGCCGTGTTGCATGAACACCCTCCCTGCTCAATTTTTGAGGCACTTTGCTCTTCTCTGCGAGGCAATTTTTATACTTCTACATGAGCAACTTTCATCTGCTGCCATCAGTTATGCAGGTGAGGCCAAATATTCTGTCTGGAGCATAGTTATTTAACTCTGCATTCCAACCTTAAGATTTTATATGCACTCTGGATTAATCCTCTAATAGATATTTATTCTACAGTGGTACCGGAATGGTCCTTTGGTACCTTTGCTTCCATCTTCTGGCAACCAAAAAGATACTTTGGACGAGCCCTACTTTCCATAAAGCAGACACAGATTGCCAGAAAATGCACAAGCTGGACTCTTAATACCCAGAAATGACAGTCTGCTTATGACAAGCCTGGCTCGTCCCAAGTCTGCTAGCGGGTTAAAGCAGCATATACACCAAGTTCTGATGGCATGATTTTTCTTTTTAATTATGTGTAAGGCATTACATAGATCAGCACGTGACATTCCCTGTCGGAAAATCCAGCATGGTTTATGGTCGCACTAATAATGGGCATGCTGTCAATAATATCGGGTATGTCGGGGATCATGACGGTCAAACCGGGACGTGGTGGCGATGTCGGACATTTGTTGGGAGCCTTACCAGGCATGTCGGACAAATGATAATGGGAACAGAAAACGGTGGGAAGTTTGGTGTCCACGAAAGAAATGATGCTGAGCATGCAGCAACCCATAGCGGTGATAATGGCAGCAATGGGTGGGACGTCTGCTCATTGCTGGGCATCGCAAACGGCGATGGGCAGGTGTTAGTGATCAAAACCGTCATGCTGAACGCATGGTTACTCAATTCTGATTTTGTTTGGAACTCTAATAGGGGCGTGCACAAAGCACTTCGTGCTCGGATGAAATCACTGCAGCTATAGATTTGGGCCAATTGTACACGGCGGCGACGAGTAATTGTTCCGAACGTGTTACTACTCGGTCTCAAGTAAACGGATATTATATATATATATATATATATATATATATATATATATATATATATATATATATATATATATATATATATATATATATATTACGAACGTAGGTTGCGTTGGCTCCGCAGAATAAAGATTTAAGAGAAGTGGGCACTTCTACAAAGACACTTTTATTAATCAACGTTTCGACCGCGGTGCGGTCTTCTTCAGGACTGTCTTCTTCAGGACTTCAGAAGACCGCACCGCGGTCGAAACGTTGATAAATAAAAGTGTCTTTGTAGAAGTGCCCACTTCTCTTAAATCTATATATATATATCGAAATGCCGAGCGCCACACGGCTGTGCCCAATCGGATTGCAGGTGGCAGGCTTTGCCTCACTACATGACTGACTAATGGTGACGCAGCAAGCGTTAGTTCCACGGTTCACGCTTTATCGGCAGCTTTTGCCAACAGTGCCACAGAACATAGAGCGGCGAGAACTGATGGTAACAAGGCGCTTTAGCACCTATATGCGCCTCTCGCACCCGTAGATAGTGACTCAGAACTAGCGTCGGAACATGGTCGGAAATGTTGCAGCTTTTCAGCAGCGGCGGTGGTGACTACGGCTA
This sequence comes from Amblyomma americanum, assembly GCA_030143305.2. Taxonomy (NCBI): domain Eukaryota; kingdom Metazoa; phylum Arthropoda; class Arachnida; order Ixodida; family Ixodidae; genus Amblyomma; species Amblyomma americanum. Next base: position 2,773 of record JARKHS020035288.1, read on the forward strand.
TATAGCCACCGTCCTGACGTCCGATTTTTTACTGGACATGCACCGCTGTACTGCAACCCACCCTAGCCGGCGTTTTATCTGCCACCACAGCATGCTGCAGTGCTTTGTGGGGAAGCCCACCTAACTGACGTTTGCCGCTTGGTTTTATTGCGGCCTCTGCAATCGCCGCAAGAGGCTTTGAAACAGTGCTGAAACTATGGAAAAGGTATCTCCCAGTTGCTGTCCTTCTCGCTGACTAAATTTTACTTTACCATCGTGAGTTTGTGGAGTTATTTTACAACACAAATTTTAGCTATGTAGAACCATTCATTTCACATCTTTACCCAGGTTTCACCGTATTATCTTTTATAATTTTCATGTGAGTATACCATCACAAATGGCATGGCGGATATACTTTTCATGTTTCTGCAATTATGTTTCGTCATCTCTAAAATATCGTAAGCCAGCTGAAATTATATATCAAAAGGACATTTATCAAGCTATATTTTGAACATTACAATTTAGTTCAAAATATTTTTTGCTCAGTGTGAATAATTTTATGAAGGAGACTTAAAAAACTGCCTTTTTCATGTAGTGTCAGGAAAAAATCTAAAAATTTTTTTAGTTATAAAATCAAACTTTTGGTGGCTAGTTTACGAAGTGTAAACATATTGTAAGTCCTAGAATATATTTATTATTTTTTCTTACAGATATTGTCTTCTCAATACAATTTTTTCATAATTTTCAACTTTTTGTGTGCTTGAAAATTTTTTTGCGATATTCACACCAAGTTTTGTGTCTAAAAGGCACAGAATATATTTATCATTTTCATGTAAATTTCTCCTCTATATATGTCTAAAATTTTGCAGGAAAAATCGTATAGCTCGGGCCTATCAAAAACAGTTATTTTTCCAGTGGTAACAAGAGTTAAACAACCCATATGTATTACATGTTACAGCAGCAAAAAAATAGATGGAGCCAGTCACGTACAAAACAGAAATTCAGATTGAATTCTGATCACGGGATCAGTGACAAACTGTGATAAAATTAATGTTTTTACTGCTACTACCTTAATACCTTTCCATTAAAGCATTTCAGCACCATGGACATCACCATGCGAAAATAATGGTCTAATTAGCATGCACGGGTATTTTGGCTAAAAAACCAGTACCTTTCTTGCATTGATGACTCATGTCTTCAAAGAAAGTAAGCTTAAGTGTATGTTTCATTTACTGAGTGTGTAAACTGTAGCTGCCACTTATGAAAAAGGCATTGATTTCCTTTCTTGTCAATTCAATTCACAACACTGAATGAGGTTGCTGGATGTTTCAAAACATTGGCTCATTGCTTAAAACCCTGTAGTATTTTATTTATTTATTTATTCGAATACCCTGAGGGCCCGCTGGGGGCATTACATAGGGGGGGACATAAATCATAGCACAATTTTCAAAGAAAAAAAAACACTTCAGGTGGTCAACACGGAAAGATGGGAAACCACATAACGTAAACACTGTTACAAAAAAATGCACAAATAACAAAGAAAGAGAACATATTGGTTTGCGATTAAGTGATATAAAAAAGCAAACCTTGCTACTGAACGCGCTGTGATTCCAGATAAGTTGGCAATTTGGACTGAAATAAGGTCTTTTGTTATTAACAAGGTTAAAGGCGAATTGTACTTTGCCCTCTGAGCGAAAATGGGGTTAACTTTGTAGACATGATCAGTGCGACTTGAAATATGAGGTGGTGGCAAAATATGCGAGTGTGCAAATGATGTACTGCTCTGATAGAGTGTGAAAAAAGGAAAACCTGGCAAATTTTCTGCGCATTGCGAGTGCCGGCATGTTGAGCTCTTCCTTCAACGATGAAATGCTTTGAAATCTCGAGTATGATGACAAGATGAATCATGCTGCTTTATTCTGAACAGCTTCAAGTATATTGGTGAGGGTGATTTAGAAGGGATGCCAAATGAATGACGCATATTCCAGTGAGGGGCGCACAAGAGAATTGGATGCTTGAAGCCTGGGGTCCCTGTTGGCTAGACATAAGCGCCGCTTCAGAAAGCCAAGTTTTTTTGTGCCTTAGATGTAATATATTCAATTTCTCTATTTATTTGCATCTGCCATTTGCCGCAACACTCTTGGTAGCTTTTTCAGGGCAGATTGCAAAGTTATGATGTCGTTAGGACTAGCTATATCTCTGTAAATTACACAGTCATCGGCAAAAAAGGCAAACTGTCGAATTAATATTTAGTGCTATATCATTAATATATATTAAAAATAGAAGCGAACCTATTACTGAGCCCTGATGGATGCCCGACTTGACAAGGGTTAGGCTGGAAATATTATCATTTAATTTAACCACTTCAGAACAATACGTTAGAAGTTGTTCACGCCATTGAGAATCAAGCTATTCAAAGGAGATGCGAGTTGCTGATTGAAAAGTCAGGAGATTGTGAACACATGTTTACTGTAATGGGTTGAAAAATACAGTAGAATGCTGGATTTGATTTAATTTTGCCCTTTGGGAGCAGCCAAATGGACAAAATCTTCAACGGTTCCAATGTAAACAAGATACTGAAAGGACCATGTCACACTCGATATTGCTAAATCCGATTGAATTAGTCTAGACTGCATGCGTTCAGTGTTCACTGCACTCTGAAATAAAGGTGGCTGCTTTATGCATGCATCGGTAATGTATATGCCTTTGCCTTAGACGTCATATGCATACCTATGAACCACTGCAAATAATGTACAAATGGAAGTTCAGCCCTTGCGCTCATCGGCTCTTCTATCCTTTATTCTACATTTTTGTGCTGCAGTCACCAACACTATACTTTTCCTGTCTGGTACCATGATTGTTGGGTTTTCTGACATCTTGAAAGTGGAAAGTCAACAGAAGACTGAAGCAGTCCATAGCATTCGTATAAACAAAGTGCAATTTTTTCTTCATAGCTTGTTCGACGTAACACAAACCAAGGACACAGAAAACATGAAAGCTCATGATACATGTAAGACTAGTAAAAAGAAAGGTTGCGTTCACAGTAACTTATTTTCTAAGAAAGTCACGAAAAGTGCACACTGCAGTGCATTGAGTACTGCTTTCAATTTTTAATAATAATGCATTAAGTAGCTTCTGCTCATGTCAGTAAATGAGACAGAATGCAAAATAAGCATGGTTCACAAAATACTCTAAAGACTCAGAAATGACATATTTTTTGTAGGTGACAAAGAATAAATAGCATACATATTCAGCAAAAAGAGCATTTGAGCTCGCTCAATGAGGCTTGACAACTGCCGCAGTGCACACACAAAATTTGACTGTGCTATCAAGAAAACTGAACAAAAGGCAGTTCCCTGGAAATGAACTAAACACAGTAATAAGGACAACCCTGTTACTGTGGGTGCATTAGTTCATTACCTGTTGACTAAGTTGATAATGGCCTTTGCCATTAAGTTCGTGCAAGATGTGCAAATGCCACTGCCCACAAAGCATAAAAAAAGAAATGAAGGAAAACTCAGCAAAATTATGGCAAAGCTGAAACTTCTAGGTCACAAAGCAAATGAAGTATAAATGAGCAACTGGAATAAAAAAAACTCCATAGAAGTGCAGAAAACTATCGGGCAACACACTCAGACACTGCAACCACAAAGGGAAACAACATGAAAATGTTCGCCTCTGCGACAGTGTGCCAAGTCCTTTGCAGTGATGTCTACTAGGCTAACAAGAGATGTAAAAGCTTGGAGAAGTGACAGGAAATCCTGATTGCAGACTTTGTTTTGCAGCAAAGTAAACCAAGCTACAGCCATGCTCTAATTATGTGTCAAAAAAATGCAAGTTAGGAGCCTCCATAATGCTTGCTCTGGTGTAAAATCATAAAGTCAGATCAATATTACTCACACGGCTACTAAAAAAGATACATGCGCATGTACACACCACACATTCAAATACAGTCGTACCCCATTAATATGACCCCTGTTAATATGGACGACTCGAATTACGGCCAGTTTTTCTAGGGGCCAAATTTTTTTAATGTAATGATACTTCGTGAGTATGGAAACTTGCTGTACGGACCGTGCACAGGATGAAAATGCACAGTGCCCATTGGGACCACTGTATTTCTGTGTGTTAATAAACACGACAGCCCCAACAAAACTTTTTCTCTCCGGTATTTTGAAATCAGGAGTGACGCCTGAGTGATGGTCCTTTTTTGTGTTTTCATGTTTACAGGGTGTTCAGTGGGTATACCTTACTGTTTCCCTTAGTGCATAAATTGATGTGAATAAAGCTCTATCTGGGACTCTCGCTGCTTAGAGGTTTTTAGCAGTTCTTGGGATGTGAACAGTCATGACAGGAGATAAGTCATTGCACCATGAAATGCCACCCTGCTTCTGATGCAGCGCTAGGCACTTCAAACTGCACCGCATTAGTTAAACATAAAGGCGAGCAGAATAATGTACATGGAGCTCACAAGATTTCATCTCCTTTCCACATCACTAGCCACGACTACCCACAGAAGCAGATGTCATATAAAACGTGTTTTTTGTGAACTTCTTTCAAGATTCATTATTACGGACGACTCACTTTATCAATAATTTCGCCCCAGAACAAAGTGCCCATACCAACAAGGCAGGACTGTACATCATTTGTTGACTTGGTTGTGTTGCAGCACACAGAACCATGATGAACACAGTCATTAACAGTAAAGCAAAACCAACATTTCTCTGACATTGGACACGCTTATTTACTGGCCAACTGTTGCCACTTCGAACTTAAGATGTGCACCACAGCCATTGACAGAGCAGATGTTGCCCTGTACCCTCACAGCTAAAAATAGTGAATAGGCCGTTCAAGCACATGAAGCTGACAAGGACATCAAAGTACAAAACAGCGACAAGGAGATCACAGGACTTTCTCACACATTGCAATGTCTTCCTCCATCACTTGCAGACAACATTGTGATAAAGCCAGCTTTGTGAATTTATGCAATTCGTATGAGTTTACACGCAATAAGGCCACAGAGACTTGGCAAAATAAGCAAAATTAATTCAATCATATCTCCATAGAATACTAAAATGAACTTTGATTTCAGCATACTTTGTGGATTAAGCGACATAGCATACATTAGACATTTATTCATGCTGTGCTGCTCTTGGCTGTTCATAAAACATAGGAGAAAACACTTGGCAGTTCATTGGCTCCCATGTTCATTGCTACTGGTGACAACCACCTTACATGGTATTTTAGCTGCATTTGGCAAGTCACACTGTTGTAACCAGCTGCCAAAGCCATTTAGCTTGACATGTGGGTAAGCAGAGGTGAGCACCCAGCCTTATTGCTGGGCTGAGCAGTATTATACCAATGTGTAATGATGCAATCGTCACCCCTAGCCGCACTGAATGGAAAACAAAAATACGAATAATACAAAATATAAACCACATTCACTAGGACCTAGGACTCCATGCAGTTTCTAAAAGGAAACGAATGTCGCTAAGGTCCCTTTCATTATAAATACTGTGAAACAAAACAACAGTGCACAACAAATGAAGAAAATGTGCATCTACTGTAGCAATGTGCTTACAAATTCCAGTTATAGCATACTGCTCTGCATTTTCATAAGCATGTATAGTTTATATTCAACTTCACTTTGATGAGTGCAACTTAGATGGAGCTACACTGATTTGTCTTCGGTTTGTTGTACTTCCCTTCCTGTATGTGCAGTGGATATGCGATGCAAGAACAGTGAATCACATATACACTGCATGTACAGGAAGGGCAGTACAACAAATGGAAGACAAATCATCGCAGCTCCAGCAATGTAGCATTCATCATAGTGAAACTGATTATAAACTGCACATGCTTAGGTACAATATGATGCAAGAACAGTGAGCGAGCTTTGTGTACGATGGGCTTAGCTGCCTACGCGCCATAAAACTCAACACACAAAAAGCAAGAACGGTGAAGTCGCGGGCACAGGCCATATCGACAGACACCCAACACTGTTTTTATTTTTTGCCCTTTGAAGGGCAAAGAGAGAATGGCAAAGAGGTCTAGTGCTGACTGTCCCAATTCTGCATGTTAATGCTCCTTCAGAGTTTGCTTCAATCCCTTTCAATTTTGTTTGGAAGGTCGCAAATGTATGTTTTTTCTTCGCTTATGAAATTCACAAAGAGACAGGTGTCAGCCACCTCTTTTGGTAGCAGCACATCAAAAACTCTGTCATGTGACAGGAAGCACTCCTTAATATGTGGAGGAACTGCCAGGTTGTCAGAACCAATCACAGGCCTGCAGAGAAGAATGCAGCTGTTCACTTCCATCAAGAACAGTATTTTCTCAATTCGCTTGTACTCCCCCCTGTCCGTCTGCACAAAAGTTGTGTCTGATTTTGATGGTCTTTGATATCCAGTGCTGTGATATATCTGCTTGCCCTTTATGAACCGCTCATACTCCACGCCACGTGTTACAGAAACTCCACAGCAAAGCTGAATTTTCTCCTGCTCAGTGGTGCTGAAGGCTATGTCTTTACCTCTTCCTAAGAGAGAAAGGTCATGCACATGCAAGGCATTTTTTACGGGTGTGTAGCCTATCAAGCCCTTGCAGACCTGCTTTTCTTCTTCTGTAAGAAGGTCCCCTTGAATAAGCCAGTGGAGCTTCTGCAGCATGATCACTCTTTCAGTAATCTGGTGCGGCAAACCATTTGCTGCTGACACGAGCCGCACAATGCTGCCATTGCCACCCTCAAATACGAAGGCGGAATGAGCCCAAAGTGGTCCAAGTGAACGGGCGCAGTTTCCAAGGTGTTGCAAGATGTGGACGTTGAACGTCATGAATGCCGTCCCATACAGTGTCTGGCAGCGGAAAACAAAGGTGTTCAGAAGAGTCTCTGAAATGAAAAACAATAAATGATTTCAAGTGACTCTAAGAACTAATTTTAAATAATTCCATAGAATAAATTTAAAACTGTTAAACAGGGATCTTATTTTTCCTAGTATCCATACTGACCAAGTGTTAGACAATGCCAATATTCTTACAAATCATGTCCCATGTGATAAGGCACGCACGAACTTATGAACCCATGGTAGAGGCATAACTGCACATCACATATACAATCTGCCACACTGCAATGCAGAGATTAAATTTTGTTACAACATGCAAATCTTATTAAGTCTCAGGGGTTGGAGTTCATTGTTTCAAATTGCAAGAAAAAGAATGCTAAACACAGGCTCAATTTATTTTTTGAAATTTGATTCAATCAAAAAATATAAAACATCCTTCAGATGTATGCTTTGGCTTGCTGGCTGTTTATTACGAGTTAAAATCAGTCACAACACAAAACTACCAAAGTGCGGAGACCAGGAGCGCAGTATGAGAGCGGGATAGTTTCAATAAGTAGAGAAGTTGTATTTATTGAGGAATTGATTGTCTACTTCACTCAAACACCGAGTGCAGACTGAGGGGCTCCGTTAACTTGTCAAGTTCATCTTGTAGCATAGCACTGTGGCCACAGGCTGTCATCTCTTTATCGCAGCTGTTACTTGGCTAAGGAGTTTTTGCATGCTGCGTAAGAATGCTGGCATTTGGAACTTTAACAAGCCACTTAATTTTTAAACTGAAAACAATGGACAGTATAATGAAATACTGTCATGTTCTGGCTTCTGCAAAGGTTCAGGGGAACTTCTATTGCTGCCAATGTCATGCGGACTTTGCAGTTGAAGACTGTATGGCTTCTGAATTTCAGCTGCAATCACATATGTCTTCCCAATCCAAAACTTAGTTCTTATGGAGTGTTTTTTGCGTTCACAATGCATTCCGTGACTGAAGAAGTGAGAAGTGTGCAGGTCACAAGCAATAAATATCCTATGATTTATCCACCACCAGATAAAGCTATTCCAGTGTGAAGACGACTCAACAGAAAGGCCTGGTTCTAATTGCCTAAGTGAGGCTAGTGTATGTGTGTGTTACTACTTTGATGTTTTAACTTATTAAGGCGAAAGCCTTCAATGGCTCATGCTCGCTGCCACGACCCTGTCTGTCCATCCGTTACGCTCTTCAGCAACTCAGTAAGAACAAAAATCTTTGTGCACGATGGGATGTGAACCACCATCCTTTCATTCCGCAGCCGAGCGTGCTAATGACTACGCTACTTCCTGCCAACGCATATGTAGTTCTCCTTGTCTAGGACACTGGAGAGGGCGGAAAGGCGTTGAATCAGACAGATGCCTCCCAAACGCCCTCCAGTGTCTCCAGCATATAAGTGTCACAAACAATTGTGCACTTAATCAACATCTTAACCACACATCAGTGACACAAGCAGCAAAACCTTGCTAAAGGCTTTCGCCTCACAGCACTTTAGCTCAACAAACTGTCCCTTGAATTTTTTTTTTCATTTATTTGTGTTTTTGTGCAACCAAGTTCTAGAAATAAACTTCTATTTATGTCTCTGTCTTATATCTTGATCACTTAACATTCACGCTGTTACTATATATTTAAGGCAGTAAAATTTCAAATTGCAACGACTACTGCAAACACAACCATTTCTGCATTAATTAGTTGCACTTGCATAAATGGCTTTTGGTAACTAACAAGACAAGACAAATTATTTGTGACTTTTGAGTGTGCACGAGGGTGCCACATGAATAATAAAAAAGTGCTAATTCTTCCACCAGAAATAATATTTGCCAAAACAAAATGAAAGCTATGTTCTGAAATAAACAACGAAAAAGTGCCAAATTCCGAAAAAATTATAAACCAAACAATTCCAGCCTTGGCTACAAGACTATAGCAGCTGCCATGCAGAATTAACCAGTACTCTTGGGGAATGCAGAAAATTACCTGCTCTATCGATTTCAGATGGAGACAGCTCTTCACGAAGGAGAATGTGGATGGCCTCTGACAGCTTTGACAGATGCTTCCAGTACTCCGGTCGAAGGATGCCTTCAAGGCATGGAAGGGCATAAAACAAAAGCCACTGCCTCTATTCAGAGGCTTTCCAATAGCCTCGTTCCCTGAGTGGTCGTGGTAGTCTTGTGATGCAATGTGGAGGCTTTATTGCAAGAAGCCTTGTGTCTATGAGAGCCACAGTTGAAGGTGCACCTGTGTAAAAAATTCACAATGGTGATTAACCATCTTTAATCAACTCAAACTAATGATTGGGACATACAATATCTATAGTGCGAGAAGAAAACAAATACATTTCAAGCAAAAAGCGCAGTTCTGCCAGCTTGAAATCTAAGCCAATTTATAATCAAAAATCACAACTTTATTTTAAGCAATTACTGGGGAAATTGGCGCATAAAAATAAACCTTATCAATAACTACCGCAGCAATAATTGTGAACTGTCAGTTATATTATAGTCACCGAATTATGTACTCAAAACATATTGTTGGTCAAAAATCAGTGTAATGATATATTTGAACTTATATACTCTCATAGAAATAGCATCTAAATAACATATGTTAAGTGATAATGATACATTACCTATATAGAAGCGCTGATCACAGTTTGAAGATGACAGGATAGTTTCAGTCAGTTGCTTTGTGACCCCTTGGAGAACACAGTGCATATACTCGACGATCTGGCCATTGACGAGGTCGAGGCCTAAACAAAAAAGCATGGCATGCTAAGCATTAGTAAAGACATTTTTTAACGCACCAATGTTGTGTTGCCCCACAATAAAAACTGGGACCATAAACAGCCAGGAATATGCAGTCGTTTTGTGACAGAACTCAAAACGCCACCTCTGCTGTGCTATAGCTAGCTGATAATAACGTTCTCAATTAAAGGCAAATGAAAGGATGGTAATGCATGTAGATCAAAACGTCGTAATATGACTTCTGCCTTAAAAGAATGTTTTCAAAGCTGCTGCCTGTCATGATAATATAGGGGTAATGATATAGGAGTGCGAGACCCATAGAGTGCGAATTAGCGAGCATCCCCCGTAGATAAATGTTAAACCTGGGCTGAGCCGGCATTCTGAATTATATGCATTTCCGCCCGAATTAACAGGGATCGAATAAATGAGTTTTTACTGTACCCAATTAACACTGTTCGACAAAGTGTTGGACCAAAACAAGCTTTCATACCTTTCAGGCTGAGTAATGCAGATGGTCCTTTTACACCGTTGACATTGTCCTTGAAGCGAACTGCCAGCTTCATATCTGAGGCAAGCATTTCTGATGTTCTTGTTTCGACTGGTTCGTCGGTCACATACCGCATGTTCCCTAGAAGTGAGTGAGAGATTGTGCGATAAACCAAAATTTGCTCCCTGCCCCCTCCCTCGTCCTCTTTATCTCATCTCTCTGCATATGCACTATTTCATTAGAAAGATATGATTTTTTTTTGGCAGGGACTAAAATATTTTGATTACCTTCAACGTGCACACCTCTAATAAGGCACCATGGGCAGCCAAAGTAGCCATTGAAGAGCGTCATGTTCAGTACAGATGCCCTTGCCGGTGCATCTACGGAGCAGCAAAGCACGTAAGGCTTGGATGCGTGCTTCGACTTGTATGTCCAGTTCACTGGTCTTACACTGTTGACTTCGCAAGCAAACTTGCCAAGGAAAAGTTGCATGTTTGGATGCGACTTTCCAAACCAAAGTCCAGCAAGAATCGGATGCTTGAAGCGCAAGTCTGGAGGAAGCTCATTAACTATAAACTGAAGCGGCCACACAGAAGTTTTAGATGATCTTAAAGACTGGGCTCCCGTCAGTGTTTATGGTTAATGTCAAGTCATCTCTTCCCAGGTTTCTTGACTTTTGCAGTCTGCCATAACAACCAGCATTTGTGATGTCACTAATGATGGCTCGTGCGATGTTGTTTGGTGATGCAGGCTGTCGAAGTTTTGTCAAATTTGCTTCAAGTTCATCTTTTGTCTGCTCGATTAAAAAGCTGAGTTGCTTGTGCATATCCATTATAACAAAAAATGAACCTCGCTCTCTCAAAGACTTCAGGCTGTCTGTGCACTTACATACCGGGCATTTTGCTGCGTTGTCATTTGGCTCCATTACTATGCTGCAGGTGTCACAGACATAGTGGTACTGTAGCACTTGCTCTGTTTCTTTTGCCCACAGTTTTCGAAACAGGTACTCACTCTGTGGCAAGATATTACAGCCGAAAAGGAAGTTAATGAGCTTAGTGAGGTCGCCTAGGGCTGTCCATGTAAGGCCATGAGCAATGGCATATGCCATGACGGCTGCAACTGCGCCAGCTTTCGTGACTTGTGAGTGAGGCAGTTTTTCATCAAATAAAGGAGGAGCATGACTGTCGCTGTTCTCGGAGTGTACATCTTCCGCGCCGTCGTCGCTGCTATAGCTGCCGTACGACGAAGCATCATCTCTCAAGAAATCTGCACAGCTGGATGCAGGATCGTAGTCTTCCCAGCTGTCTTCGCCATCCCCTGCAACAGATGGCTGTTGGCCGCCACTGTCCTCGAGATCTGTATCCGAATCCACGTCAGTTTTTTCATTTACACTGTCGCAGTAATTCGAGCCGTCTTCCTCTGGAAATGGAAGCTGCGTTGCACTCTCTTCGGTTTCTGGAGGGTCAGCATTTACACAGTGACTTGCTTCTGTGGTTGACGCAGTCGAACTCGCAGCGGCATAAGCGGCATGTGCCTCCCGTCGCCTGTTAAAGCTTGTTGCTGGTACCTCGAAGTAGTTGTCGCGCTCCAAATACTGCTTGCGACGCTTTGCGGGGCGACTTTCCGACATTGTCTAACCACAGCACGCAGTGCACACGAAGATCAGACGATGCAGCGCGACCAACCTCACGCACGGAAAAAGGCGGGTAAGCTGCAAAACAGCTTAGGCGCAGTGTAGAGATGCTGAAGCGGAGAGAATCCGAAACCGGCCAATAGGTCGGCTTCGGATTCTCTCCGCATCATTATATAGGTCGAGTTTGGATTCCATGGGTTGGTTTCGAATTTATTTCGCTTCTAAACAGAACAGGAGAAAGTTAAAATGTAGGGCGTGGCTTTGTGAACGGTACAGATGGCTGCACATATATATTATATATGGTTTTGCGCACTGGCGCACAGCTGCGCCGCGTCGCTGCGGTGCGCCGCCGCAAACTCCTGCTCCGGGTACATGTTTTCTTCGCGCGTGGCATTCAGACTGCCGTTTGGAATCCGCGTGCATCGGAGATTAGACCGGTAGTCGCTGGATGCGATAGCCGCGCGTAACTACATCGTAAAAGAAGGCCACTTCGACTGGGCAGCTGCGCTCGTCAGCGCTGCTCGAGCCGGGCGAGAAAACAGGCGCCGCGGCGAATGTTGGTCGCGAATTTGGTTGCCCTGAATTCGAGGAGGAATTCAGGGAGGGGGGGGGGGAGGGGTTAACTCGGTAGATGTTGGCGGAAAACTAATTAAATTAGTATAGACACCTAATTTCTGTGGCACGTTTTCTTCTCCATAATGGTGCGGAAGACAGTACTACGCATGAATCACTATATTATATTTGTCTACGGCCACTAAATAATCTATATTCAAGTTTTAGTCCTGCTGTTTCGGTGTTTTTTTCAAGAGCCGAACGATGACTGTGTCGTCAGTGTGTGATTTTGTGTCACGTGAGGCATGGCATAACGTCAATATAATCGCTGCTTCATTGATTTAATTTACTGCAGTGCTGAAGCCAGCTTTCCTCGAGGACCGGAATGACAAATAATGAGGAAGCAGCGGCTATATTGCAGTTTTTTCATGTCTCACGTCACCTGTAAGTACACGTTAAAGTCTGTTGAGAACGAAACCTCATTGGGCTGTTGAAAACGAAACCGAAACAGCACGAGAAAAATGTGATTATAAATTATTTATCGCTCGTAGGAGAATAATATTTGGTAATCTATGTAAATAATGCTTACACATCATTACAAGTAAGAAAAAACGCACCCAATATTTAGCTGTCTATACTCCTTTAATTCTACGACCACGGAATCCAAGAGCTCATTTCCAAGCAAAACAATTGCTTGCATGGATAATGACGACAAATGTGTCGAAAAATGAAATATAGTTCCAGTGATTACTTTTCAGTTATGCTTAATGGAGTAAAAACTTTCAACAACCCTGCTGGCCTTTGCCTTCCCGGACCCGCGTCGCTTATATGTATATATATATATGGGCATGTTCTGGCAAGAACGGTAATCGAGGTAATTTCGTATTTTTCTCGGAAAAAAATTGTATGTCACACAAGAGGTGGAGAATGTCGTTTTTTCCACTTCTCAAAGATGCAAGTTTGGAGCATCACTGCATGCACAATAAATTGTTTCCGCGCATAAGTATTTTTTCAGTACCTCATTACAACTTTTACTATACGAAGAAATAAAAAACGTTTTCTTGCTACGTCAATCTTCTAAGTAAAAAATCTCAAACTTCGCTGCCGGAGCCATGCGGTGCCAAAAAGGCACTTTTCAGGGCAGCCTTAGGGCAAAATGCCTAAAGATCTCCCGACTGAATCTTTTTCTCTGTATTTTTCAGCTACTTTTAATCACTTCAGGCAAGTTTTGTAGCTCTACAGTTGACCTATATTTTTCAATATGGCCTCAAAATTGGCCGCAGTTCAAAATCGTTGAAAAACTGACAACTTTGACTTAATTGGATTTAAAAAAAAACATCATCATCGAATTTTATTAAAGTTTCCCTTAATATACTCAATACTTCATAATTTTAAGGCACCAAAAAAGTGTTGCATTATTTTGTTTTAAAGTATGAAAATAAATACAAAACTGAGTTCGTGTTTTTGTTACCTAGAATTGCTTATTACTGCCTTTTAGAAATAGTAATTAACTGTCAGAAATTTGATTTAGCACTCACTGAACGTAGTTTCATTTTATTTACCACAATATGCGAACCATCCTGATTGTTTGTACAGCTTCTACTCGCTTGTATAGCGGCGTTCTTAATGCGTCAAAATGGGAATACATTCGCTATTTGAACTGATGTCTCAAGAACTGGCTTATGGCGGTGAAACGTTTTTTTTTGTATTTTCTAATTTATCATCGTAAGGAACATTGGTATGTAATTGATTCTTTAAAAAATATTAAATCATTTCTCGGTTCTTAGCACAAGTTTTATATATAAAAATTAACATTAATGTGTTTCTGAAGCCGACGTTTCTGTTCCTGCATCTGTTTACCTCTATGTTCAATGGTTCTACAGCGCACTTTCAGGAGACAGAACGTCGTCGTCTGAGAGGAACAATTTATCTGCAAGGTTTTTATTCAGGAGGAGTTTTAATAGGGACGCAATTTACAAATGGGATCCCGCTTTATGTGCAGATTGCAATTCAGAAAATCGTAACAAGAAATAAACGGCAGCAGTTGATGTCGGTATCCAGCACGAAGCACAACCCATATCAGAGTCTCTTCCATTCCGAAGCAACGGTGGAAGCCACGTAGGATGCACTGCCTCCATTTGTTTGAACGTGCTTCCACATATGGAGCGTCTGAACTCCAGGCACTTTCTTTGCCGTTTTCCATGCAACCTTCTTCGTTTCGCGAAAGTCTGCAAGCTCCCTCTGTGGGAGCTCCAGAATGGTGATGTTCTTGAGCGCGCGTTTCTTGAATTGCGTCTACGAAGCAGCTGGCTGTTTGTATGGCCTCACTTGCAGGCTTCCGCAAGTTGCGGTGTGATGCTCGATGTTTCACAAGCCCACCAACGCCGTCGCAAGCATTTTTGCCGTGCCCAGTGGTCGAAAACATCCATTTCGTCTCTTGACGTTCACTGCGTTGTAGCTCATGAAACTAACATTTATTCTTGAAGTGAGCGGGAGCCCCGTCGCTCACATATGTTATCTTGGGGTACATTAGCGCGTTGTCGACACACAAAACTCGTGATCCGAACAACATCCGCTCACAAGGGCTATCTCGGTCGCAGGTCAAAGGCTGAGGCATAACTGCCAGGCGTTCGGTGCGTTGCGATGGAAAGATGATAGCGGCGGCTAAAGCCTCAATGCGGCGGTGGCACACATGGTGCTATAAAATTCAGTGTCGCGCCGGGCGTTATATAGCTATAGGAGCGGCTGCCAATTTAAACGCGGTTCATCGCTGGAGCGGCGGTAGCAGTTAAAGTCATCTTGAGAGTGCGACGGGTGCATTAATTGTTAGCATAAACTACCCCTACACACACGTCACTCCAAGATAACGTGATAAAGTATGCTTACAGTAATTTAGGTCCCACTGTTAGAACAGTACGAAAGCGAATAGGAGCTTTAGACCTTTGATTGGAAAAAAACCTCTTACAAATTACACTTATGAACTCAAACTGTAGCGTTTAAAATTTACCCACAAAAAAACCAATACTAAATCTAGCTTCTGACGATTGCGCATCCTAAGAGGGAATACTGAGCAGTCGTAGGGATTGAAATCATGAAATCTGTTTTGTATTTATTTTCATACTTTGAAACAATATAATGCAATACTTTTTTGGTGCCTTAACAAGAAAGCAATTTTCATGAAGAGAACTTCACGCCAGCGCTTCCAGCGCCATGCTATGCCGCACGAGAGTCGTTTCGCGACAAAGCTGTAGCCGAATCGCAATCCAGCCGGAAAATAGCGTCCGATCTTGCCATTGCGTCCTGCTCGTGAACGACGTTTTAGGATGCTTGCGTACGTTAAGTACGACGACAAAGCTCGGGCCATATTGCCGGTTAATTTAATCAAGCTCTTTGAGCCTGAAAGCATCGATGATTTCGACCCTAGAAAACAAGTGAATGCATTTTGGTGCTCCGAAGACCGGAGCATTTTCAGCTACTACCCGGCCTTTGTTCACGCATTGGCAGGTAAGTGTGCACGATATAAACACTTTTCTTTTGGCAGTTTTCATTCTGCCTGCAGTCCGGAGAATTTCTGGGCTGAAGTTCTCCCGGCACTCGCTTCTGACTGGCTACGAGGGGCGTCGTGAGTACATGTTTTATTCGCTTTTCAAAGTTCCGATCCTCCCAGCACAGTACATTTTAGCCGCTGCCCGCAGAAGTACGGACTGACACGGCTCTTGCCAATGATCGGTTGCAGCTGGACAGTAGTCCCTTTGTTATATCTTGCGTCGGTTCTCGACTACTGAATACACCTGCTGTGGTACTGAAGGGGAACGAGAATACCCGCCGGCTCTGTCCCCGTCTCCGCCCGCGCCAACAGTACTAAGCCTAAAAATCAGTGCGGCTCGAAACAGCCGATAGCGGACGTAATGATGAACAGTAGCGCCATAGATGACAAGGACAGCTTCGTAGAGGTCCTCACGTCGAGCGAGGATGCAGGTCTGACGCTCGCGAACTGAACCCTCGAAACTATGGTTTTGCGTAACCACGATGAACGCTGCCCGTGTGCAAGGGTAAAATGGCACACGTTGTTGACCTTCCTCATTTAGTCTTTATGCTCTTTATAATTATTTTTTCCGTGAGTACGCACCCAGCAAACTGCACTTATTTCGACGTTCCATGCTCAAAAATTCCACTCCTCGAATGCTAGGTATTTCGGCTCACATGGTCTATCTCAAAAAGCAAAGGCTGTCGTCTGCAGGCGCTCGAGACCCAAGAAGCAGTCTATTGTCTCTTTCGCCGAAAATTATAACTGTTGTGCGGAACGGCCCGTCTAGAGCGCTTACTTTTCTGAACGACAACCACGAAAGCACGAAACATCAGTTTCGTGGTGAAGGGTCCTGGTTCCCTGTACCCAATCAGGGGTGAGTGCGGGGATAATTTCAGTTGGTAAGTTGACCACGCTACAGGAAGAATAGATACTTCCTATTCTATAGCATACATATGTATCACCTTAAACAACAGGCGCCCTGGTACATTTTTCGATTTAAAGCACTACTACAGCATGCACCATATTGTTAGCGCTAAACTTGAATGATGCTTAGATACCATGCGACCGGAAGCAATGGACGTATTCTGGGCGATATTTTTTAGGTAACCTTCATTATTGTGTGACAACTATCATCTAGCGTTCCAGCGCGATAACATTGGGGTATTAAAATTTGGCCTATCAAAAATGAACTATGTGTACGTGCTCCACTGGGAGCTTTAATAACAAAGTGTAAGGAATGTGTACGTGCTCCACTGGGAGCTTTAATAACAAAGTGTAAGAAATCTAAGGAACCTGCGAAAAGCACTGTGCTTTGTGGTTTTCCTCCAGATGATCTCGAGCTGATGCATTCGAAGCTTAAAAGCTTTCGGGACCCGTTTCCGAGAGTGATAGATGTCGACTTGCAATGCAGCAAGGAACCCGTCGGCAAGAGAAGGGTGAGTAGTTTCACGTGGTGTAAAGCTAATATCTGTACACTAAGCAGCATTGTGTTACTGCACACATTGAACTTGATTATGGTTTTTAAAATACCTTTGGCATGATAAGCAGCACAATTGCTTGGAAAATATTACATGTTGATTCATTTCCTTTTTCCTTCGCAGAAGATGCCTAGTAGCAAAGGCAAAAAGAAGTACAGAGCGGAGGCTGTTGACCTCGTAAATGAGGCCATAATAGAGCAGTGTGGCACCGAATTGGAGGTATGAGCCTTTTGATTGAGCACAGTTGTGCCTCATTAATATGGACACTTTGGTTCCTGAGCAAAACTGTCCACAAAGCGAGTAGTCAGTAATAACGAATCACCAAGAAAATTTATTTAGAAAAATAACACGCTATAATTAGGGTCTGCTTCGGTACACAGTGGTGGTCAGTGAAGTTGAAATTAGACACAATTTTGGGAACACGAAGGCCATAATCCTGGTCACCATTATGCACGAAATATTGCGGGGCAGTTTTATGCGCCTAGTGATCTATGTGTGATACGCTTCATGGCATATCGTGGCCAGGTGACCTAACTCCTAATACAAATGCTAACTTTCCACGACCCCATGACTCAGCCAGCTGGTAGCTGCTATGCAGCAGAAACTGCCAGGAGTTTTCTTTGCACCCATTCATGCAATATGGCAAATGGTAAGGGGCATCGACTTCGCAACGTTGCTCTGTAAAGAATAACACCTGGAAAGAAAAGGACCTCAGGAAGTGAATCTGGAGTTTTCCACTGCATTACTCATTCATTCAGAATGCATTCAGCATTCAGAATGTAGAAATTCAGACATCCGTTTGGATCAGTAGAGATTATTTTTTTTCACTGTTCATGTTAATGCGACAAAAATACATGGGCCCTGCGCATACTCTCTCAGTTCATTGTCAGGACAGCGAGTTTTCATATTAACGAGGCATAAGTGTATTGGGAAAGTTTGGTCCCCAGAAAACTTGTCCATAATTTGAGTCGCAGGGGTCGTATTAACGAGGCACGACTGTACTGCCATGCTTTAAGTGGTATTCACACGGGGGAGCTCATTGGGGAGGGATTTGGAATGTGCAGCCGCCACCCCCCACCCTTTGGTGTCAGAGCCAAGAGCGGACCAGATAACAGCGACTTGGTGCACTGCATTGAGACTGCTGTACTGCCTGGCTTGCACCGCTGCGGCTGAGTTGTATTAGCTCATGCACCCTGTTGCTTTCCTTGCCTTTATCCCAAGTCAAAACATACTCGGAAATACTGCTGATGTAGACTGTCTGCCAAAGTGATGCGCATTTGTGCTAACCAAGCAAAAGCTGCCCGTTGTCCTGCCTGGGGAGGTTGTTGTCACCGCACTGCCACCCAAAGACATGTCGTTTTTATCATACAATGCGCTCCTGTGCCAGTGGGGGCTCTCCCCCCTGTCAATACTGTATTATTGCTGAGCTGATATCTATCCTGCATAATAAATGTGTTCTTTCGAATAAACTCTTTTAATAGCGTGTATTTTATATTTAGGTTCATAGATATGGTTAACGAGGACAGAGAGAATGCAAATAAAACTGTTTCATTGGAAAATCAGGCACGAAATACATACATGCTTGTGCAAGCATGAACAGTTGAGGTATCCAGAGGTCTGAAAGAGAGGGCTTACTGAAAACAGTGCAAAAAGTCTCCATTGCGGAGCTTAGTGGTTGTGCAATTGACCCGCACCTTCCTTGTATAAAAGGTTTTCATGAGCTTACAGCCTTGCAGTGAAGAGCAAAATTTACAGTTACCTTCAGCTTTTGAGTGTGCTTCTTGAGTCTGTTGTTCAGGCAATGTCCCTTTGTACAATTTGCTGCATGTCTACAGTGTTCCCAAATCGGTTTATTTGTTTCTTCAGACATCTAGGTGAGACGTGAAGACAGAGCTGTGCAAGCTTGCTTGAGGTTGAAAAAATGTACATTGTTCTGATAGCTTTTTGAGGTTTCCCACTACTCTTGGCTCTGGTGTTTGGCTGGTAATCTCAAGATTGCTAGTTTGATGCTGCATCGACTGCATTTTTGCTATTTTGATGGAGGTGAAATACAAAAATGCCTGTAGATTTTTTGACATCTGCGTACATTAATGAACCCCAGATGGTCTAAATTAATCTGAGGCCCTCCACTATGGTGTGCCTCATAGCCCATGTGTCGCTCTGAGACATTAAGCCCCAACACTTATTTTTGTTTACCTTTCTGAGGCTTTGGGTAATGCTGTGAATGTGCAGCTCTAGCCTGAAACTACCCTTCATGGTCCTTGCTGCTTTAAGGGGGTTTCAAATTGGGCTAGTTGGTAGTTAGCATGGTCAAACATATTGCGCCTTTAGAGTGACATGGGAGAACAGAGGAACGACACAGACACTGGTGCGCAAATTATCAACTGAGGTTTATTGCGGTGTGCACACATATATAAGTTTAACATGTTAAAACATAAAAACACATTTGAACCAGCAACTTTTCTATCGTATCGGCAAGCGTCGGAAACTTTGTCCCGGCAGATCGGTTTATGTTTGTTATCTCTTGTCTTAGAATTGCTTTTCCTGTTTGGTAAGCAAAACTGATGGGTCACTAACACACGTTCATTCTTTTCCTGATTCCAAGCAGTAGGCTTCCCACAGCTCCTTGGTTGTCTTATCTCTGTATTTCAGCAGAACTGTAGCCTGTTGGAAGTGGGGTTTGCAGCTAGCGCATCTGGCGCAACCTGCCGCCAGATTTCCAGGCGAGTTAATCTGCCGGCAGTTGAGGTTATCCTCTCCGAGTCTTTTATTTTAACATCTGCCCGTCTGGCGCACATATGCTCGGCCGCAAGATAGCGGTATCTTGTAAACCACTCCTTCACAGCCCTCGATGAACCTGTTTGTGTGCCTGACACCACAAGACTCCTCTTCTCCAGGACCGCTTTCTTCATTTACCTTCGTGCACATTCCTTTTAGTTTTCTTGGTGCGGAAAAACTACTTGCACTTCATGCCTTTCGGCAACTCATTTCAAATTGCGAGAAAGTGCATGAATGTACGGTAGAACCACAGGCCTTTTGTTTTCTTGCTTTTTACCTTGGTCCGTGTCTTTCACAAGTCTTTTAAGCACTTTTTCTGCTACTGATGCAAGCAGTGGTTTAGGGTAACCGGCTTTTTCCAGTCTTGCTGCCTGGTTGTTCAGACTACTTCGCATCTTGTGGCTGCAGGACTTTTTTATGGCCTGCTCGCAGCAAGACATTACCATGTTTCGCTTGATCAGCTTTGAGTGGGCTGAGTCATATGGCAGTAGGCCTTTTTCGCTGCGTGTTGCATACTGCACACACAAGTGGGTCTCCACAGACAAGGCCAGCTCAAGGAACTGCAGGTTGCCATTTGTGGGGACTTTATGAGTGAAGGTTAACCCTGAGTGGGCTAACTTGAATTGTTCCAGAGTTTTTCCTACAAGGTTCGATATGGCCAGAGTGTTGTCAGCGCAGACCAAAAGTCATCGATGCAGCGAAAGCACTTTGTAACACCAAGCAGAGCCAACAAGGCTTCAAGTCTCTTGTCCCCTCTGGCAAGGAATAGGGCCCATAGAACGGGGGCTATTGTGGATCCAATACATATCCCGTCATTTTGAGAGAAGACCTCTCATTTCAGCTCAACACACAATGACGTGAGATATGCCTTCAGAAGGGCGAGGAAACCTTAAGTTCTGATGCCACACTCGTTCATAAACTTGACAGAATCAAATTCTTCTATACACATTTGAATGCATTGTAGCACTTGGTCCCAGGGAACGCTGTAGAATAGGTCCACGACATCAATGAAGAAGCATGTCACACTAGGCTCTGTCTTGAGGTATTCGATGACCTCATTCGAATTTCTGATTAGGAACGTATCTTTCACAGGAAGCTTGTTCAGATGGATCTGCAGGTATCCAGCTATCTTCCTTTGCCAGGTTCCCTTATCTTCTACTTTTTGTTCGGAACGGGGCGCCTGGTTTGTTTTTACCGTGAAGAATGGTCTAACAGTTAGCTTCTTACTTTTCTTCACTTCTCTTGCAAGTTTTTCTAGCCCAGATTTTTCGCATAGCTTTGCGGCATGGTTCTGGTATTCCTTAATAAGCCTTCTTTCGGTGAGGTTTGCTTGTCTGGTGAAATTTTTAGAGACCGCTTCTTGTGCTTTTGTGTCATAGTCGCCTGTTTCTATTATGGAAAACAAGCCTGTCTTGTCAGACACGAGCTTCAATCCATTCTTACGAAAGAAATCAACCGTTTTCTTTGGAACCACTCTACAGTCCTTTTGCTTTCTTGCTTCTTTTACGCATTTCAAGCCTTCTCTGATGCATGCACTCTTTTCTCCTGAATAAGCTCTCTCAGCGATAGAGCGTATCATGCCTAAGACGTCTAATGAAGTGCAAGTAGTTTTTTCCGCACCAAGAAAACTAAAAGGAATGTGCACGAAGGTAAATGAAGACAGCAGTCCTAGAGAAGAGGAGTCTTGTGGTGTCAGGCACACAAACAGGTTCATCGAGTGCTGTGAAGGAGTGGTTTACAAGATACCGCTATCTTGTGGCCGAGCATATGTGCGCCAGACGGGCAGATGTTAAAATGAAAGACTCGGAGAGGATAACCTCAACTGCCGGCAGATTAACTCGCCTGGAAATCTGGCGGCAGGTTGCGCCAGATGCGCTAGCTGCAAACCCCACTTCCAACAGGCTACAGTTCTGCTGAAATCCAGAGATAAGACAACCAGGGAGCTGTGCGAAGCCTACTGCTTGGAATGAGGAAAAGAAGTTATGTGTGTTAGTGACCCATAAGTTTTGCTTACCAAACAGGAAAAGCAATTCTAAGACAAGAGATACCAAACATAAACCGATCTGCTGGGGCAAAGTCTTTCTGACGACGACACGATTGCTGAGTGGCTGGTTCAGATGTGTTTTTTATGTTTTAACATGTTAAACTTATATACGTGGGCACACCGCAATAAACCTCAGTTGATAATTTGCGCACCAGTGTTTGTGTCGTCCCTGTGTTCTCCCATGTCAATCTAAATGTGCAGTTATGTTTGACCATGCCTTGCTTCTTTGTTGCGTGTGTTGATCTTTCCCTGTTTGTCGTCCATGAGACAGATGCTCTGTGTTGATAGGCAATTGGTTTGGCTGTCTGCAGCTGGCTTTCTTGAATTGGCCATGGCAGAAGCACATGTTAAGCCAAAGATGGACGCGGGTAACAGAGCAGTAAGGGCTGTGAAGGGTAATGTCAGGCCGGAGTTGTACATTTACAGCTTTACCCAGTCTCAAAAGGTGACAGTCAGTATAATGTACCAGTTCTACCAGCCTTAAGCAAGCGTACAGAGCTGTGTCCTTATGTGTTTTGAAGGGACAAAAGCTGAGATGCCTGAAGAAACACGCAAAGTGGTTTGTGAGTTCTGCAGTGCATGATATCCATGAAATTTTCTAAACTTGAAACTAATCTCAAAAGGCCAGATTGGACGAGAGACTGGGAAGTGCACTCAGAACCAGATAGTAGAAGTGCAAATTTTGCTGTGCTCTCTGTGGCGTATACTTCTGAACTGCTATTGTGATGTATCATCCTGTGCGCAAAAATGGACTAGGCAGGTCTCAAGCTCAGAGACATTTTGCAAGAGAAAGGTGGTGGTCAACTGCATAAATGATAAATTGTGCTCATTGGTGCTGAAATGCAGGTCTGTTCGCATCCTTTTTGATAGGTTTTATTTTTTAGGCATCTGAATGCCATGTACAACTGCGCATGTGCTGGTGTACATTCATGCACTTTTTTCATGTCTGGCTTTCTATAAACAGTTGAGAAGCCTTTCAGTTCATCTTTTAATGATTGCCTGTATTGGTTTGCTATAACTATAGTCCTAAATGTATGGTGTTTCAGCAGAATGAGGAAGCTCGGCAAAAAACAGCGGAGTTGCAAGATGCTTTACATCGCAAAGAAAAAGAACTGAAAAGGCTGCGGAAGGAACTGCGCGAAGCCAATGAATTAAACCAGCGCCTTAGAAGTGCTCTTCTGGATAAGATTGGTGAGCTTTTTTTTAGTGTACAAATAGCATATTGGCATTTACTTGGCTCAGCTTTTCGGCATCAAGTGCAGATTACTGGTTTATGGTACGTGATCAGCGCCGGCAACAAAGACTCGGCCACTTGATGAAATCTAAGGTTTGATGAAGTCTCATCTGGTCGGGCGAATACATGTGAGAAAGTAAAGAAGCGCCGAAAAAAACAGGTGTAGTCAAGATGACAAAGACATTTAGACTTTCACACAGCAGCCTTGTTCACGGCTGCAAATTAAGGAGGTGCTAAGCAAGCAATCTACACGCACGGAGACTCTCGCCTCGCACTAATTTGCCGGCACATGATATCATTTGGAACAATCAGCTTAAGTCACCGTGTTTCTGTCTTCGACTCTTCTCTTCCTCTTTCCTTTCTTTGTGCCCAGAGCAGAGAGCAGCACGTGGGCAACAGAAAACTGAATGAGAACGATAGAACCATAGCCGTGACCAACAAAGGCTGTGTTTTGATTAGCCGTGGTACTTGATAATTAATTCCTAGCAGTGAAGTGTACTAGTGTACTACAGATTATCACTGGTGGTGACAGAATATGCACGAAATTGCAGCTTTACCACATGCTTTTACTTCTGCTGATTATCTGTCGACTAATAATTGGAAAATATTCAGCTATAGATAGCTCAATGACCACACTGTGCCACCAGTGCATTCATTTCCATGTCTTTAGGAAGAAAGAATAATGAGCGTGTACCTTTGATCAAGTAAACAACACACTTATGTTGCTGTCTGGTCACCCGCTGTACCCTCTTTCTGGCACTTCTTGCTCTCATCGCCAGGTGGTGATAGGCTGCAGACATTGCAGTTACAGCAATGGCCTAGTGTTGAAGTCTTTGCGATGCTCAAGCATATTTGGTGTCTATGCACAGGGGTGAAAGCGCTTGAAATTTTTCTGTTGCGTGCAATCATGTCTCATTAAAATTATAATGGTGTTAATTTCTGACTTTCTTAAAGAGGTTGCATGAGCTACAACTCAACCAGAAGGCACGGTCATTGCGGAGGTTGTAATGGCTTCCTGTTTGGATGCGGGTAAGGCTTTTATGCCTCTTCACTTCTTTATGTTGGAGTACAGTGATATTACAGCTTATCATGGCTTCCTTGCAGACAGTGGCCTACCAAAAGAAATGTTGTGTGATGCACCCAGTAGCGCAGGTATGTTTCTTAATTGTATTTTGGGATGGGGCTTCCTGCACATCTGGAAGCTGGCTGAGCTATGTTTGCTGTCATTTTAAGAACAGTGAAGAGCAAAGTGTTTGTAATGGGTAGATCAGTCATAGGTGAAATTGCTCGCATATCGTTTGTCATTGCAGGTGGTAACGCCACCTCGTGGTGTAATGCGCCTGGTACGCTTGACAGAGATGTGGAGGGGGCTAAACATAGCAGTATGAAGCATGCTTTTGGGTGCTTTGAGGCTGCTTCCTTCTGAACATGACAGTACATATGAAAGATGTTCTGGATGGCTTGAGATTGCTTGCTGCTGAACATAGCAGTGCGCATAGGGCATGCTTTTGAATGCTTTGAGGTTGCCTGCTGCTGAAATTGCTTTTCTCCTACTTCATATGAAAAATGAACCGACGCTGAGGCAGCGATCGAATATCGAGCGTTAACACGCCTAACATAGGTCGCTGGTTCAAATACCTGTCGTGAGTAGACTCCGTGCTTGTGTTGTGGCTGAGGGGTCTCGGGCACAACTTTGGAGAAGGCAACAGTGAATCTGGGGTGCGCAGCTTCGAATCTGCCTCGCAATAAATATTTCGGCTTTTTATTTTTGTCATTTCATTTTAAAATCATTTTGTTTAAAAAAAGATTTGATTGCAGCAATATGAAGAACAGAACTACATTTATTACTTCCTTTCATGCATATTGTGTCCATATGTCTAAATTTAAGCACTGCATATGTCCTGTGAATGTACTTCCTGTGCCGTAAAGAGGAAAAATTACCCATAACTACATGTTGTACCATGTGATAGACAAATACTTCCTTGTCACATCGCAGTCTTAAGGATGGTTGCTCTGCAGGTGCTGTAACAGGAGAAAACATATTTTATGACCTAAGTTTTTGAAACGTTACCTGTACGTAGAATAAAGCAGATCTTTTTCAATGCATATCGAATTTTCGTGACTAAACACTCAACACTACCTCCACATACATTTAAAGAGAAAACCATTAGAGAAATCCTTTCGAAGGTTGAGCTGCTGTAGGTATGACATTCAGACAGGGAGAATATGATGCTAAATATGCAAGACTTCCATTCTAACCCTTCTTGATTGCTTAGGACAAGGAAATTGTACCATATCATAAATGGTATGCTAAGCATTAAGTTGCCATGGAAGTAATTCTGTATATTTGCTCTTAAACATTAAGAACTACAGGTTCTTTGCTCTGTTTTCACTTACTGATATTGGATGGATTGCCTTGTTATCTACATGTAGATCTGTCTCAGACCTTGGAACATTGCATGTCTAGTATCTTCAGCCTGGAGCATGTGTATTAGTTGTGAACCTTCTGGAATAAGGATTATTTCTCATTCTATGTCCTTGTGAACATACTCTGTTAGAACAGCGTGTTCCTGAGCTATGAACTATGACAACAGTTATGAGTAATTAAATATATCAACAGAATAGAAGGCTGGGCTAGTTGGAGGCTGTTCATGACATATTTGTGGGTGCAAAGTGCAAAGACGCAGAAGGAAGGAAGATAGCACTTGTCCTGCGTCGGTCTTCGGTGTCTTTGTAAAGTTTGCGCCCACAAATACACCGTGATTTAAATTCATGTCTTAGTGTGCACAATTTTGCAGGGGACAGTCATGGAAATGAGACTGCTGACCAGCCTCTTGAAGAAGGCCACAAGGAGATGATTGAGAAGCCTGTAGCCCTGTTTGAAGCTGTGGATGGACAGGTGATGTAGGACAGTGCTTTATTTAGTGGTATGATACATGGGGCTTAATGTCTCAAGGTGACACGAGCTATGAGAGATGCCGTAGTGGAGAACTCGAGATAAATTTAGACTGCCTGGGACGGTTCTGCACAGGCGATGTAATACAGTTGCTTTTGCATTTCATCGCTGTTGATATGTGGCCCCAGTGGCCAGGGTTCAACCTCTCGTCCTTCGCTCGACATCCGTATGTCATAGCCACCATGGCTGCTGATGTTTTTAAAGCTTACATGTGTTGCAAACAATTATAAAATAAATTTTTAATGAGTGCCTCTGTTGAACGCTTGGTATTTTTCTGGCAATTAACAGCTGTTGATGAACTTCGGAACACGAAACATGGCAGATATCTGCCTGGTTTGGGGGTAAATTAGAACAGACTGAGATGCTCTGACCAGTCTCACGAGAGAGCTGACGAGGCATTTTTCAGGGTTGACTAGGTCGGCGCAGGGGACGCTTTAAATCTTCTTTTGGACCACTGGCATCACCACTGTACAGTCATGGACAAAATTTTGCTAGATGCCGGAGCGGCGTTTTGACACTGCCTTTGCACAACCAGGCAGCGCAGTGGCTGCGTCGAGGCTGCGCTGACCGACGACTAGGCACATGTGCATCCTATATTAGTCTGCTTGACTGTCTGATAGCTCATTTCACATGAGCAGCTGCTTTTTGTAGCTTGGCTGCGGGCGGCCGCTTTTCGCCGCCATGTGGTCACTGTACACGCGCAGCCCAGCGACTGCGAGGGCGGCGTACATTCACGGCGGCCGTCGCATTTATTCCACGTTTTTTGAGAGAAATCAAGTGCTGTCTTTTTTCCTTTCGCTAATTGTTTGTAACGTCTGGCCTAAGGTGGAGGATGGCTGTGTGCTACTGCCTGCTGCCTGTCAAAACCACTTCTTGAGTACCCTCAACGGCGAGCGTTAGCATGCGTCGTAAACACTTAATAAATAATGTACTGCCATAAAGTGTGAGAACACAATTCTTAGGCAAGAAATTTATTGCAGCGAAATATAGAACCGAGGACGAAAAGACAAAAACAGTCCAGGTATCACTGGAAACTACCACTTTTTTATACCTGGAGAATCCTGAGTGTGCAGCAGTCGCGCTTGCCTAACGGCACGGCACACTCATAGAGGGAACGGATGACAACTGTATCATTGCGAAGCCTGTCCCACACAGTCTTGATGGCTGCCCACAAAAAGTCCGCGTTGGCATTCCCAATATAGGGCCTCATTAGGTTGGTGTTCATAATGCCCCGCACATTCTTTATGGGCTTAAGCGTGGTTGCTGCAATCGGAGGATTTTAATAGTATTAGAAAGTGGTCTTTTTCAGCACCGCCTGGACTTTCTTCTCTTTTTGTCCTCGGTTTTATATTTCGCTGCAATAAATTTCTTGCCTAAGAATCGTTTCCTTACACTTTATGGCAGTACATTATTTATGAAGTGGTTACGACGCATGCTAACGCTCGCCGTTGAGGGGTGTCAAAAAGTGGTTTTTACAGGCAGCGGGCTATAGCGCACAGCCGTCCTCCACCACAGGCCAGAAGTTCAAATGATTAGCGAAAGGAAAAAGACACCGCCGTGAATGCGTGCCGCCATTGCAGTCGCCGGGCCGCACGGCGAGTATAGTGGCCATATGGCGATTGACGGGGGAAAGGGGCCGCCCGCTGCCAAGCTAAGCAAAAGCAGCTGCTCATGAGAGACGAGCTGAGACAGGCAAGCGGACGAATATAGGACGCGGCCACTGCGCCGCCTAGTCGTGCAAAGGCAGCTGCAAAATGCCGCTGAGGCACCCCGCAAAA
This sequence comes from Amblyomma americanum, assembly GCA_030143305.2. Taxonomy (NCBI): domain Eukaryota; kingdom Metazoa; phylum Arthropoda; class Arachnida; order Ixodida; family Ixodidae; genus Amblyomma; species Amblyomma americanum. The sequence continues at coordinate 30,814 of JARKHS020035288.1, forward strand.
TTTTGTCCATGACTCTACAAGTGATTTGAGCTGGTGTAAGAACCGGCCATATTTGCGGGGTGACAGGGTGCAGATTATGTATTGTTGCAAAGGCCATGTGCATATGCTGGTGTAAGAGAGCCTTGGGGCAGATTCATATTTCTAGGTGTCTTTTGCCCTGGCGTGCTCAATCGGTGCGATGGTTACATTGCTCATGATGCTCTACGATTACACTGTATTTTCATTCAGTTTCCATCATTCATCTGCTGGCAAAGTCTTTGTGCAAAATTCTTCCTTTTTCCGATGTAGCTGGTGGAACAGTAAGTTCAGGGATTTAGTAGATGGTGCTGGGTGCTCGTTCGTTCGCACAATCTCTCGGCAAAGGCGTGAAGTGTCCAGTGCTTGACAGAAGTTGGTGATGCATCAGTATTTCCTGGTTAAGGTGGAGCCAGGCCGTTTTATTTGTGCCTTTGTCATACAGGATGGTGGTGCAGGTTGTTTTTGTAGCTTGTTCAAAGTTCTGTTCTTTTGGTTTGTGGTTGAACTGTCGGACAAGCTGTCCGATAAAGTTCATGTATACCCGTTGTGGCAGAGAGCAGTCGTAATGCTTTCCTGCTCCAGCTTGCGCTTGATGCTTGAGAAGCAGATTGTCTTGGTGCTTGACAAGAGGAGAGACCATGGTTGCTTTGTGGGCTGTAGGGTGATTTCAAGTGAAATTGAAGCGGCAACCAGTGCGGGTAGGTTTTCTCGAGCCTGAAAGTGGCAGAAATGAGGATTCTTGTCTGGGCTCATTGGTTCATTGCTTAGAAATATTGACCCAGTACTACGAGACGAGGACAAGAAAACACTACACAATGGGGGCTGTGGTATGTGCTTGTTTTGTGTTTGTGAGCATTTCTAAAGAAAGTGGCAGTTGAGGCCCTTTTCAGTTCACTAGCACGGTGAGAAATGCCGTTGCTTGTCACACATTCCAGGGCGAACTTGACGGCCGACTCACAGGCTTGAAGTGCGCAAGAAACTTCCACCATGGACTTCAGGATGGTAAAACAGTCATCCATGCGCTGAAGGATACCTTGGATACATTGGTGAATTACTGCAGTGCTCATTGCTAAATCCGCTCCAATGCCAGGCTTGCAGCCATCACCGTGAACGGTGCTTTCATTGCTGTGTTGCTGGTTTGCCTGAAGAATTTTTTAATTGAGAAGTACGTGCCACCCCATCCCAAACTCCAGCAGTGTGAACAACTATACAGCGCTGAGGCAGGTCCTTTTGGCAGATAGGTGGTTGACCAAATTGCCTTAGCATAGCTGAGTTATGCCAGCTCCTGGAGTTCTGCTTGGGTGGTGCGTACTTCTAGTTTACAGAATTCTTAAGGCGAACTTACGATACGGCAATTGGAGCGCCGATCACGGTCACGGCTGCGAACCTGGCATTGGAAGTGATTAAGCAACAGGCGCTGCAGTCATTCATGAATGGACGTTAGGTATTCCTGTCATTAATGGACAATTGTTTTACCATTCTGAAGTCCATGTTGGAAGAATTTCTGGGATACTTCAACCCCATTAACCAGCCCTCAAGTTCAAAACGGCCTCCTGTTTATTGTGATGCTAGTGGTGCAATAAAGACCTCAGCTGCCTTTTTCTGTCCACAAAAAACCCACCCACATGGGCACTACTTAAATTTCTTTTCAAATCACTTTACAGCCCACAAAGCAACTGAGGGCTCCACTGTCCTTTCCAAAGCCAAGACAATCTGCTTCTCATACATCGAGTGCAAGCTGGAGGCGGGAAACATCATGACTAATCTCCGCCGAAATTGCTGTGCGAAAAAGATTGTCCGACAAGTCTTCCAACAACAAACCGAAATGACAGAACACAACCCAAGCCGCCAAAGCAGTCCACATCGCCATCCCATATGTGAAATTCACAAGTGAAATGCTTACTCGCTCTTTTGTAAGCAGGGAATAGGTGTGTCGCAAACCATCATCAAACCTTGGGCGCTTCATGCCTCAGCCAAAAATCCGCACATTGATGGAATGACCACAGTGTTGCCTACAAAATCCCTCATGCTTACTGCACCACCAGCCACATTAGCGAAAGGAAGAATTGTGGACAAAGGGTTCACCAGCTCAAGTATGGTGCCTGAAACTTTGAGAGTGCACTCCAATTGCAGAGCATTCTGAGGAATTGGGTTACGTATAGACTTTGAGCATACCCAACCCATCCTATTCAAGCTACAACTTATAGAATCCTGGGACACACAAGAGACACCTGGAAATACCTATTTACCAGTCCCAAGGCTCCTTTCCTCGGTGTACGTACATGGCCTTCGTGACGTCATACGGTCTGCACCCCACTGCCAAACACACATTGTTCTTGCCCTAGCTCATGTCACTCACTGTGGGGATGGCAGTGGGTCAAAAGAAGGTTAAAAGTGTCTCTCGCTCCCACCCATTTGACCCTACAGAAATGGCCGAGTCAGCATCAAAATGTTGGCTCTCTCAATGAGCTTCGCTCCAACACGATAGCAAGACGGGCGAGTTGGTGATACATAGTTAAGCGAAAATAGCGCAAAAGACGAGGACAAGGAAAAAAACATCAGGACAGTGCACAGAATAAGCTCGCATTCTTTTTACTCCATAGCTTTATGTAGCCTGATGCAAAAAACTTTTAAATAAGAATTGCTGATGATAATAGGAATGCCGTTTCAGGTTGCAGCGGCTCATAAACCTTGTATTCGTCACTGCAGTTTTTTTTGTGGCAATAGCTGCATTACGGTAGCATTTCGAGGCTTCAGTGTGGCGGTGCTGCCACCCTGTGGCACTCTGTGGCTGCGTCGCCACACTGTCACGTGGTTGGTCACGTGCGGAGCAGCTGCTGGGGGCGCAGCGCCATGGCTGATCACATGGTTGGTCACGTGACCAAGTTCCTCTCGGCCAGCTATAGCTATCGCGTCACTCCAGGTGTAACCAGAGCTAAGCCACCGCCTATTTTTTTTTCATTTTTTGACAAGTACCTGAAGGTGAGGTTAAAAATGAAATCGACTTCATAATATGTGCTCACCCTGGTATCGTGCAGAATGTGGAGGTCCTCGGAAAGGTGCGTTGTAGCGACCACAGAATGGTAAGGTCCCGAATTAGCTTAGACTTGAAGAGGGAATGGAAGAAGCTAGTGAAGAGGAAGTCCATTAACGAGCTAGCGGTAAGAGGGAAAATATAGGAATTCAGGATATCCCTGCTGAACAGATAATCAGCTTTAACTGAGGAAGACGATATTATTGTTGATACAATGAACGATAAACTGACAGCAATCATTACAGAGTGGACAGTAGAAGTATGTGGTGGGATGGTTCAACAGGCTACCAGCAAGCTATCTCAGGAGATGAAAGATCTGATTAAGAAATGTCAATGCATGAGGGCGTCTAACCCTACAGACAGAATAGGACTAGCAGAGCTATCGAAGTTAATAAATAAGCGCAAGGTAGCCGACATAAGGAAGTTTAATATGGAGAGAATTGAGCATGCTCTAAATAACAGAGGTAGCCTAAAAGCTGTTAAGAGGAAATAAGGCCTAGGTAAAAACCAGATGTATGCGTTAAGAGACAAGGAGGGCAATGTCATTAGCAATATGGATAAGATAGTTAAAGCAGCCGATGAGTTCTACACTAATATATACAGTAGCCAATGTAATCAGGAAGTTAATAATAGAGACTAGCGCACAGCAGTGGGACGCCCAGCCAGTAATGAAAGAGGAAATAAAGAAAGCCTTAGGAGAAGTGCAAAGGGGAAAAGCAGCTGGTGAGGACCAGGTAACAGCAGATCTGCTGAAAGACTGAGGGGAGATTCTGCTATAAAATCTAGCCACCTTGTATACGCATTGCCTTATGACCTCGACCATACCAGAAGCTTTGAAGAACGTAAACATCATCTTAATCCATAAGAAATCAGATGCCAAGGACTTGAAAAATTACAGACCGATCAGCTCACTGTCCGTTGCCTACAAGGTATTTACTAAGGTAATCGCTGATAGAGTCAGGGCAACCTTAGACTTCAATCCACCGAATGATCAGGCAGGCTTTGGTAAAGGATATTCCACAATAGATCATATTCACACTATCATTCAGATGATAGAGAAATGCGCAGAATAGAACCAACCCCTGTATATAGCCTTCATTGATAATGAGAAAGCATTCGACTCAGTGGAAACCTCAGCAGTCATACAGGCATTGAAGAATCAGGGTGTAGATGAGTCGTATGTCAAAATACTGGAAGATATATATAAGAACTGTACAGTAGTCCATAAAATTCCAATAAGTAAGAGCATCAGGCAAGGAGACGCGACCTCGATGTTGGTATTCACCGCATGTTTACAGGAGGTATTCCGAGGCCTGAATTGGGCGCAGTTGGGGATAAGAGTTAATGGAGAATACCTAAATAATCTGCGATTCGCTGATGACATTGCCTTGTTGAGTAGCTCAGGAGATGAACTGCAAATCATGATCAATGAGTTAGATAGACAGAGCAGCACAGTGGGTCTAAAAATTAACTTGCAGAAATCCAAAGTATTGTTTAACAGTAGCGAGGGAACAGCAGTTGACAATTGGCAACGAGGTGCTGGAAGTGGTAAAGGAATACTTAGGGCAGGTAGTGGCAGCTGATCCGGATCATGAGGGAAATAACTAGGATAAGAATGGGGTGGAGCGTATATGGCAGGTTCTTTCAGATCATGAATACCAGGGTACCAATATCCCTCAAGAGAAAAGTGTACAACAGCTGTATATTACTGGTACTCACCTACAGGGCAGAAACGTGGAGGCTAACGAAAAGTGTTCAGCTTAAGTCAACAACAGCACAGCGAGCCATGGAAAGGAAAATGTTAGGTGTAATGTTAAGAGACCGGAAGCGGGAAGAGAGCGTCAGGGAACACATGTTAATGACATCCTAGTCGAAATCAAGAGGAAGAAATGGGCTTGGGCAGGGCATGTAACGTGAAGGCAAGATAACCGCTGGTCCTTAAGAGCAACGGAGTGGACGCCAAGATAAGGCAAGCGTAGGAGGGGGCGGCAGAAGGTGAGGTGGGCGGATGAGATTAGGAAGTTTGAAGGCATAAGGTGGGTGCAGCTGACAATGGACGGGGTAATTGGAAAGACATGGGAGAGGCCTTTGCCCTGCAGTGGGTGTAGTCAGCTGATGTTTATGATGATGATGACCTGAAACAATTTAACCCATGCAATAAACTCTGCTTGTTAAGCAAATATGTGAAGCTCCTGTCACCCCATTTCTTTTTATTTATCTGACGGGCAGTGCCATAGAGACGTAGATATACCAAAAATATAAACCACATTTCCCCTCTAGGCCATTATACTGTAAATATCTGGGTGCCATTCCTGCACCTTGTCACATGTAATTGAAGTGCATTGATGACTGTTAAGCTTTTCCTACTGTGCTCGAAATGGGGACGTGTGCTCTTGACAGACCCGATCTCATCATCAGCCAGATTACGTCCACTGGGGGACAAAGGCTTTTCCTAATGCTTTTCATCCCAGTTTCCTTGCTTTCTTCGAGTTTGCTTTATTACCACCTATGACCATTGACCATTGCTTGTTTCCTGCATTACAACTTCTGCCCAAGTCCATCTTTCCTGTTGTGTTAGGTCTGAAATTGCTATGGTGACTCGGTGGTTATGGGGCTGGGCTACTGATGTGTATGAAGTGGGCTCGATCCTAGCAGCGGCGGTCGCATTATGATCGAGGCAGAATGCTAGAGGCCGCTGTACTGTGCGATGTGAGTGCACGTTAAAAAACCCTGGGATGTAGAAATTTTTGGAGCTCTCCACTATGGTGTCCCTCAGCCCGAGTCGCTTCGGGACGTTAAACCCCATGAACCAAACCTTGGTCTTAAACTGTGCTCGCAGTGCTTATTGCTACTTTTATGTAATGGAATGGTGCAGGTGCTAATAGGACCACAGCTATGGATGCCTGCTGCAAAGTGGATATATGTAATGAAGAACACCAGCGACGCAAAGTGTTGCCTTGAGGTGGCACGGCATTTGTGGACATTAAATGAGGCTGCTGAGCGCAGCCTTACTGGGCAACAGTGCCGCTCCATCGCCACTGCAGCCAGAAAGCTACCTGCCACACCAGAGAAGGTGGAAGTGATGAAGAGTAAGTAAATAGAGGCTACTCTCTACTTTTCTATTCACTTACAGATTGGACTAACTTTTCAACTAGTAGTTGCGGGATGCTGCACCATTGTCTTAAACCTGCTACATGCTGCTACAAATTTGTGGTTCTTGATGAAATTGTTGTTAGGCTGAGCCAAAGTGCTTTTCCAGCAATTAAGAGCTGTGAAGAATGCGAAGAGGCAGAGACTACCACATGTATAGAGAGACATCGTCCTGGTTATTTTTTACCCACATGCGATGAGAAAAGTGACCGGCAGAATCTAGCGCTGGCCCGTTTCGCTTTTAGCGTTTTACTGCCTTCTATTTATATGTACTATCGGGAACAAAAGTGGTATACTCCATGCAGTGGGAGCCGGAGCAATGAAAAACTGCATCGTAATGCCATTTACAGGCAGCATCTGGGATCCAGACAGCCAGCAGGAGCCCTTTATTATCTGCAGGCATGTTGTTTGAATCGTTTCAAAGTTTCGTGCTTCAGCTCGCCAAAATGCCGAGCGGCGCCACAGCAGTAGCAATCTGATGGCCCTCTTGATTTTGTGTCTTTATTGCTACTGCTGCGGCGCAGCTCAGCCTTTTGGTGAGCTGAAGCACGAAACATTGAAACGAGTCAAGTGACATGCCTGCAGATAATAAAGGGCTCCAAGTGGCTGTATGGATCCCAGATGCCGCCTGTAGATGGCGTTACGCTGAAGTTTTCCATTGCTCCAGCTCCCACTGCGTGGAGTATACCACTTTTGTCCCCGATAGTACTTGGTGTGCTGCACATCTGCTTCTGGCCTTGCCAACACTGTCTCAAGTGAAAATGGCGAATGCTCATGCAAAGAAAGAATTGCTTTGAGCAGGCTCGAGCAGTGCTAAAGTGGGATCCTGCTAGATTTCTCACGCTTCTGTGTAGCGTCATTGTGTGCATGTTCAATGTGGACCATATGAAATGTTCAGGACACGCTCCAGCTGATTGCTTCACCCCACAGACCTCATTTATGCACGGTGTAACAATGCCGTCAGCATCCGAGCTTCTGGTTTGTTTTTACTGTTGGTTCATATAAATAGGATTCTAAATTGAGCTACTTCTAATGATGGCAGGGTGGCATTCTCTTCGGGTCAGCGTATGATGACCAGATCCCTGTGATCTCACATGCACATGTGCATGCTTGATCGCTAGTTTGTCTTTTGCCATGCGAGCTTGAATTAATGTTATGGTGTGAGCAAGCTCAAGCAGTTTCTTTGTCTCAGACACTTGAGGAATCGTAGAAGTATGTTACAAGCACACGGCAATGCCGGATTCCTCAGCGGAGAATCGTAGTGTTCCTAGCGACATGATGACCAACAGGCGCAACCGAACGCTTTATCACGAGAGTTGTGGCCATGGTGTGCTACAAGCATGGCTGCAAGGAACCTATGCTGTGCCTTGATATGGGGACAGTGCAGACAAACTCCTTGTGCATCATCGTCTTCTTAAAGGACCATGGACGCCTAATTTCAGTTGCATGCGTATTCGTTGAAATGATTTTTACACATTACAGTACTTCGTTCGCATACTATTCACTTACGACTGCTAAATAATTTACAATTGATTTTTCTTGATGCTGTTGCAGTTTCATCATCTGAAAAATGACTGTGACACGTCCAGTGTTTAGATCATGTGAGGCAAAAAAGTACTGCAACATAATTGCTGTTGCATAATTTTAAATAAGTGCAACACAGGCCAATCCGCTTGAAGAACTGGAATCACAACAAAGAACTTATCAGCAGTTATATTGTAGTTTTTCTTCCCTCACGCGAACCAAACACTCCCAATGCATCACAGCCATTATACGGCTCATGAAACTATAAGTTAATCAAGAGTAAATAAAATTATAAATTATTTAGTGGTCCTAGAAAAATTGCACAAGGTGAACTCTGTATTATGCCTAATGCATCATTTGACATAAGAAAACAAACTAAAATTTAGTATATGGTCACCTCAAGTGTGGTTCAAACTCTGGTTCAATGAAGTAGACCGCTCTCATCCTGAACTACCCTATAACCTGTGGCCGGTTTATTCATCCTTGCTTTCTTTTCCATACCGACCCTTCAATCGGCATGCACCCGAAAACATAGCGATTAATGAGTGCAGTCGCGCACTAATTTTTAAATCTGTCTTTTACGTCTTAAAAGAAAACCATGCGGGCTAAATTGATGCTGTAGAGGCTGAAGAGAAGCCATTTCCTGCAACTTTCGCACAAAAAATTTGTGCTTTAACTGTACCGAATTTTGTGCATTTTTAACACTGTTAATTTGGGCAAATTTAAAAAGTGCATGCGGATGTGGTCAATACGACGGTTACGCTGCTCTGTTCAAATCTGTGCAGCATGTCATTTTTGTAAAACAATGCTGCAATGCTACAAGTTGATTGAAATGTTTGTATTAAACTTTTGTGCTTCTTGTACAAAGCATGATGTAGATGCTCCGAACTGCATTTTCCCCCGCTAAAAACCCAGCTCCAAAATCCTTTTGGCCATTCCCTCCACTGCATTCAGTAAAACGGATTTTCTTAATTTTTCAGATTGCCTTGCTTATTTCGTCGATCAACATCCTGTGCCGGAACTGCCGAAAGACCACCGAGTGGTTGCTGTGCGGAAGCACCTGCGCAGCTTCTTTACGGAGGTAGCCCGCCAAGGCAAGAGGGTGCGGGGTGCTGCAGCACCTCGTGACACCCAAACCAATGAACTGCAGCAACACCCAAACCAGTGAACTGACGCTGGCCGCCAGACAAAGAGGGTGTAACAGAATAACCACTCAGCTACCGTTCAACCTGACACTTTATGCACTTACTGCAAACATGGCGTAATGATGCCTGTTTGCCTCGATACATTCATACTGCATGTACTATACACACGTAATTCTGATGTGGGCTGCCAGTCATACTTTCAGCTTATTATTCCAGAGAATCGTAGTCAAGTCCAAATTGCATTATCTTGTATATAACCTGCGCATTACTTATGCACTACCAAGAAAAAAATTCACGATACTGGGCATACTGGCTTCTCCACCAAGCCCAACCACCCTGCATACCCACTGCCTACCCGATATGCCCATTACCCGACATGCCCAATACCCGACATGCCCGACACACCCCACATTTTCAACAATCCTTCGTGTTTTGGACAGATGGTAATTGAACAGTCTTTTTTCCTCCTGTAAAGGGCCATTATGCGGGAAGGGTTTCATGAGATGCCATGTCAGGGCAAACGCCTGGTCGCAAAGGATAATCGGGGGCACAGCAGTGCCATTAATCACTGTGACCGGCGTCTTGAATAACGGCCCTTCAACTGTTTCAGCCAGATCCGACTGACTGTACACATGGGAGTCGTGGCATCGTCCTGGGCTGCCTGCAGAAACATACCGAAACCGGTATTTATGGTCCACAAGGGCCAGAAGGATGACACTGTACCTGCACAAAAGAAAAGAACATTTTGTATGCACAAGGTTACATGATGGAACTATTTAGCGTGTATTTAAAAACAGTAGATCAGAAGAAGCCTAATGCTGTAGCGGGTCGTCTACTTCTAAGGTGAAAACAGAAGCGCTTCAGGACACCGAACGCGAGTAATGTTCACATCCTTGTGGCTGTGCAAGACGCATGAGAGCAGTGACAGCTCCATGCCCTGCCTGCAGCTGCTCAATAGTTTGTGAGCATCTAATAGAATTAGCGCACATATTCACCTTAGATGTGGAACAGTATACATGGATGTGTGTGGATGAAGCCGAACTTGTATACATATGATTACTGAAAATAAGATTATAAATAGAGGTGACAGGCTGTAAAGGTGATATTAGATTGCGAAGGATTTTTTTAGATCCATGAAAATTAAATACACATTGAAAGAATGCTGCAGCATTGTAAGTAGCCATGAAGGTAAATTCACATATTGTAAAAACTACCTTGTTTCACATCAGTTATGCCAACTACGTAATGCACTAAGGAAAAACCAAGGGAAAACCAAGAAAAAAACACTTGCCAGCCTTTGTAGTTCCTATAGTCCACCGCATTCAAGTGGGGTGGAGACACCGGGAAATGGCAGCCATCCAAGGCCCCCACTGCTTGCGGGAATCCTGTCATAGCGTAAAACTCGCTAACATGTTCATCCATCTCGTTTGGTGCCATCATTCTGACCCACTCCGGTTCGAGCACATCCACCACAGTCTCCGCAAACTCCCTATATATAGTGTTCACAGTTGACCGCCCAACACCAAAGACTATAGCTACCACCCGGTCTTCGGCAGCTGAGCAGAGCTTGAAAAGGCCGATGCCGATTCTCTTTTCCACACTGATGGCCTCCCGCATATTTGCATGTTCACGCTGCATCGCAGGTCGGCACCACTCCACAAGGTACCGAAAAGCAGCCGGGCCAACGCGGAACGCCTGTCGAAAATGCTGGTCTCCGAGGTTCTGCAAAGTATCCTCAAACCATCGCTCGTTGCGGGGATACACCCACCTACTGCGGTGCACAGTTCGCGGAAGGAACGCGACGGCTTTGCAATGGGCAATGTTTGCGAGAAGTTGTTCTTCCAGTGCGTCACCGTGCGCCTTAGCCGCATCCGCCGCCGCGCGTAATGATGCCACAGCGGCAATCTTCATGGCAATTTCACACTTCTTTCTAACGTCTTGCGATTCGTCGCTCATGATTACGGCAGCACGCTTCTCGCACACAACGAGGAGCCGAACGGAAAAGGGCGCCTACCGTGGTCGGACCGAGAACGATGAAAAAAAAAACTTTGTTTCAAAATATCCGTTTCTCACCGTCAGAACGCTCGTTTATTATCGTGATAGCTACTTTTTCTAACATAAACGAATGCACTCTTAGCTGATGTGCTACGGTCTGCTTTAATTTCATAATGTTACTAGCGCCGCTTCACGCACAGCGGTGACTTTTGGCATTCAGGGAGGCCGCGTTCTAGCTCCTTTGGATTTGCAGTGTAGCAGCGTCGCTGCTCCTTTTCGGTTTTCCTCCTTTAGTGCAAAAAGACAACTTTACGGAAAAGGCCGAGAAGAAGTCCCGTGTGACAGGGGTATCAGACTGCTAACCTTTGATGTTTATTGTTTCATGTACACTCCAGAACCACGTCTCTGTAAAAGCAAGCATATAAAAACTATGATCCAGTGAACCTAGAGCTGTAACAATGTCAAATTGCATTTTCTTCAAACATCTAATGTTGACATGAAAAATGGACACACTCTAATTAGAGTTAAAAGGAGGACTGCGCAGGACAGAGTTGAAGGACACGCTATCGTGGTACACGTCATTGCAAAAGCTGGTCATCAGAGTGTAAACTGAAGATAAACAGATGGCACGTTTCAAAAGGCCAGCAGCTCATACTATCAGATCAAGGTCCTAGTCGCACTGAATGCGTGTGACCCGTGCGCCCAACGCCTTGCGCACAAGCAGCTTGCCGCCTCTTTGTCAAGCGTACTGATAACCTTTTTGTTTTGCTCTACCCTTCATAGCCCGCAACAGTCTCTTAATTTCTGCTGCGACCGCCGCCAGGTCTCAGTAGTTAGCGCATGTCTACTCAGCTGGACTGTCCGGGTTCGAACTTCATCGTAGTGCCTGCGTTTAGATAATCTGGAAAGCCGTGTGTTTTCACACGCTTTACTTGGAGGGAGAGAGTTAACGACGCATAGGATAGAAAATTTTATTGTCAAACAGAAAGAAAGTAGCCAGAGGGCTACCCGTCTAGTCGACGGCCTAAAGGTCTGAACGACGGAAGTGAGTTGCCGCTTAATTTCGAGGAAACGGGTGGCGCAGTAACTTTTTCGCTTCACGGTGGACACTTCAACATCAATAGCATTGCGCGTATCACTTCGTAGCCCGATATGCATAACGCGTTACGGCTGCCCTAAATAGCTTGCACAACGCTCACACAGCTTTCGCTCTGAAACTATAAGGTTGTCTGACGTGCTGAATAATGATCGCGAGGACGCTCTCGCGAATAAGTAGCGCGTCCCCGAGACTAGTGCAAAAACTTTGCACATCTTTGCAGTATTTTCAAGGGTCACTATTATACTTCGCCTGACTGGTGACTCGATATTGCTTTGCTATCAGTCCCCTAAGCAATACTTATCAAGACAGTGTGATCAACCAATCGGGAATTGCCCGGCTATTACCGATCAGCTTCTACCGCTAACTCTTCTAAGTCCACGGTGCTGAAGACATAATTTTAACGCGCGCTGAATAGTACTAAATAGGCACTGTCGCCCTGCAGGGACTGACATCCTTTCTGACTTTAATTTATCACTTTTTTACGGATGTATATTGTACCTATAAGGCCGCCATAGTTGTAGTTTTCAGCAGCTTTGCATACTTATCTCTTAAACACTGGAAAGCCAATGCCCACGGGTATGCTGTGTATTCAAATAAGTTAAACGTTTTCTTCTACTACACGCCGGACAATATCGCGGTTGCATATATTCGCGTACATCTTCATCACCTGGTTCAAGGTGTGAACATGGGTCACAGCCAGTCGTCGTTAGGAAGGCCAGCAACCTTCTTTGGTCAATGAAAGTCTAAGATTCCTCAAACTTTTCAACGATTACCTTAGTGAATGTCTAGCATGGTATGTTTGCTGATGTGCTGATGCAAGCTGTGCTGCTCTTGTATCGAGAAATTTTTTTTTCAGCTTATCCCGCTGTCTGTGGTAAAAGAAATCTATCTTGAACTGTTTTATTATCTGTAGAGTATTTTCAGCGCTCAGCGCTAATTTCGCGCCCCTTGGAAGGCGTTGCAGTCAATATTTGAACAAAAAAAAACTGATGATGACTACCAGCGCCAAAACAAAGAGCATTATTACGGACGGAATAGAGTTTGCAACCTCGATGTAGTCGGAATTGTTTAAATATTCAGCATGTTGAAATGCTTCAGTTTATTAGAACCAGAACCCGGTTAAAAATAATTTGTTTCACGTGTGGGATAATTTGATCATTTGGCCATACGTAAACGCAAAATTTCATTTCGTGTGCCGTGTGCATCTCTATTTCCTTTGTCTGCCCTTTGTTCAGTGCTTTTGCTCGGCTAAAAATCCGGCAGAAAAGCGCATTTTTTTCTTATCGAATTTGTATCGTGATCAGGCTGATTTCTGAAGCACGAAGAGTGAAAGAGGTGCATTGTTTTCAGTGTAATTTCCAGAATCGGCAGCCGCGGTGGCTGAGTAGTTATGGCGCTCGGCTTGTGGCCCGAAATACGCGGTTTCGATCCCGGCCTCAGCGGTCGAATTTCAATGGAGGCCAAATTCTAGAGGCCCGTCAGTGCACGTTAAAGAACCCCAGGTGGTCGAAATTTCTGGAACCCCTTACTACTGCGTCCCTCATAGCCTGCGTCGCTTTGGGACGTTAAATCCTCATAAACCAAACTATACACCAATTTCTAGAATCGCCTAACTGCCAGCCTCAGCGGAGTAACACTCCAAACAGCTGAATACAGACACTAAACTATTGAATATGCCATGCCTAAAGAAATTAAGTTTCGAGCTGATTTTGTTGGACGAGCACAAGTCACGCAAGAGCAGATGGCATCTCGCGTCTTGTACTCGGCCGCAAAATTTGCCATTAAAGAAATTTTTTGTTCACTCGTGGTGAACCACCCAGCTTCGCTACATGCATTGTAGACGTTCAGGTTCACCGATCTGCAAGAATACAGGTTTCAGTAAATGAATGCAACCTTCGCATGATAAGCTGAGGATTATTTCACTCACGTAGCGGCTTAGGATTTTCGCTATAAGTCTTTTGATCCTTAATTCAAATGGTATTAAGCAGGAATCCACATGTCTCAAAAACTTAAAGTTAATGTGAGGATGTTAGCGGCAGACACAATGTTTTAAAATGTGAATTTGAGGCGAGGGTGGCGAAGAAATTCGCAGTCCATCAAGTCCACGAAGCATCGGCCCCTTAGTGATAAGGGCACTCGACTGCGGCGCCGAAGTTTACCCGGAATCAAGCCAGTCGGCTGAGGGAGCGTTTCGATGGAGCCGGAACTCGAAGGGCGCTCGTGTGCTGTGCGATGTCAGTGCACGTTAAAGATCCACAGGTGCTATAAATTATTCTGGAGTCCTCCACTACGGCAACTCTTTATTTCTTGTTTCAATACCACTTTCCTCCTTTACCTTACGGTGCGGTTGAGGTGTCCACCGATATGAGACAATTACTGCACTGTTTTCTTTACTGGAATTGGAATTGTTTTTTTTTGCGGAACCCGACCCCGGCTCCTGCGTTTTTATGAAAGAAAAACGCTAAGGCGCCCGTGTGCTGTGCGGCGATGTCAGTGCACGTTTAATAATAATTGGTTTTTGGTGGAAAGGAAATGGCGCAGTATCTGTCTCATATATTGTTGGACACCTGAACCGCGCCGTAAGGGAAGGGATAAAGGAGGGAGTGAAAGAAGGAAGAGGTGCCGTAGTGGAGGGCTCCGGAATAATTTCGACCACCTGGGGATCTTTAATGTGCACTGACATCGCACAGCACACGGGCGCCTTCGCGTTTTCCCTCCATAAAAACGCAGCCGCCGCGGTCGGGTTCGAACCCGGGAACTCCGGATCAGTAGTCGAGCGCTCTAACCACTGAGCCACCGCGGCGGGTGCCAGTGCACGTTAAAGATCCCCAGGTGGTCGAAATTACTCCGGAGCCCTCCACTACGGCACCTATTCCTTTCTTCTTTCACTCCCTCCTTTATTCCTTCCCTTAACGGCGCGGTTCAGGTGTCCAACGATATATGAGACAGATACTGCGCCATTTCCTTTCCCCAAAAAACCAATTATTTTTATTATTATTATTTTTTGCGGAAGGGAAATGGCGCAGTATCTGTCACATCTCGGCGGACACCTGAACCGCGCGTGTAAGGTAAAGGTTGAACGAGGGAGTGAAAGAAAAAAAGAAAGAGGTGCCGTAGTGGAGGGCTCCCCACCGTTTCCTTTACCCAAACAGCCTATTTTTCAAAGGCCAATTTGCATTGTACAGCGCATGGCTGATTTTTTTTTTTTGCTGTGGGTCGTCAAGAGGGCAAAGCAAAATGAAGAGTAACAATAATATCTCCGCTTCACCTAAATCTCAGGTTCTAATTTGACATTGATTAAAACTTCGATGCAGAGCCGCCAGTACACATTCAGCGTTGAAAGCAAGCAAGTGTTCCACTTATGCGTTTAATTGGTTGAGCAGAAGCCTCCTACTGAACCACTAATATTTTATGCGTTGAATGCATTGGCTAGTGGTACCTAATCAAGAAAGCACCGGTTTCAATTGCAGTCGATGCTGTTCAGTTCAGTACTCCGGCTATTTTTTCAACGTGGCTTAAAAGCTCGTATATGCTCGCCGCCAGTTGGTTTTGTAATTAATTTTCTCGGCCAGGTATATTATGGGCTTCCATTTACCCTTTTTGTATAAAATGATTGCTGGTCCGGCGGTTAAACTTACATTTTTTATTCAATAAACGCATGTAGCTATGGCTAGCCAGCCTGTCTTCATAAACTTCTTTATCTTTATGAACTCTTCCGAAGCATGGGATCACTTCAGTTCAGCTTGCAAATATGGAGCGCGTTTTAAAGTGTCCGTGCTGTAGGTTAGGGATTCCTTGGCGCACCATTACGCAGATATCGGCGCGCTTTTCACGTGACGTCATTTCATCGCACATAATAATCCGTGACGCCGATTAGTGGCCCTTAAACTAAGTTTTCCTGTAATGACTTTTGCGCAAACTGGTCTGCGACATGTTTGTACAAATCCTTTGGTCATCCTCCTGGACGAACATCCTCATTTGTGAAGAAGTAGAGGGCCCGGCTCCCGACCGAAGGGACTCTGGTTCACTTACGCTTGACAACCTTTCGAAGCAAAAGCTTTACTAGCGTAGCGGCGCAGATTTCTCTGCGTCTGCACAAATGACTTTCAACACGAAGAGCGGAGTTGCGTAAGTAACCACGTGACGCACACCAAGTCAGCCGGAGCCGACGTCATCGAGAGTGCGTACTCGCAGACGTCGGGCCGAGTCGGATCACCCGGTAGCCGTTGCTAACCGTGCGATGAATTTTGCAATCGATAGCGAGCGTAAACGCGCTAAACGGCCAGCCGAAGGCGACGAAGAGCGTGAGCTTCGGCAGGCTTGACGTCGAGCGAAAGATGCCGAAGGAATACAGCGACGAGCCTTGTTAGCAGCCGCAGCGGACATAGAGTTTCTTACTATTAACTAGAGGGAAAGCTGGCGCCCCACCTACTGGAGTTTGCATGGAGCTTCCTCGAGTCCACATTTACCACCATGGGCGCTCTAAGCATCATGGGGCCGAGAGCTACCGACTGCAGAACTAAACGCACTAAACGCAAGAATATCTGATACGGGTCCCATTTGAACACAACATATTGGACATTTTTGGAAATATGGCGGAGTGCTTGAAGGTTGCTTTACTTCCGCCACCGGTAGGCCCGGTATTGCACTGCCTCCGGGATCGGCCTGGGTCATTATACCGCGCGTCTTTTCTATCCTGTCCTTCTATCCCATCTTTGAACCCTCCTACTATCAGCACGTGGTAGCGATTGTGGCTCGGCTTGAGCCAGTGGGCAAGCCTGTGCACTTTCCTTTTCTTTCTTCCTGACAGCAACAGACAGACAGACAGACAGACAGACAGACAGACAGACAGACAGACAGACAGACAGACAGACAGACAGACAGACAGACAGACAGACAGACAGACAGACAGACAGACAGACAGACAGACAGACAGACAGACTGACTGACTGACTGACTGACGACGACAGACTGACTGACTGACAGACAGACAGACAGACAGACGACGACGACGACGACGACAGACAGACAGACGACAGACGACGACAGACAGACAGACAGACAGACAGACAGACAGACAGACAGACAGACAGACAGACAGACAGACTGCAGAACTACAATTTTGGCCAAAAATAATAAAAAACAAACGTTGTTCGATAATCAAGAATGTCCTATCATTCAATATCCTGTCTATAAATTGTAACAAACAAGCAGAAAAGCATGTAAATGCAAAGCTTGCTCAAAATAAGCGATGGCTTGCTCTCCCATTGGCCAAGCATTTCAGACCACAAAAGCCAACATTTTGTGTTAACAGCCCCACTTTTAAAAAGAAATATGTTTTTGAAAAAAATTTTGTCGCTTCAGCAACTTAAAAGATTTTTTCACAGTATTTCGGAAAACAAAACCTTTTTATTGGCGTCGTGTGCTGTAGCGTTTTCGCTACTAGAGCTTTTGCACACTACTTTCACGCCGAAGTCGTCTGCGCGCGGAACGCTCCGTGGATACTGAATGGGACATCTTAGTAACGCCACTCTGTGTTTCTGTAAAAACCCTACTGTTCCGCACCAAGTAGCTCATCGCCCCATGATGCTCTGCGCGCCCATGGAGGGTCAAGTGGAGTGCCGCCAGCTTTCCCTCTAGTTAATAGTAAGAAACTCTATGGCGGCGGAGACTGGCGAGCCGCTGCAGTTCTCATAGTGCGGAATACACAACTACCCACGTGGTACGTCTGTCTGTCAGACTGTGCTTCGGCCACGAAAACCTTAGGAAGGGACTTCACGTGTAATCCTTGCTTTCGCTTGCATAACTAGGGTTAGCTGAGCTAAGCCTCAGCAAATTTTTTTTCTTTGCAGCGAACCTGCTTTTGCTACGTCAGGACACCCATTCCACGAATGTT
>JARKHS020035289.1:0-18523 GCA_030143305.2 Amblyomma americanum
GCTTCATTATTCCGCCGCTACGGGAGGAGCACGGCGCTGTCGTCGCGCGGCAAACTTCAGGCCGGGGTCCCTATTACGCCGACTGGAAGTGTGCGAAAATAGTTTATATTATTGCAATGAACAAGGCCGTTGCTGTACTTATACACGACATAATACCAGGTGATGTGATTAAGAATGTCAACATTTATCACAATTAACTTCAAGTGCCAAAACACTACTTAGAGAGGTCAAACTGGCTCACTGGTTTGTGTTTAGCTTGACCTTGGGCAAGCCGTGAGTAAATAAATAAAAATAAATATTGCCATTACTAGACTTCCAAACTGCGGCAGCGCGAACAGACTAATTTCGCTGGCCACTGAAAGAGCGCATCATGCTATCAAAGCAGCCGATCACGTTTCGCGTTAAATTGCAGCACACACTTGAGCTGGACATTGCGCATCGTGTTCTTCATCAACTAATACTAATATCAGACTTATATTCGTGCTTTGAGCAATGTGGCGCTAGTGACGGAGAGATGTGCACTGTATGCGTTGGCGTTCAAAACACTGCCGCAGAACCGAAACACTGAAGCATAAGCCGCCAGCGTCCTTTCGGGAAACTGGCGTCCGCAATGAAAAAGACGCGCATAACTGTCTCCCTGAGTCAGTGGACACCCCAAACGCGTTAAACAGGTGCGTGGCGTTGGTGTCCACCTGCAAAAAAGCTGTGCTTTCGCACTAGCCTTTGGCTGTGGGTCCAAGAAGTTGTATTGTATTTCATAACGTCTATAAATTAATAAATAAATAAAACATTTCGCGCTTAGCAATTCTAAACCCACCAGCCCATATTTTTGTAGCGAAAGCTACATTGTAAGGCGGAAGCCATACTAGCCCCATTAGACGAAACTCTATCGGTGACCGTCGTTGCTGAGTCCGAGAGATGGTCCGAAAAAAGATGGCGTCGCGACAGCCGGCGTCTAGCCACCGAGGCGACGAGTGCAACCACGGCGTGCACAACAGATGCACCGTGCACGCAGTACGCACAATGTGCAAGCCTGTCTGGGCTATTCTGGAGCTCTGTATAAAGGCTGGGCATTGAATATAAAATAGAAATTGGCTCGAAGTTTTTTATTTTGTAGCGACAGCTACATTACGCGAGCATTTCGAGCCTTCAGCGTGGCCACCACGTGGTCGCCGTGGCTGGTCACTTGGTGCGGAGTAGCTGCCGGGCGGTGTGGCGCACCGGCGAAACAGAGGGGGGGGGGGGGGGTGGGAAGGGGGAGAGAGTGAATTCAGGTCCAGGGACGAAGATGAAGAAGGAACGCCCATCTAAACGGAGCGGCGAAAGACTGACTTTGCAGTTCGACTGAGCGAGTTCCACTCAGCCAGCTATAGCTATCGCGTAACTCCAGGTTTAACCAGAGCTACACCACAGCCATTTTTCGCAGTTTTTTTTCCTAACCATCGAGTCTTCATCGGACCCTTTACATAAAATGACAGAAAAATGTGCTGTACAAATTTACAAAATGACGGTTCTGAATTTGTGGTAGTCGGGAAATTGGTAGCTAATCGCGCTTCTGGTGGCTTCGGAACATAGCAAATGCGACAGGCTTCTTCTTAAGACGAAGCACCTGAGTAACAGTATAAACAAGAGAGGTCAGAAGAATACAGCTTACGTTGCCTGCAATGCGCTACTACTCTGACCAAATGCAAAAGATACAAATCAAACGAGGTAATAAACTAAATAATAAAAGGCGATGTCAATATAAAGGGTAATGAATGTTCATTTTATCGACTTTCGCTTTTTCTGCGATTGCTTTGACTCATCCCTTAAGCATATCGTAACGAACGGAAGCAGAATACTTGTTTTTTTTATGAATGAATCTTGAGCAGTGTAACAAAATTCTCGAATTTGTTTATATACACGTATAAAGTTTTAAAAGTTTTTTCCCTGGATTTTAGATTTTATTTACGTCATTACTGCGCATCTGAAGAAAGAGCTAATAGCTTTAGTGCACATAACAGTGCTTTGCGAACATTCTGACATAAAAAAAACTAATGCACTCCCCGCTTACTTATTTAACTCTCCCGAAATGACCTTGCAACTGTGTAAATTTCAATTACTCAACCAATACGCCAGCTTGCTCAAGCTAAAGTCCAATTCTGGAACTCACCTAAAAATTCCGGTGTCTATGCTAAGGTGGGTAACATTTTATGCATAACATATGATAAGCCTTCAAATTCCCGCGGCCCTCCCGTAATATTGCCTAGCTCCAGAACGCAGGGTACTGCATTCACGATGTTATAGAAGAAGGCAGGCGTCGCGGTTTACAGTTAATAAAAAAAAACTCTACAGAAATGCTAAGAATTCATTTCGCCATTACAGATTCCAACAAGGGCATACTTACTCGACGAAAATTGTGAAGAGAAAAACTGGAAAAAGAGCAACATAGTTCATTTCGGAGGGAAGATGCATACACAGATCCATACGACGTCGATATAACCATTTCGTGAGGCTGGCCGTGCACCAGCATGCGTGTCGCTTGCAATCTGTGCAAAGGTCACTCTGTATTCGATTAACTCTCACGTCATAGCATTCAGGGCCTGGGCTACGTGTGGCGTACCGATGATTATAGTAGATGAACAGCGTTTCGCATTCATGTATTCATAATACAGAGATGAAATAGGTTTCTTCCGAGATATGTTTTCTTAATTTCTGCCACCATCTGCGATACCGCATTATTATTATGCATCATTGGAATACCTTCTAAAAAAGGCCACTCCTTTTATTGCGGTAATGCCATGTTGGAAAAGACCTAGAAAAACAGACAAAGCCAGGAAGAACGGGACATGCGCTGACTATCAATTTCTGGGTTTTTTTTAAAGGAACAAACTTTTATGTGCAAATCAATAAAACACAGTCCTCAGCAAGTGCCAGAGCTTTTAGGCGTCCAAAGGCTACTCGCTCATAGAAAACGCTTCAGAATTGTATCCGCAGGGGTGTCCAGCTCTCTGCCAAATATACGAAAGCCCGGCCCGAAACCGGTCCAGATATTTTCACTGGTGCGCAGAGCGAAAAAGATAGCATCCAAGTGCGCATCCCAATGACTGTGCGATCTCGCATATGCGCCCAGAAGCGGCTTGATATCTCGACTTGGGTGCTTGCTCACATTCGACTGGGGATGGTGGCACGTAGCTTTCAGCTCCCAGACGCCCACTTCTGCGCACGTACCACGGAAAACGTTTTGAAGTCAAATACGTGGGTTTGTCTGCGATCAGCAGCCCGGGGAAGACGTAGCAGCAAAGTAATTCAGACAGCTTTGCCAGGATCTCCCAGGCAGTCGCTTTACTTGAGTGGCTCGAATTCTGTTGTGATCCCACTCAAGTGTGGCGTGACTATCAGCACGTATTTGTGCCCTCTTTTGCTGCGCGGCAGCGGCCCCCAGAAATTTCGACCAGGTCGGATCGAAATTATCGGAGCCCTTCACTACAGCGTGCCTCATAGACTGAGTCGCTTTGGGACGTTAAAGCCTCATAAACCAAACCAAACCAAACCTGCAAACAGCACACCAGGATCGCCAATGGTTTGTTGCTTAGGAAGGGCTGGAGTAAGCGAGGTGCCTTTCCACTTCTCGGCCATCTATATTTGCAGACATGGCATGTTTTTACGTACGTAGAAACATACGTCAGCCTACTCCCTTACAAAAATTTTTTAGACTTTCTATAGACTGTCCACAGACTTCTGTGTATGAAGTCTATAGACTTTCTATAGAAAAATACCAGAGAGCAGTCTATAGGCATTAAAGACGCCGTACACAGTCTATAGACAATGTAAAGATTTATGGCCATTCTCTTTTAGTAGACTTTTTTCTATAGTCAGCCTATAGAGTGTGAAGAGGAAAAATAAATATCTATCGGAAGACAATAGAGTCTATAAGAAGTCTATAGACTGCCTATAGACCGTTTTTATAAGGGCATTCCCGGCCGGGTAGCGAACCGACAAACCTTCTTCCACGTCTTTAGAGAGCTCCCGCGACCGTCGGCGTCGCGTGATAGTGCCGCATAGCGACGAGTCGCAGTTTGTGCGGAATAACGGCTTTGAAACACTCATCTGAGGCCTCTTTGCCTGGCACGTAATAACAATGCCCCGTCAGGGTCCAGTATGAAGTTCTACGACTCACTCTCCTCAATAACAGTGACAGTAGACTTAGCGTAGACCACACCACTAGTGGCTTAAATGCAGTGTTGTAGGCGTTGCCGAAAAACAGTAACTAAATACGTTACTCGTTACGCTAGAAAAAAGGAACGCGTCACCGCTCTACGTTACCTAGAAAAACGATAACGCGTTATCGTTACCATTACCGAAAAAAAGTACCGCACGTTACTTTGCCGTTACTTCATGGCCATTAATTTTAATCAGTCCTCGAATAAGAACTTACGATGACAATTTTGTAAAGCTCACATTTCACATAAAACTTCTAGCCCGAACAAGGCTTTATGCGAAATTCAGATTTAACGAGAATATTTCGCACAAATGTGCAGCAGCTTAGCAATGTATAGTGGCCTAAAGTTGCCTGTAGAGTTACATGTGAAGGCTTGGAACTCTGTGGCACGTGGTGAAGCCGTGTTCTGAATGTGACATTAAACACAAATTGACGCTTCATCATCAATTGTAACTTCATGAAAAAACATCGCTGAACTCTCAACAAATTTAAGGTAATTCTGAAAAATTTGTTGTTCCAACATGCTCGGCATGCATCCCCTCTTCAGAGAGTTGTGTGTGGGAGTGGTTTAAGGAGGGGAGGTCGGTGAAGGCAAGTGTGTGACTGCGTGTTCCTGAGCCAATTTCGTGCAATGCATCTATTGTCTTTTTTGTTTAGTTGGGTGCGTCTTCAAGGGCAGGTGTTTTCTGGCATGCATGCGAGCTGCAACAAGGGTCGTCGAGAGCACATGTACATTTTGTTTATTTACAACATCTTTTAAGGGGATCTGCGTTTTTTTTCTAAATAAAGGGGGTGGAGTGGGTCACAACTGGAACAAAAAGTGACTAGTAACGTGACACCTCACGTTACCGAGAAATATTAACGTAAGTACGTTACCCGTTACACTTCCGAAAAGGTAACGAGTACGTTACTAAGTTACCGAAAAAAGTAACGCGTTACCGTTAGCGCCGTTACTTGTAATGCGTTACCGCCAACCGTGCTTAAAAGCGCAATTTCGTCTGACTGGTTAGAGGGTCCGTCTCTTCAGTAAGAGACCGCAGCGGTGGCCAAGTGGTTGAGCATCCGCCTCGTATGCGGGAGGTGCGGGGTTCGATCCCCAGTGCCGCCGGGTACCCACCGGTGATACAATGAGTACAAGCTTTCGCCTCGTCTGGTGCTCGGCTTATTTAGGGTGAAATGCTTGGGAAATGGGTCTCTGACCCCACCTTGAGAAAAAGAAAAAATACCTTGTGACATGGCGCTCTTTGGCCATAGCTGCCCTTGCGCCATAAAAATCCATAATCATCATCATCATCTTCAGTAAGAATATTGATCAACTCCTGAAAAACTGTCTTCCTTTTCTTTTTATTTATTTCTTGATACCCCAAGGTGAAACATTACTGAGGGGAGTGGGTTAATACAACGATATCGGTAAGCACAGGAAGAATTTCACGATACAAGTAACAAATATCGTGAACGTCTGCAATATAAGTGTAACAGTGTTAATCGTGCGTGAATACCGCAGGATCAATGGTTACAACCTAATAGACAGTTCCTATTTGTAATGTCAAATGTCAGAGTACACATAGAGCAGCAGAAATACAAATGAAAGAAACAAGGAAGGTGATCCGTTATACAGTAACAAAACTAACAAAACTTGCTAGTAACTTTATTATATATATTGCGTATAGTCGCCTGAAATATTGAAGGTCGGGTAATCATGGCAACAAAGGAGGGAAGGCGATTCCAGTCTACTGCTGTGCGGGGAAGGAATGAACCGGAAAATGTTTTAGTGTTGCATATAAATGTGCCAACATTGCGAATGTGCTCCAAACGTGATGGCACATATGAACGGGCAATCAGCAGTTCATCGTGCAGGATATTGTGATAAAAAAAAAGTTCTTAGTAAACACAGATAGCCGTGCGAGGTTACGACGGGATGCTAGTGATAACAGGTTAAGGTTAGCATTTATTGTAGATATGCTCGATGTGCGGTTAGAGTTAGAGCAGATGAAGCGAGCTGCATTGTTTTGAAGCATTTCGATCTGGTTAATCAAGAATTTAATACCTGGTCCCAAATTGACGGCCCATACTCGAGTTGTGAACGAAAAAGTGTTTTATATAAGAGAAGCTTATTGTCAGCAGGGGCTGCATGAAAGTTGCGCTTTAAGTAGCCTAGCATGCGATTTGCTTCGCGGATGATGAAATCGACAGTTTTCTAGTGGACGTTAGAAGTGATATGAATGCCCGGATACTTCTAGTTAATGACAGATTGAAGAGCAATATTATTGAGGTGATACGTAGGCATGTCGCTAGTTGTTCGAGGTATGCGCAGGAATTTACATTTCTTAACGTTAAGAGTTCTTTGCAATATCTTGCACCATGAGAAAATATTGTTAATATCTGTTTGTATTGCGCGTATGTCCACATCTATTGTTATTTCGCCGAAAAGAACACAGTCATCTGCAAATAAGTGAATGAATGAGGTAACGCAGTTTTTTTTATTAAAAAGTTTTTCATGAGGTGAAAAAAGGGGAAGGAATGAGAGAGAATGAAAGTTAACAGAAGGAGTTGAAATCCAGGGTTCGACGGAACCCCGTCTGGTCGGGTATGTTCATGGCGGAAAATCTTCAAGCGCCGACCAATCGTTAAAAAGATGACGTTTCGGCCCCGGCTTACGGGGGCCTTGTTCACAATGAAAGAAAGACAGGAGTGAAGGTGAGTTATATATGTTTCATGGTATACCATGAAACCTATATAACTCACCTTCACTCCTGTCTTTCTTTCATTGTGAACAGAAGGAGTGAAGACCCGTTGCGGTGAGGTAGACGCAGAGGTTGCTGATGAAACGATTGTTCATAGTCTACTGCACATAGTCACATTCGCGGTTCCCCCACATGCTCACCTCACTGAGGAGCCGTTTTCTAATAGCAGCCGCCGATGGGCACGTCCACCTCAAGTGCCGCACATCACAAACGTCCGGTGCAGCACTACAGTGAGGGCACCTGTCAGTTGCTGGCAGATCTTTCGCACGCCACCGATGATGGACAGATGGTGTCAGAGCCGCCCCTGCCTGAATTCGGCACACGGATACCTCCTCCTGCCGAGTAAGACTAGGGGGAGAGAATGCGGGCACGGAGGAATTAGAGCGCGTGTTCTCTGGCGCATAACTTCGAAATCGGGAACATGGGAGAGGAACGGATCTGGGGAAAGAGGGGACGGTGGCGGATCGTTTGATCCCTTACAAAAATCAGCATTGCCATTTCGTTGACCAAATGTTGACATCTTATAGAATCAACAACTAGTTAACAAAAACAAAATGTTTGTTGACTGCAGTCAACAGCAATCAATAAAATTTATATTACACTTTGCCAACACAGTCAGTGCCATTGACTGCAATCAACGGTTATCAACAAAATTTACACTTACCTTGTCAACAAAGTTGATGCTGTTGACTGCATTCAACGGGTATCAACAAAAATTATGCTTAACTTTGCCAACATTGTCAGTGCCATTGACTGCAGTCAACAGGAGTCAATAAAATTTATATCAAATTTTGCCAACACTGTTAAAGCCTTTGACTGCAGTCAACGGTTGTCAACAAAATTTATATTTATCTCGTCAACAAAGTTGATGCTGTTGACTGCATTCAACGGGTACCAACAAAATTTATGCTTAACCTTGTCAACACTGTCGATGCTGTTGACTGCATTCGAGAGGTGTCAACAAAATTTATACTCTACTTTATCAACACTGTCAATGCTGCTAACAAAAATCAGTGAATGTCAAGATTTATATTTACCTTGTCAAAAGCTGTTCTTAAACACGCGTTGAATTACAGAAGCATAGTATGGGTAAACTAGGCCGAATATATATTTAACTTAGGTATTCAAGGAGCAATGCCTTAATATATAAAAACCTTTTATTAGCACTCAAATAGGCTGATACATGCCTGCTCTTTTCCCTTGGGAAAGACTATCAATATCTTGCTGATTCTTGAAAAGGATGAGGTGGGATCATGCATCATGTGTAAAAAAGCACCATGGAAGTGCGACATTTAGTTAGGCGATTTCCAAAAATCTGTCCTTGAGCATGTAATTCTGTTAGCTTTAAAGTATAATTCAATGTTATTGTGTTCATAGGTGCAAAGTAGATAAAAATTCAGTAATATCGCAAAACCCCAAAGAAGGTCCTTGCACATTTAAAAATGCAAGCTGTAACTTACAGGTGATATAGTTAAAAGCTATATATATATATATATATATATATATATATATATATATATATATATATATATATATATATATATATATATATATATATATATATATATATATCTTTTGTGCCAACAGCTTTGTGTTAGTTGCTGCATTATGTAGAACTGTCTTCTAGCCAAGTAAGAGGTAATGACAGATTAAAATTTTGGGGAAGTCCATCAACACTGTTTATTTGAAATATTAGGAATATAAGGGTTGCCACCATTAATTCTGTGGCAGAAGATGACGGTAAGAGTCACCTCTGAATCACTCTGAATCACGGTACTCGGAATCTTCAGGACTTGCAGGCAGTGCGCCAGATTTGCTGCGACGATGGAAATGGCATTTCGAGCGATAGGGAACGTCAGCGGATGCGTCCCAAAGATATCTGCCGAATTCTCGCTTACGGGACATTGTAAATTGTCCACCATGCGGCAGTCGTTCGCCTGTTGCACGCTGTAGCGGTGATATCACTCGCACCGCCGCACTAGTGCTGGCACTGCTCAGTAAACGTAAGAAATTTTTCCTTTCCTGCCCATCGGTTCTTCGAGGCGCACGCTGACTTGGCAGAGGAGTAGTTGACACGGAGACGAAGCTTGGCCGATCACACTCGGCGAATAGCTGAACTGAACTTTATACAAAACACAAGTGATAACCCAGACGAAATAGTAGCGATTCCACTTCCAGTTACAAAACCGGCTCAAAATTATGCGCAGCTACAAATTCAGCCGCGTATAATGCAACTCTGTAATCGTCTCGCCGAGATTGACGAACTGAAAGCCGCCAGCGCCGGATTGCCGCGAAGGGCGGAAGTGGTGCCATCAAATGACCTGCACAGTTGTAATGCTGACCTCGGCGCACCTCGCGTCGTGGTGCTTTCTTACGAAAACAACAGATGGCACCGTTAGCGCCCTTTGGCGAGAACCATGAGTTGCGACTTTCGGTTCTTCGATTTCGAGGCAGACGATTACGGGTTTCCATCATGCGCGGGTGATCATGCCCGACTCGCTTAGCCCACCGTGTCTCCGCAGTTTTGTTTAGTAAACGTTGCACGATGGCACGACCGTAAAACAACGCGATTCGGCAGAAACCAATGAGGCACAGAAGCAGACGCCGCGCGTGTTATCTCCGCGCCGCGACCGATGCGACCGAGCAGTTACTATATGCATCTATATAGTAGCTTTAGCACTCTCTTACAGCCAGCGCCCTCTACGCTTTTCATCGCTCCAGCGACCAACACAGCGCGGACGGTAAATTGGCGGGCTTGGCAGACGTTGGCGGGAAGACGTAGGCGGGCTTTGTCGTCGTGACGACGTTGCTTTGTTCGTGACTCCCGTCGGTCTACCCACAGCGACCCGCGGGAAAGTTTGCATTGACGTTGTGCCGGAAAATGACGCACATACTTGTGAAGTGGAAGGACGAAAATAAGTGGGACGTGTACCCTGTGAAAATGATCGAGGATGCCGCTGTGGGCATCCGCCTGTTAACCCAGGAGAACGCCATTAGTGAACTGCGCGGCCAAGAAGTTCGGGTGCGCTGGGAGGAGGGTCAGGATGCTGCACCGGCGGAGCTGCTTGCTTTCGGTAAGTTTTGTCTGTAACAACGTTCCAGCGCATGACTACGCAAAAATGAAGCGCTGGGTAGGTTGAGTTCATATTGGAGCTTGTTTTAGAAGGACCTCGCCAGTCCTTACCATCTATAGTCAACGCACAAAGAAATTGGACCAGCGAATGGCCTGTTTACGTTGCTTTCTTTAGTTGCCTAAATTGCCAGTTTTCGCGATAACTCGCTAGGGTCGAAAAGTTTGCACATCGGAAACTCTTGCGATGTAATATCACTTCCTTTGTCGTCATATGTTGTATGAAAGGCGCCTTGTGCTGTATTTTTTTTAAACATATATAACTGTAAGCAGGCTGGAGTGCTCAAGCAGTTTAACAAAGCAGAATATTTGTGCACCTGTTATGGGCTTGACGATTTTCTATGGCGTTTGTGTGCTTCGCGTCATATCATTAGTGCAAACAGTCTCTGAAACTAAGCACATTCTTTAAAATTTCGCTTCCCTTGTTCCGGAGAACACCGCTCGAACACTCTAGGCTAGTGCGCTGATGACTACACTGTAAGAGCTATCTGATGTGACGTTTTTAGTGCAGATGATTTTGAAACCATGCTTTAAGATCAAGATTGAGGGCTCTCTTGCAAGCATATTTTGTGCCACCCGAAGGCCCTTTAGGGGCATTCATCACATACTTTTGTGCATTATGTACCATCTCTATTTACAAAACATTACACCACGCTGCATAATATTGTTTATGCATTGTTTCAGGGAAACCAACTGTTCTTGAGCGGAAGAGAAAAAAAATTGTTGCTGCAGCGGCCAGCGCTGAAGAGATTGCGACTGCATCTTCAACAAGTGTTCAAGGGAGTGGGGCAGCATCACCTGTACAGGTAGTAACTCCTGGCTTTACTTTAAACATCATTCATTGTGTGTCAAACATGCTGATCCATGCTGACCCAAAAGACGCGGGTTCGATCCCGGCTACAGCAGTCGAATTTCGATGGAGGCGAAATTCTAGAGGCCCGTGTACTGTGCGATGTCGGGGCATGATAAAGAACCCCAGGTGGTCGAAATTTCCGGAGACCTTCACTACGGCGTCCCTCGTAGCCTGAGTTGCTTTAGGGCGTTAAGCTCCCATAAGGCAAACCAGATTCACATTTTTACTTTCTTAGGGCTGTGGAAGAAATGTGCGTGCATCTAGGGATATTGCAAATGCTAGGTTCTGAAGTTTTTAGTTGTGTTAACTGAAGGTTTAAATTGGGTGGTCACCAGTCTTTCCTGAAATGTGTATTCTTATCGCTTATTTTTCGTTTAATGCATGCACCTTATCATAGCTGGTTAGCAATTGGTCTCAAAATACATACATAATAGAATAATTTGGGCGAGTTGGTTACGGACTTTCATATTAACAGCAACAGCGCAATGACTGCACAAAAGAAATGGACACCAATTATGATAAGCATTTGTTATTATTATTGACATTTATACAGTATTGACTCATTTTCCATTCACTCCGCATTATCCTACAGATATCTTGGCCTCCATCTAACACCATCGCTATCATGGGTAACTCACGTTCAAAACATCTGTGCTGCAGCCTCTCGCACACTCGGGTACCTGCGCCGTAACTTGAACGCCGCATACCCTGACATAAAAAACTAGCATGTATAACATTCATTCGGCCAATTATACTAGAATATGCATCATCCATTTAGCACCCATCACAAGCATACCTCGCCGCTGACCTTGAAGCCGTACAGAATCGCGCCATCCAATTTATAACGTCTTTGCTATTCAAGGAAAACCAGTGTCACCGCACTGACACACTCCCTTGCCATTCCATCACTCTAGTCACGCTGCATCATATCTTGCCTCTGCCTTCATCATTTCTATTATCACTCACGCACGAGACACGAAAAGCTACAACCCCCGCACAGGACGTCTAGCCACCTAAGCTATGACCATAGTATTGCACGCATCAGCTGTCGCACCTTAGCACTAAAGTCATAATTTTTTCCGGACGCAATAGCACTACGGAATGGCCTGCCAAATACCATCACATCATGCGCTGACCGCAAATCATTCCAGTATTAACTAAACGACCATTTTTTATGAGGGCAAAAAGTTCCTGCCATATTCACCTCGGCATTTTGAACAGCTGTTTATTGTTGCTTTTCTTTTTTATGTCATGCCTTTTGCATTGTTTTTCCTGTTTCGATCCCATGCATTCCACTTTGCATTGTATACGTCGTCACAAGATTATTTAACTGTTATATACTGTTTTTTTTCTTACTGTTCTCTTTTATGAGTCTATTCTTTCTCTCTTTTGGCCTTGATTTTGCTCCCCCTTATGTAATGCAGCAACTCTGCTGCAGTGCCGCACTGGAAATGCCTGAACTCCTGGCGAAAATTGCGGAGTTGACTGCAGAGAATGAGGTGCTGAAAAGGAAACTGGAGTCAGCAGAGACTACAGTTGGTAAATAGTTTTCATCAGTGCGTTATGTTGTCTCAGTGGCTCAGCACGTGGTGTCTAATTTTTTCAATCTATTTTAAGCACAGGCATTCACTTTCTGCCACGACATCTATCATGCTTCTGTACCCTTGTTATTGAAGGGCAACTCTGAAGGTTCTTATAGAACCTTCTGAGTTAATAATCA
The DNA here is from genome assembly GCA_030143305.2 of Amblyomma americanum. Lineage (NCBI taxonomy): Eukaryota > Metazoa > Arthropoda > Arachnida > Ixodida > Ixodidae > Amblyomma > Amblyomma americanum. Next base: position 12,649 of record JARKHS020035289.1, read on the forward strand.
AAATGCATTCCTTACAGGTCACTTAAGCTCCGCCTTTAAGGGTATGATGCGACAGCTTTGGTGGCTTCCGTCTGCGGATTCCCTTGCAGATTCTCGTTCGCGTACATGCGCTTCCCTCTCGCACATACTCTTCAGCATGCACTTGTAAGCTACCACATTATGTGAAAGACCCACAGACAGATATGAAGCCCTGCTTAACCAGGTCATATGAACGTGCCTGTGTGGCCTAGAGGTAGCATGTCAGACTCCGAATGCAAGGGTCCTGGAGGGTTCATACCCCATCACTTCCCATCTGAAATAAGGAGCACGAGTTCGCAGCTCCTGCCAAATCAGCCATGTTACATGGTCGCATGACGTTGCACAACCCTATGTCGGATCAGTGCCTGGTCATGTCAGCTGGCAGCCACCACCTGCCAGAGCCATGCCTGTGATTTTTCGCTCACAACGCTGACATCGGATTTTTTGGGAAACGGAGTCTTTAACGCTGTTGTGTTAAAAAGCAGAAACTAGGTCACTGAAACTGGCCTTTGACCAAACGATGAGGGTGCGTACAGGTCCTTGAAGCCTTTGAATTTGGAAGTCTCATATTTCTGAGCACCAGTTCTGGCAGTTCGGGTGCAGGTCTGGTTGTCTGCTAGTTTTAGCGTTGCTGGCAAATTGCAGCCATCTGTGTGCTGCCCATTTCAACAGCTGCCAACATCCCAAACTGCGTGAGGAATTTTCAAACAGCACATTGCAATGAATGTTGCCGTGAGACAGCCTGGGTGCATGCGTATTGCATGGCAGCTGGCATGAAACACACGTGCGGTTTTTCTGAATATGACTGAAGTGCCAGTATGGTGCACGCGTTTGCTTGCATTTAGTCGTGCCATGTAAGCATAGCTGCAACTTGGGCATTGTTCTCAATGATGTGTTTTTTACTTTTTGTCCTAACACGCAAGCTGCATAATCTGCTGCCACATTTGCACTGGCTGCACCGTTCTGGCACTCTCCAATAAGAAGGTTTACCTGAATGTTTCCTTATCTGAACCTGCATAGTGTCTGCATTTTTTAAACAAATGGCTTCTTGCAGAGGGCACTGTGTTGCACTGCTGAAACCGATGAGGAACAGTTCATGTACGACTATGAGAAACAGCTCATGTACCGCAGGCGAATCGAACAGACTGCTAGTAACATTTACTGCTGAACACAGCTGCCTCAAAGGGAACTGGGCAAACTTGCTTCATGCAGTGCAGACATACTTCATGTTGTCTACATGCGTAGCTTTGATACCATTTCTTCAGGAAATTCAATAGATATGCCAGAGAATGAGGAATTGCGTACCATAAACTGTAATACATTTTGCTGGTAAAAATATTCTTAATGGGGTGCAAAAGACTGCTTGAATGGATGCCGGCTATACTTCAGATGGATTCTTTGTCATGCAGATGCTGACTCAAAAAGAATTAAGGGAATGCAAAGGAATGGGAGTTATTCAATGAAGAAATTTCAAAATACAAGAAAACAAAATGCCGCCCTCAACCCTATTAGCACTGTGAATGTAATCAGCTGAACTCGTGTGCACTGATTAACTCGGCAATGATTCCATTTCTGTGCTTGTTGCAGATGCATACAAGATGGTGAAAAGGCTGAAGGGGATGATGGCCAAATTCGAAAAAAGTCCTGGTCCCTGCACGCCAGCCGATAAGGTATGTGTGCTTGTTCACTTGTCACCATCAGTGTGTAGGCATTCTCATATTTCTACTAGACACTCATTGCAACTGGATTTTGATCAGGTGGCATTCGGACTAGACAAAGCTCGGCAGTGCTCCACAGCTATTTTCAGGGATAATGATGACATTTGAGGTTCACTCACAGATTGCTGTCATAACTTTGTGTCCCTTTTAAACATGTAACTGGATACCAAAGGAATGTGAATAACCCTTTAGCATGCTTTGCACACAATTGTGCACAAAGCGAACTCATAGCTTTTTCTGAGACTGCTGCACCTAGTTGTGATTTCCTTGTTTCAGGTAAGTTTTGCATACTTCATGTTTCAAATAAGGTGGTTTCTTATGTCATGTAGCAAATGCAGTAAGCTATATTTTGCGAAACAGTGAATGTTGCAGCTTGTTTGATATCTTTTTGGAGGCATATAATCTACCACCAAAAGTAACATCACTTTTTTTAAATGCGAAAGCACTATATGGTTACATCGCGTCAGCAAAAAGTGTCTGCAAATTTTGTCTGCATGATTATGTCGTGTGGAGATAAATCTGGAAAAGCTTGATTGTGTTAGGTAGTACGTGAGTAGGTCTTGAAATGAAAAATAGTTTGGTTGATGAATTTTATTATTTAAATAATTTAATTGAATTAATATCTGTAAATGCTGTGTTTGAAGCAGGTTTTGCGTGGCTGATTTAAAGAAAGTTTATATAAATGCATGAGAAGGCTTACTTAGAATAAAAATAAAATGAAAAACAATAAATAAATGAAATAAAAGGCAAGAAATTTTAAAAAATGAGAAATTGAGGGAGAAAGAAAAGAAATGGAAATGTGAAACTTTTAAGCAGACTTAAGTGCAATCCTGTAATTTTTCTTTCATAATTATAAGCATAATGCATACATACTAAATTGAAAATATTTTTGCAATTTTTATGGTATTAATTTGATAAATTGCATTTCGATGGTACCATTTCCATTAGCCATGACATTTTGAATGAAATTTTTGACATCCCCACAAAAGATTACCTGCTAATATCGTACGCTGGAAAACTAATTGTCTTTATTAAGGGTATTGTATACCATTTAGGTGGAAAAATATTTCTTCAAATATTTTTCTTACAGATTTAAAAACAATAAACCTCCAATGAAACGCAGCCGCCCAAGGTCCGGTTCGAACCTGGGTACTCTGGCTCAGTAGAGGAGCACCTTGGGGGGGTGTTTGCTGAATTGCTTTTGAGGTCATGTCATGTCTCGCTTTGAGCGTTCTTTTTTTTTGTCATATGCCTTTAAATGGGAGCTCAGTGCTACTGTTGACTGATTTAATTTGTACGTTGTTGCTCTTGGGCTGCTTTTACCTCGGAAGGTGCTCCTAAATTTGTTTTTCTATTTTGCTACATAATCGCTGGATGCAAGTTAGGCTTTTGTGATGACCATTTCTCGGAAGTGCTCCTAAATTTGTTTTTCTATTTTGCTACATAATCGCTGGATGAAAGTTAGGCTTTTGTAATGACCAGTTCATCACATTTGACTCTTTTTATGTTATTGATATTTGAATTATTTATATTTTGGGCCATGTTTATATTCCGCCACCTTGTGAAAGCTGTTCTTCCTCAGAAGATGCTTATGATTAGCCCCTCAAAATACAAAGCTCTTTTGCCTACTGCCCTTGTAAGAGTGATTTTACAATATGCAAGCACTCTTTGGTTCCTGCAATCAATCACTGATGTCACTCAGCTTGAGAGAATGCAACGAAAAGCTGCAAGGTTCATTCATAACAAATACAAACCCTCTGACTCCCCTACTGATACTACCGCATTAGCTGGCCTTCCATCACTATCACCTAGGGGAAAAGAATCTCACCTGAAGTTTTTATACCAATTATTATGCAGCAGCTATAGTGTAAATGTGTCTAAATATGCATCCTTCTGACACTCACTGCAATCCCGGCACAAGCATGCACATACGCTGACTGAATACTCACGTCAAACCAACATTCTCAAGCATTCTTTCTTTACTTTAGCCATCAGCAAATGGGATTACCTCAATCCATTGATTACTAGTGCGTACTCACTTCACTATCTTCCTTCACCTCTAGATTAGGATTCAACAAAAATCAGTAAAGTGGTCATAGTCCTACATTCTACCAGATGACTGCGCAGCCATTACTTGTTGTGTTGCCATTTCTTGATATGTTATTTTTACAGATGGTTGTGTGGACCATTGTGACCTGTTACCTTCTTTTTCTAGCATGCTTACTAACAAGAGTGCTGCTCTCTTTGTTTTCTTTTTTTCTGCTGCTCTGAATTTTTAAGGTATTCTTTGGTAACCTGCCTACTAGTATTATATAACATCTATTTTCAAAGTTTCCTTTCTGTTCATCCTCTGGAAGCAATTTCTCTTTATTGTTTTGAACTTTGTATTGTACTGATTGCCCACCTCCTATGGTCTCGTATTCAGACTAGCAGTATTGTAAATAAATAAGCCAATTATACTGTATCTTATGGCACAACCCCATAGTAGGAGCATGTTTCATTATTAGGTAGCAGTTTCTGTGTGGTCACTGTAAAACAAGGCCTTCTATAAAACTTTGTTCTCTTCTCTTTTGCTGTCTTGCGAATGCTTTTGTCACAAAGGTGGAACATGCTTTGTCTTTGCAGGTTGATATTGGTGGTGGCGTTCTTGTTGATAAATCGGTGCTCGGGCTGTTGAACCATTCGAACAGTGGGCCTGGGAAGTATGCCCGTGCGCTGCTCCGCCATCTGTTTTCGCCTGAGGAGCTGCAGGGCAGCTCTCTCTTTGGGCAGCAGAACACTCGCACACACTCCAAACGCGGGTCTCTGGACCAAGAGAAGGTCGGCAGTAATTGGTAAGTGTACTTTTCAGACATATCTTTATGTAGGAAGCCATCAGAAATACTTTTTATAAATCCATATTGCTCATTTAGAGCTTAGAACTCTATTGCTGAGGGTAAAAAAATTCAATATCCTAGGTTGAAAGCACTTGAGATTTTTTTGCAAACAAAACAGGAATCCAAACTAGAGAAACAGATGGTACTTTTTTAAATTGAACATGAGTAGTGTAACTGGCCTACCGAGTTTAAAACAAATAGAATATTTGTGGCAATATTTGCTGCTTGTGCAAATAATCGGACAAAACGGAAGAATAGCGTTAAACATTGATGTGATAGCGGCAGCAAGGGCGTAGCGAGGGGGGGGGGGTGAAGCCCCCCCCCCCCCCCTTTCGAAATTTGACATGAGCCCCCTCGAACAAAATTTCTGGCGGTGCCACTGCAATTGAGCTACGGCGACGGCTGTCCAATCTGCTGCTCTCGTGGGTAATTTGTTTATTGCGTGTAAGCGAACCTCGACAGTGTTCACATGCGCCACCCTCGTCATACCGGCGAATGTAGCGCGTCTTTTATTACCGCGAGTGTGACTTGGAACATCATCCAACGGCGAGGGCGGAAACTGTGCGAGAGCCCTCTTATGCTACCTATGGTATCAAGACTTCCAGAACCGAGACCGTGTGTGTGTGTGTGCGTGGTGCGTGCGTGCGTGTGCATGCGTGTGTACACACACAATACAGGGCGGCTCGACATGAGCCCCTCCCCCCTTGCCCGAACAAAATTTCTGGCAACACCACTGAGCGGCAGCGCTGCAGTACGATTCTAACTTACGGAGTTAAAGCTATAGCTTTTAATTATGCAGCACTGATCTCCACTAAGGTGCTGCGACATGAATTCATTATGTTAACTCTATGAACGTCAAGTTATGCGTGTACAAAAATTATTTTCTTATTGACAATGATAGAGAATAAACCAGAGCCACAGCTAAGGGCATGAGAGGGGCAAAAGCATATATTAGCCATGGCCTCCATGGCTGTTAAACTTGGCGAAGCCTAGCCGTGTTGTCGTGTCTTAGAGGTCATGTATGAGCATTACGAATGCTGCCACACGAAAGGACCATGTAGTGGCACTAGACCCTTCATCACGCAGATATTGATCACCGCAGGATGGTACCCGGCATTAGTGTGTGCCCTGTTCTTTGAAAGAACAATCATTGAGGGAATATACCATGCCAAGCCTTATTTGAACATTATGCCAATTGTTCAAAAGCTGTTCGAAAGTTCATAGCCAATTCGATCCGGTTCAAATAATTTCCAAAATACACTA
>JARKHS020035290.1:0-56438 GCA_030143305.2 Amblyomma americanum
TTAGAGTGCAGATGAGCGGCCTCATGCAGCGCTTGAACAAAACCACTGCAGACAAGCTCGCCATGGTCGCCGACGCTGAACCTGGGATGTCTTCCTTCCGTACGTCATGTTCGTCTACTACACCGCAGTTGAGATGACCAGTCTTATATGATACATTTTAGGCTCATTTACGGCGAAGAAGCAACGACAACGCCTGACGCCATGCTGCCAAACGTCACCAGTGAGGACAACCTTGACGTCACCGCCTGCTTGCAGCGTGCGGGAGCTCTACGAGTCGCTCGGCTACGCATTACACACCAAGAGCGAACCTACGCCCGACGCTACAATCTCCGCCGTCGCCACGCACAATACAAGCCAAGTGACCGCGTATGGGTGTAGACGCCTATTCTGCAGCAGCCCAATAAAGAGCTTGTTTGAGTACCACGTTAATCTGCTCGTCTGTTTTTCATGGCATTTTCACCGCCTCGTGACAATATTTATTATAAATTGTAGTAGATTTACTTCCTTTCACACCTCCTTCACTGCTTATAATTTCACAACGAAATAAGTCAAAGTTGGATAAAACTTTAAAGGGCGGGAAGCGAGTTTTTGGTTAGCCCTGTTTACATGAGCCAATAACGTCTGGTTGAGTAGGGTGTCGGGCTGAGCGAGGTCCACCCAACTCAACCAGTGCGTGTTTATAGTCGGGTACAACTTTAGAAGACAGGAGAGGGCCCGCCCAGATGGCCGAAGCGCAGCAGCCAATTGCCTCCGCGACTCAAAAAATTGTGACTGCTTCTAAAACGCGTATTTCTCTGTATAAATAAGATTTGTGTATCTTGATGAGTGGTTTAGTAAAACTATCATGATGCAAATGCTTCAGCACATGCCGGATCGCGAGAGAAAAATAACTCCGTGCCTTCTACAACGCTGTGCGTCGTCTGCTACGGAGCGAGATCGACGGCACCGGGCGTGTAATTACAAAACAGTCTGGCTCAATAGCATAGGATTCATATGTACTTTTTGTGTGTTTTCACAAGCTTTTTTTTAATGTGTGAGGCTTATTTTTCAATTGCTACTTGTTTCTTTTTTTTGCGGTTGCGAACCTACAATCTCGTGAGTTCACGCACGTTCGCGCACGGCATTCCGTACCTCTTTTCCGCCATGGAGCCCAGCGAGGTGACATCGGAACGCGAGCCTTTGTTGCCGAACGAGCCTTGTGTCGCATCGATGATCACACCACCAAGGAGCCTCGGCAAGAGCAAGAGCGGCCGCATCCTGAACAGCGATTCACGCAACATGATCTTCCACTGCTACACGTTTTGGCGTAACAGGGAGCCTGAACGCAGCGTAGAGGGGACGAGCAAGTTTGTCGCTGACATGCTTTGTGTCAGCGAAAGGACTGTGTTTAGGGTGAGGACGGAAGTTAAAGCTTCGCATTTTTGGGGTGGCAAACTGACGACGCCGTCCGGAAAGCGCCCACGCAATGCGGAGAAGAGAAGAAGCAGCGCGAAGTTTGACTGCTTCACGTTGTGCGCGCTGAGGTCATGTGTGCACGATTTCTTTCGCCGCAACGAGATACCGACGGTCGAGAAGATCACTTACGAGTTCTCAGAACGTATGGAACTCCCATCACTAAGGCGGTGTACTGTGCGTCGCCTGCTTGCCGAGATCGGCTTCAAGCACGAAAAGAGAAGTCGCAACTCGCTGCTTATCGACTGGGATGACATCACCGATTGGCGGAATCGCTACCTCCGTGACGTAGAGCGCTACCGAGCGGAAGGCCGAAAGATCTACCTGGACGAGACATGGGTGACGGCGGGACACACTCGGTCGATCGTGTGGACAGACACCGTGGTGCAGAAGCGCGGACGCCTGTTCGCTCGAGCAAATGGCCTAACGACGGGTCTAAAACAACCTTCTGGGAAAGGTCAGCGCCTGATAGTCACGCACATCGGCAGCGAGGATGGCTTCGTCGACGGCTGCTTGGATGTATTCCGAGGCCAAAAGACAGGCGACTACCACGAGGAAATGGACGGCAATCGCTTTGAGGGCTGGTTTAATGGCGTTCTGCAGAAGTTGCCAGCTGGTAGCGTCATTGTTTTAGACAATGCACCTTACCATAGCCGGCGAGAAGAGAAATTGCCAACGACGGCCTGGAAGAAGGAGAAGATACAGGAGTGGCTCACAAGCAAGAAGATCACCTACGCTGAAAGGATGATAAAGAAGCAGCTGCTTGAGCTGGTGGCATCTGTAAAGTCACGCTTTCTGAGCTACATCGTAGACAATGCAGCTGTAAGCGCCGGTTGCATTGTACTCAGGCTCCCGCCGTACCACTGCGAATTTAATCCCCTTGAGCTTGTTTGGGCCAAGGTCAAAAATGGCATCGCTGCGGACAACAGAGACTTCAAGCTGTCCACGGTCGACGCCATCTTGAGGGAGAAAATCAAGCACGTAGCGGCGGAAGACTGGGCGAAGAGCATTCAGCACGTGATGGACTTGGAGGCAAAGTTCAGACTTGACACGTCTGGGAGTGAGCACATTCAACCTATCATCATCCAGCTGGGTGAAGGTGACACTGAAGAAAGCGACTCCGACTGCGAGCTGTCTGGCATTGAGCCACTCGACGAAGCATAACGGCTTCTTTTAACGAAAGAACAGACTTTATTAGAGCTACCAAAATTTTTCCCGTTGGTTCGCAACGGACAACCATCCATTCCGTGACCTCTGAAATAAATAAGCAGTTCCATTTATGGCGTACGTATTCCTTATAATAGAAGCTCAATTCTGATAAGCAACGTCCAGCACACATTGTGCTCGATTTAAGAAGTGGCATAGAAACATGTTTAAATGCTGGTATATCTGAATTGAAACACAACTGTTAACTCTGATTATCTTTGACGGGCTCAAATGCTCATTCAGGCAGCCACCATCTAGTTTGACGGGCCCCATGTTGAAATAACAGTATTCAAGGCACGCTTTATAGCTCTGTTAGCAGTCTGCACTGGAAATCGCAGTCATGTCATAGCCAGTGCTGCTGCGATACCAGTAGTCAACACGAAACTGACAGCCACTGTTAGCAGCTTGCACGCCAAATCACATTCATTGGTTGCATTGTTTATTTTGGTTATCTGGCTCACTCAAGTAATGATAATAAGAGAATAAATATAAAGCATCGTTAGCTTATTGAGGCCCAAAATGCTCATTCAGGCAGCCATCGTCGAGTTTGACGGGCCCCGTGTTGAAATAACAGTAGTCAGCGCACGCTTTATGGCTCTGTTAGCAGTATGCACTGGAAATCGCAGTCATGTCACACCAGTGCTGCTGCGATACCAGTAGTCAACACGAAACTGACAGCCACTGTTAGCAGCTTGCACGCCAAAGCACATTCATGTGGTTGCATTGTTTATTTAGGTTATCTGGCTCACACAAGTAATGAGAACAAGAGAATAAATATAAAGCATCATTAGCTTATTGAGGCCCAAAATGCTCATTCAGGCAGCCATCGTCGAGTTTGACGGGCCCCATGTTGAAATAACAGTAGTCAGAGCACGCCTTATGGCTCTGTTAGCAGTATGCACTGGAAATCGCAGTCATGTCATAGCCAGTGCTGCTGCGATACCAGTAGTCAACACGAAACTGACAGCCACTGTTAGCACCTTGCACGCCAAAGCACATTCATGTGGTTGCATTGTTTATTTTGGTTATCTGGCTCACAAAAGTAATGAGAATAAGAGAATAAATATAAAGCATCATTAGCTTATTGAGGCCCAAAATGCTCATTCAGGCAGCCATCGTCGAGTTTGACGGGCCCCATGTTGAAATAACAGTAGTCAGAGCACGCTTTATGGCTCTGTTAGCAGTATGCACTGGAAATCGCAGTCATGTCATAGCCAGTGCTGCTCGGATACCAGTAGTCAACACGAAACTGACAGCCACTGTTAGCAGCTTGCACGCCAAAGCACATTCGTGTGGTTGCATTGTTTATTTTGGTTATCTGGCTCACACAAGTAATGAGAATAAGAGAATAAATATAAAGCATCATTAGCTTATTGAGGCCCAAAATGCTAACTCAGGCAGCTATCGTCGAGTTTGATGGGCCCCATGTTGAAATAACAGTAGTCAGAGCACGCTTTATGGCTCTGTTAGCAGTATGCACTGGAAATCGCAGTCATGTCATAGCCAGTGCTGCTGCGATACCAGTAGTCAACACGAAACTGACAGCCACTGTTAGCAGCTTGCACGCCAAAGCACATTCATGTGGTTGCATTGTTTATTTTGGTTATGTGGCTCACACAAGTAATGAGAATAAGAGAATAAATATAAAACATCATTAGCTTATTGAGGCCCAAAATGCTCATTCAGGCAGCCATCGTGTAGTTTGTCGGGCCCCATGTTGAAATAACAGTAGTCAGAGCATGCTTTATGGCTCTGTGAGCAGTATGCACTGAGAAGCGCAGCCTTGTCATAACCAATTTTTAATTTATTTATCTGACTCTGGCATTAACGCGAATGCAAGCACAATTATTAACGTGAATAACTTTGCTAGCATTTTTTTTTGTCATATTTACGTACCGGAAAAATGTTCAGCAAGGTTGAACGTGTTTTAGTGAGTCACTTTGTTCATTACAAGCCGTAGGCAAAATGACGGCCCGATTCAGACAGTGATATTGGTGAGGTAATAAATGGTGAAAGCTGAAAAAGCTCTCACAGCACTGCTTTGCTGGACTCCATTGACTAGAAAACTGCATTGGTAATGATGAAAGCGTCAAGACAGGAAATGATAATCCACAGCACAATGTTATGTGTACCCCCACATGTGACGGGCAGCGAAACCATCTATTTATTAAGACTGAATGCAACAACATCGCAAGATGCTGTTGCACAATATGGCACCCTTTAATGTGCACTCCTGGCGAGCTGCCGTATGCACTGATGCATAAACACATTAACAGGGGTGAGAGACGAAGTTATTGCGCAAGCTACGTGATGCTTTTAACATTTTGTATCGGTCAATGTTTCTGTCGTCACAGCTGATAGAAGTTTCTTTAGTGCATGTTGGTTAATCACGTTGCGACAACAGCACAAGAAGCAAGGTCAGAATAGTAGGAGAAAACACAGCAAGATGTCAGACTGAGGAGGCAAGGTAAACAAGAATGTAAGGATTTAATGACATCGAAGAGGCCAGCCCTGCTATTCACAGGACTTGGTGCTTTGAATGAGACGAGTTAATGAAATTGTAAAGGAAGAAGTGGATGCAGCATGCTTACAAGAACAAACACAAAAATAAAAGAACACAAATAGGAATAATAAACACATACACGCACAGAAGCACTCACATATTCACACACATGCACACAAACGCGAGCGCGAAAACTAAGATCTAAAATGCAAAAAAGGGGCGAATAACAAATATAAACAAACACGCAAGAAAACATGCACACACATTTAATGCTGACGCGAGTAGAGGTATTATGAGTCAGTTCACAAGCAGCTGTGCCTATTTTGTCGTACTTTTATTTGATGTACATAACGGCTCTGTTGCCTTCACTGTTTGGAATTGTTTTAGTAGCAACATATCATAACAATCGAAAAGCAGCGCAAAGCTGTGTTGTGGGAAAGCAAGTCGAGTGCTGGCAGCACAACTGATGTGCGATTGTGTCACAGCAGGCATTCTACAGCTCGCGCGTGCAGTGAGCGAAGAATTCTAAGGCATACAGAGACGCGAATTCATGCCAAGCTCCCTTGTAAAGGCACCAGTGTATCGGTCATAATTTTATATTTGTACTAAGGCTGACATTAAGGAAACAAACACTGCTCCCACACGCCTGGCCGTTAATAATCCAATGACATTCGCTCAAGCAGCGCGTGTTAGTCACTGATTGTTAGGACTGGTGGAAAGTGATCAATCGACGGTGCTACACAACACTCGAACGACGCCCTGCTAGACGCTCGGCTATCTTATCACACTGCTGCCAATGATCGGTCGTTTGCGCGCTGAGCTGGCAGCAACAAATCTTTGCGTTGGAGGTTGCTTCCGCAAATCTTTTCGGTTGAGGAACTCGTAGGCTGGTTTCATCCGCGCACGCTTTTCTCATTTATCCTGACAATGGTTTTGCTCCATCACTTCGCCACGTCAGACGTGAAACGCAAGGGCACAGCACACTAACATACCCGCCGCTCACAGTAGGTACCAGACTTTGGCAAATTCTCCTCGTCGTAACTTCACTTAGGAGCAAAACAAAACACCTTAGAACAAACACGCACGATGTTCATTTGCAGCGGTGTGCCGCTGCAGCATCCTGTTTCCAGAAGAAGCGCAGCGCAGTCACCGATGTTCGCTGTAACCTTTTTTCGTCGCCTCACGGCTCAGAACAAACGCACGCGGCACAAGTTGTGCATCGTAAGCTTGCAATAATATTTCGGACATGACAGACGCCCACAAACAATTCGAATTCACTCTGACGAAGGGAGACGCACACAGCTGACGCGACTCGGCCCAGTTCGAAGCGAGGGCCGCCATGTTAGGCATGTTCTCCGTCGGCGAGGTCACCTGCCGTCCGGCTCATGACGTCACCTGAAGTGCGCGCCTGTTGGCGGAGGCTCGTGTGCATCCGCTTTTGAGGGGCAAATGCCGCTGCCTTCTTAAGTTGTACCCGACTATAGGCATATACTTAGGAGGAGGAGGAGGAGGAAAGGCAGGGAGGTTAACCAGACGAATAGCCGGTTTGCTACCCTTAAAAGAACGTCTTGCTGGGCAAGTTGGTACATCTGGGCAAGTTAGTACTCCATGTTAGATTACAATCGATGATTACTCCGAGGAAGCGATGGCTTCTTTCATAGGGTATTGTTGACCCATTTATGCGTACGGGGTAGAGGAACATGTCATTGCGTGTAAAGGCAACAACGGAACATTTTTCAGTATAAATCTCCAGGCCTTGCAGGCGGAGGTAGGCCGCAAGAATGCTTGCCGCCTTTTGAAGCCTTGCTCGAACTTGTGGTCGCGTAACTCCTGATGCTCAGATACAAATATGGTCCCCATAGACTGAGACTCTCGCCGACTGTGGTAGTACATCGACAACGCCGACAAGAGCAAGATTGAAAAGCGTTGGGCTGAGTACTCCACCCTGTGGGACCCCACGGGAAGTGTAATGTGAAGATGTTGGTCCGTCCTCAGTCTGCATAAATAGTGATCTGTTCGATAGATAACTGCGTATCCAGCAGAACATGCGACCACCAAGTTCTGCAGCTTCCAGAGAGTCCAAAACAACTTAATGAGTGACGTTACCATACGACCCTTTAACATCCAGAAACAACGCCGCGGTCAAGCGCTTTATATGCTTTTGATGTCGAACTGATGAAACCAGGTCAATCACGCTATCAATAGAAGAACGTCCCCACCAAAACATGGACATTACATATGGTTATATTTGATAGCGCTTTAGATACCACTCAATTCGCGTAGGCACCATCCTTTCCACGAGTTTCCCACGCAACTAGCCAATGCGATTGGGTGGTACGATGCTAGGTCAAGCGGCGATTTTCCACGTTTAAGGACTGTAACCAGACGACTTGATGTCCACACGTCCGAAACTGAACCCACACACCATGATGAGTTGAAGTGGTATAAAAGAACACGCCGAGCCTCCTAACCAAGGTTTGCAAGCGCAGAGTACGTTACTCCATCGGGCCCTGGCGATGAAGTCCTTCTGCAACCGGCCGTGGCGGCGTCTAGTTCTTCCATGGAGAAAAGAAGGTCCATTCGTGAATCCCTAGATCTAGGGACTTCGCAGCAATTCAGAGTTGTGGATTGGTTCCTGGGACCTGCCATTCTTGCGCAAAAACGTTCACCAATCTCCTTTTCGCTACGTCCTTGGTGAAGTGCGAGAGACTTGAATGGTTGGAGCTGCTGACAAGATGTTCGCAAACCACGCACCACGCTCCAGATGCGTGAGAGAGGCTTTCGAGGATCGAGTGATTCGCAGAATTCATTCCAACGGTAAGCCTGCAGGATTTAAATTCTGCGCTGAATTTTCCTTTGAGTGCGCCTTGCATCCCTTAAGCCGTGCAGTGACTTTGTGCGCCTGTATCTTCTCTCTGCTCTTCGTCGAAGTGATCGGAGGCGCTGCAGCTCGACATAGAAATCTGTGAACTTTGGCATTGGAGTGAAGAAGCATCTCGCGTGCTTCATAGCCTCCTTGATGCGCTCTTCAATGCATGCTGTAATGTCTTCTCTGCAGGCTTCTTCCATAAAAGTTTAAAAAATAGATTAGTCCACTCGTTGAAAACGTTTGGAAGATCTACATCCAGCGAGACCGGGAACCATAATATATGTGGGGATGTGGTCACTTCCATGCGTTTCCACGTCGACAAACCACCGGACGTGCCAGGCATATACATAGAGTTCTCTAAGGCTTCTGATTTAATTAATCATTCCATCCTTCTTAACAAATTAGAAATATATGGTGTACGTGGAACCGCCCACTCGCATTTGACATCTTATCTTTCTTACAGGTCACAGTTCGTAGATGCCAATAACGCAATATCTTCAAGGAAGCCAGTTACCACTGGTGTGCCGCAAGGAAGCATTTTGCACCCATTTTTATTTTTAATTTACATAAATGACATTGTACGCTACACAGATAACGCTACATTCGTTTCGTATGCTGATGACAAAACCAAATTTATTACAGGCAATGTGGAAACATATAAAGAAATAAGCGCTAATAAGACGCTGTCTGACTTAGAACGGTGGTCAGCGATAAACTCCTCAAAAATCAACCCTAAGAAAACAAAAGTAAACTTGTACACGCCTAGAGGAAAGTTGTTGACAACTAATATGAATTGGTGTCGGGGCAGTGAACAGTTAGAGATAGTCGATTCCGTTATTATCCTTGGGGAGCGATTCTCAAAGCACCTTGTCTGGAATGAGCATGTTGATCACCTCTAATCAAAATTGTCATTTGCTATTGGTGTCATTGTTCGTCTGCGTCGCATTCCCCAACCTAGCTAAAAATAATGTTGTACAATGCTCTGGTGGTATATGTCATGCAGTACCGCATCATATTGTGGCGCACAACTGGTGTGACTGTCACCACTTCGCGCACTTTGGCGTGCGCTCCAAGACACCCTTAGAGCGTGTGGGGGTAGCGGTCTCGGTCACGAAGGAGATGCCCTCGACTCAGCGTGGCAAGCTCAGCCAGAGACCAGCTACCAAGTGACAAGGGGGTTGGTCACTTGGTGCCCAGCTTTCGCCGGTCGCAACCCAGAGAATGGGTCGGAGCCAAAGGTTCACAAGACAAAACAGTTTATACAGCTAAGAGACGGTACAGAGATTGCACAATCACTCGTACGAGCACATACAAAGTGATTCCGAAATACCATGCAACACGTGCAAAGTAACACTTGAGAGAGATAATTCAACAAAATCTTTGCACCTAAAGTGCACTAACACAGAGAGAGACAAATAAATAAAACACAATTTGTGCACCGGGAACTGCGACAGTCCGATGACCTGAGGAGCACGACGGGGCCGTCGCCCAGACTGGCGCACGTTGCCTCGCTTGTCCGTAGGAAGCTGGGCGAGTGGTGTTCTCCCGGGCTTCGAGCGGGCGCGCTTCTCGGAAGCTTGAACGGCGGCTCGGGCTAACAGACAACGGTTGCAGCCCCTCATTTATAGGCGCAGTCCGCGTCTGACTGTTCTTCGCGCCAGGGCAGGCGCGCACATACACGCAGCTTCAACTCCACAAACTCCTTCTTTGTCTTGCGCCGGGCGCGCGACCCAATTGGTCGAGCGCGGAAACCACCTTCTAGAACAATCTAGGTAATTCGCGGAACGCTGCGTCATCGGTGCAGGAGCGAAGGGGAGAGGGTATCACTTTAGCGCGGTCAAGGTTACCCCCTTCCCATCGACAACGAGCAAAAAACATCTCCAACATTCGAGAAAAATCCACGCCGCGCGCTGCCATGCCCCCCTCGGCGCCGCGCCGGCGAGCTGAGTTGCAGCAGTACGCAAAGCTACGCACTCTCCGGGGGCCCTTCCCCGCTGTTTTCTTGTTTTATTTTACCGCGAGCGGGCGCGATTGCTTAGGCGGAGCGCTGTTTTTTTTCGAAAATGCGTCGAATTCTTTGACAGTGACAAACCTTCAAAACCTACATTTTCTACAAAAAAGAGCTGTGCGTTACATAGCTGATGTCCATTATATGTACTCCAAAGAACCACTTTTTTCTTAATATGAAATTCTTCCTGTCTTTTGTTTTTATAATTATAGGTTGATGTTGTGCAACAAAAGTTTCGTAAAATTTGGCATTGATGATACAATTCATCTGGCAAAACACCGTGAGAATACAAATATTCGTCAGACCCGACATAAAGAAATGTGGTTCGTGCCCACCCCGAGAACCTCCTATGATCAACAATCTTTATCTTATACATTACCTTCGCTATTAAACTTATTAGAGCGACAAAGTTTTGATCCCTCTAGAAACCGAAACTATCGTATTAAACGTTTTTGTCAACTTATTTATTTGCAAGACTAGACCATGCCTTTTTATTCTCTTATTTTATTCACCACTGTTGCCCATGCGTGTTGATTGTTTTTATTACCTTTCTTATTTTTTGTATGATTGCTTGCTGTCTTGTTTCACTCTGTATTATCCGTTGCCTTGTGATGCTTTTTTTTATTTCTTGTGTATGACTGGCCGTCATCTTGCTGTCATGCCAACTTGCAAGGGGTCGGGACCTTGTCAAGCTGTCCGAGCTTTTAGTCCCGTACTCCTGCTTTTCTAAGGAAATAAAATGATTGATTGATTGAAACTTAAGGTATAAAAATGTTTTGTGCTATATTTTATACAAAGGTGTAAAACGACGATGATGAGAAGGGCCTAAATTGTTTCGTTCTCCATAATGGTGATGAAGGACAAGAATTTTAGAATTGCCTGTTAGCAGAACCTTGAAAGGTTGGGTAACTTCCACAACGTGGCCAAGGCTCTGGAGGTTGCGGGAACCTCTTTTAGTGTGAAGGCATTGCATGTGTGCGTGATTACAATCAGGGAATCCTTCGAAACGACTGCACGCCAGGTCGAGAAGGCTGTTTGATGCATGGTACTGTTGCCATGGTAACTAACATTTCTGTTTCTTTTTTTGTTTCACAAAGCAGTAGAAAATATTCGGTTTCCGAAGCATCGTTAACAGGTCGCAAATTAATGCGTGCGATGTGCGCGTGAATGTTTTAGAGCTGTGTCTGCAAGCATGTGAACAATGCGACGACCTAGCTTCATTGCCACAGGAGCAATAACCCTCGTCGTTTTAGATAATGTTAAAAACAAGTTCAACAAAGCCTTCAGCAGAAGCAAAGGCAAGCATTCACGCGTTGTGTTTAATGGTGCAAAAGCATTTAAGGCTATCTTTTAACAGTGCCTCTTGCGGGGCTAGTTGGTGGAACACTGTCTAACAAAGGTAAAAACAGCACTAGATAAGAAACAAACCACACATAAAGCACCCGTCCTGTCCGTGTTTCCGAGCGGTTTGTGTCAAATTAAGCGGTTTTTACTTTTATCTAAGGCTATCATGGCAGCAGCGGTTGGCAGCAGCGGTTGCGGCCACGAGCACGCATACTGAATGCCTGGAAAGAGACATAAGGAAAGAATTTAGAGAAATGAAGGGATTCTTGGAATTTGCTAACAAGAGCTATGAGGAAATGAAAACATCTGTGAGTGAGCTGAAAAATGAAAACTCTGATCTAAGGAAGTCAGTGGAGGGTCTGGAAAAGGACCGAGATGCCCTGCTCGCAAAACTCAAGGATCATGAAGTAAGGCTCTTGCAAAACGAACAGCATGCCAGGTGTTTCAATATAGAAATCAAAGGTGTATTAACGGACCCAATAAAAACACCCTGGATATAACCAGAAGACTTGCAAGTGCACTTGATATACTTTTCTAGGATTCTGATGTTAAAGTTTGCCCCCGGATTAGGACATGCGGTAACGCTGATAGCCCTAATATTATGGCGCAGTTCACACCCAGGGCCAAGCTCGAACTTTTCTAGAGAAAGCAAGAAAAAAAACGGCTGACAACAGAAGATATGCAGTTGAGAGCGAGCACAGCACTCATATTTTCATCAATGAACACTTATCTCCTCCCATGAAACGCCAATTTGGAGTGGTCAACAGCAAAAAGAACTCGGCTGGAAATATGCCTGGTATCGTAATGGCAAGATTTTCGCCTGGAAATGAGAAGGCAGCTCCATTGTCCCCATTTGCTAGCTTGATGACTTGCAGAAAATGACGTAGGAACAACAGTTGTGTCCATTTTTTCTGGTGGCCCCTTATTTAAAATATGGGTTATGTGCCGTCCGAGGTAAAGGATTTTATATCAGATAAAAACCAGCAATGAAATTTTTTCATCTAAATGTTCGATCGCTCGCAAATAAGGGCGCATTCACATTTGTGTAAAAATCCGGCGAGCGAAGCGGATTCGCTGGCCGGGAAAACTAGGACCTGTTCTTATCTATTGACGCCCGGGCGAGGCGGAACCGCCGCGTCGCTGCTGTTCGTCGCTTTTCCACACACTTCCCGTCACCGCTCGCGGCGTACACAGACATGTTTAGAAAAGAGCATAAATCGATGCTGTCTGTGCACCAAAACCGTAAGCACGCTTGCGTACGTAAACGCAAGCACATTCCCATTTTTAGTTCAGCGTATGCAGACTCGCAACGAAACACCCAGCCTAGTGGCGCCATCTGCTTGTCAGGTCGGGAACTAGTACTGTAAACAAAACCGGCGCTCCTCTTTGGGGAGAAACAGCGCAAAGAAACACGGACACACGAAGAACGGACACACACGAGCGCTGACTCAGTTGTGAGTCAGCGCTCGTGTGTGTCCGTTCTTCGTGTGTCCGTGTTTCTTTGCGCTGTTTCTCCCCAAAATGCATTACCAACTAGCCCGGAACCTTGTTCTCTCTTCCGCTCCTCGTAGGCCTAGTGGCGGCAGAATCGTCACTCAAAATAAAAAATAAAGCAAAGTTATCACTTATACTTTTGTTATAGGTGAGGAGAGACGAAGCGATGTACCTTTGTCCGATTTATGGCCAGTGAACGCCCTGACTAAGGCCGCAACAACGACGAATTCATTCCGAGGCGAGGGGCCCTGCGTCTAAGGGCGCCGTCATGTTTTTCGCCGCGGCGGCGAACGCTGAAAAATTTGGGTGCAGCCCGATCGCCCTCGCCTCGCCGCTTTCCGCCTCGCTCGGCGTCAAAAGCGGCCGAATCTGCTTCGCTCACCGGATTCTTGGACAAGTGTGAACGGGACCTGAGGCAGATGATCTGACCACGTTAATACATAGCTTCGGAATACCGATTACAGTCTTAATGTTAACCGAAACTTGGTTAACGCCCACATCACAATTGTTCCTGCTTTCTGCTTATCAGTCGTTCTTCTGTAGTCGACAGGATAAGCGAGGGGGCGGTGTAGCGCTTTTGCTCATAGATGATATTGTTGCGGAACCAGCCGACGATTTCACTGTATAACTTCTGATTATGAGGTTCTAACACTACAAAACCGTACAAACTTGTTCTCTGTTGTGTACAGGCCACCATCAGGCGATGCCACCCGCTTTCTTGCCTTCGTTGAAAAGCTTTTCAGTTACGCAACAGAAGAAAAATGAATCTACTTTTAGGAGGTGACGTCAATATAAACATCCTATCGTCTTCTCCGCTGCAAAATGATTTCCATACTCTAATTACAACTTGCGGTTTTTCAAATACAATTTTTACAGCAACACGCGTGACTGTTGACGGCGCCTCCTTATTTGATATGTTCATATCAAGCATAAATATTCATTCATTAGAGGCCGACGTTCTGTACACTGATATCAGTGACCGTCTAGGTATCATTCTACTAGTGAGTAAAGTAAATCATGTGACTAAGAAAACTAAGGAACCAGTTTATGTTCAGTCAATCACGCCATCAAATCTGGAGGATTTTCACCTTGCCATTGCTCCGCAAACTTGGGATTGCGTTTATCGTGCACAAGGCATCGACTCTGCATATTCCGCTTTTCTTAATATTTTTAAACCTTTATATGATACACACTTTCCACGCAAATTATGAGGCCATCTAAAGCGCGGAATACTTGGCTGGCCCGTGAGCTGCTTGACATGATTAAACAAAAACAAGTTTTATATGCCAAATTTGTGAAATCTAGGGATGAAGCCTTGCTTAAGATGTTTAAAAAATATAGAAACAGTTTAACAAATAAACCTAGAGCTGTCAAAGATGCTTATTTTTTAGGAATATTTAGTGACCCTGCTAACCAACTAAGTGATGTACTTTGGCGCAAATTGAATGCGCTGTTGCAGCCTAACTCCTACTCAGCTATACCTGACATATTTTAACATGATGGGCAGCAAATTTCCGGAGATGCAGTACCAAATGCAATTAATGAAGTCTTTACTCTAGCACCGCAACAGGACGTAGAACACAGCTTCACTATGCTCAGTTTTTTCCTGTAAACATTAATGAAAAAAACCAGACGAGATTTCGTCGAACCTTAGATTTAAACATTAATGGAGCATCGCTTTTCTTTGCTCCAACTACCTCTCCTCAAGTTTTTTTAATGTATCAGAGCTACAAGCAATATCAAGTCACTAGATGCCGAAGGTATCCAGATTCGCCCTGTAATGCATGTGCTCGATATTATAAGCCTTTTTCTCGCTCATGTTTATAACATTTTTTTTTCACTCGTTCGCTATCATATCAACTTTGAAGATGATAGCATTCCTTGCGTGTACGATGGTATATATTTGTCCGTGTTGCCTTGAAATAAATCAGTTGTGAGTGGCGCTTCGTCCCGTATTTCTACCTTGTGTTGTGTCTGTTTTCGCGCCTGTAACCAATTATGGGCAGTAACGGAGCTGCGCGGTGTTCTATTCGAAAGAGGCACCGGACACCGGCAAACCCGTTGCGGCTGTTCTAATCGAAAGAGGCGCCGGACACCGGCAAACCAATTGTGGCGGGCGCTTGGTTCTCCCACGTGACTCTACGCCAGTGCCTTTTTAAACCGAAAGCTTTATTGGCCGCTATCTCGCGATTTCGGCGGGGCGGTACTCTATCGAGGACGCGTGTAACCTTCGCGGTATAGTGCCTAGAATATACTGGCTAGTGTGCCGAGAGCCAGCGCTGCGCAATGGGAGCAGGTGGCACCGTTTGCAATGAAAGCCCACCGATGGCGGCAGAGGGCGCTGCTTGTCGGGAGGGTGCTGCCGCAGCAGACGACGCGGTTTTCTCGCTTCGGAAGGCAGCGACCTGGTCTTGTGCGTGCGCGATTAACCTGCTTGTGCACGAAATTTTGTTGACTGAGGTGCAGTGTATGTTGTCCTGTGTGGCTCCTTGCACATGAAAGTCTACGCATCCGCTCCTCCGAGCAGTTCTGTGGTGATTTCGTCGGTTTTGTGCGCGCGTTCTGTGCGGGCGTGTATCCGTTCTGCGTGCTTTCACCGTGTAGTCAAATCATGCACTGAGCTCTCGATTGTTTTTTTCCCGTGTCCACCACTAAACGAGCTACATGTGACTGCACAAAAAAGATGTCAAAGCCAAAGCGAAAGTGCAAAGAGAAGACTTGCTTTGTGCCAATGTGTAAAAGCGGTTACTGCTCTAACAAGGAACGTTTTTCCATGTTTACTGCACCATCTGATGCTACGTGGCTTGCAGAATGGGAAAGAAACATCAAAAGAGAGGACAGAAGGCTGACGCCAGCTGCTGTGGTTTGCGAGAAATATTTTGAGAGCAGTTGTATCGAGCGCACATTCAGTGGCAGCGTAAATGGTGTTACCAGCGAGCTTCCCCGCGATAAACCGCGCCTGAAACCCGACGCCGTGCCTTCGATATTCACGCATTACCCAGAACACATTCTGCCTAAAGTGTCAGCCAAAAAAAAAACTAGAAATCTGTGCCAGCAAGAGCCTCCATTAAAGCGTCACAGGCGTGCTGCGTCGGAAGCCTCCGAGTTGTGCTCAGGCATTGATAATGCTGAATCGGTGAGCATGGAAACATCTGACACCAACAGCGGCGCTGCAGTAACTGAAAAGTGCACCACCCCACGCTGTGTTTCTGCAGAAGGAAGCGCTGGCGAAGCGCAAAATGCTGGTGACGAACGACCACGAACAACCAACGATCGTCTCCATCCATTCTCCAACGTCACTATTCCAGTGATATGGATGAAAGTGCCATCCGTGACAGTCGATTCATTAGCGTACGGCTATTGTGAGGCTGAAAAAAATAACTTCGCTAACCTCTTCATTGAAAAGATGGTAGCATTTGCAAAGCCATTACTTGATGGACAATCAGTGGTAGCCACGGTTTACCTCAGGGGAAGGGAAAAGTCAAAACACATCGTCACAACTTGCGAAGAGGCCGCAACTTTGATCAAGGAAGTTGCCTTGACAAATATTTGTGATGGATGCGGCATAAAGCCGGCCTCAGGAAAGCACACCTCCTACAAAGGCATGATTTTTTCTTATAAGTGTTCATTATCTGTGAGGCCTGAAGGTGAATCCTGCGCTTTCTGCAAGTACCAAAGGATTCTGGCTCAAAACCAAGCGTGCAGAAAAAAGCAAAGCACAAGTGAAATTGCCAGAAAATCTGATGAAAAGAAACAGTGCAGGAACATTTCTCGAAGCCTGTGAAGAACCAAGAAAAGATTGGCAAATGCAAGGATACAGGTGGCTCACATGAAAGAGCGAAATGAGGCTCTTAGTGAAGAGACATTTAACAGCAAAATTAAATCTCTTCCCTCAAAGCAGCAGCTGGCTGTAAAGAGTTGTTTCCTTGCTGCAAGGCGATAATCACACAAGGGAATGCGATACGATGATGAGTGGATTTTAGAATGTATGCTGATGAGGATGCGAAGCCCAAAGTTGTATGAACATCTCCGCAGACAGTCTATTATGGTTCTGCCAGGGCGAACTTGCCTGAAAAAGTACCTACAGCGCTTCAAGGGTGGCTTTGGCCTCAGTACAAAGGTCTTCGATGCCCTAAATGAAAAAAACAAAGACCATGGATGCTTACAGTCGTCACGGTGGCCTCGTCATTGACGAAATAAAGCTTTCGGAGCACCTAAATGTGAAATCAGCTGGTGAGTATAGCTGCAATGAACTCTTGGACCGTTCTGTGTATACGGTAAAAGCTCTTTGATTCAAACCCCGCAATGCGAAAATCCGCATAATTCGAACTGCCGGCGCGGTCCCGGCCAACGCTATGCAATTCTATGGCGTTGCACGCTCGCTGTTTCCGAAGCTACGGGCTCGCACCGGTTAATTTGAACGGGCTCCCAAAGGAGGTTGTGTACATACAGGTACCGGTTCGGCAAGCGGTCGTCCAAATAGCCCCCCTCAAAGCTGAATTCTGTGCTGCAGAATCACTCGCGCCCCTCTGACTTGCGCTGAACGGCAGGCGTGATGGCGGACGGACGGCCTCATCTACAAGAGCGGACACACTGATGGTTTCGATTTTGCTTTTCTGAAACGTACGCCCAACCGCACTAGCCAGCCAGCCAAACCCAGCTACGCGCCATTTTTAGCGTTGGTTGGCTGTTTCGCTAATCTTCCCTATCCACATTTGTCTCTTGCCGCTTCGGAGCTGCTGAGCAATGCCGTATTCATCGCCCGTGAATCTTCCGCGCTTGCGGCGTGCGATGCACTAGCGGCAGAGCTCCACCGCTAAAAATAGTGATTGTTGCGCCGTTCTCATCTAAAATAACAAGCAACTACTGCCAAGTCTTTCACCAAATAAATTTACCGCGATGCAAGCAGTTCTTGTTAGTTTTTTTTTCGGGGTCATTCGATAGTTCGAACTTAATTTCAGACTATGCGAACATTTTTTCCGGTCCATTGAAGCACGAATCAGCGAGCTTTTACAGTATGAGAAAAATGCGATGTTCTGCTAAGCACTACAATATTGCTCGAGCCGTGCAGTGCTCTGGTAATATTCGATCGTCAAGTCTTTTAGCACGTGTTTCTTTTTAACCTGGTTTAGCACCTTTGCCATATTCTAATCTGTGTTGAGAGATGCCTGCGCATAAAACAAGGTGTTTTTCCTGTGCTTTTTTTTACAATTCAGGTTATATTGAAGGCTTTGTTGACCTTGGAGGTGCTGACCAGAAGAATGTGCTGGCAGACCATGGGATGATTGTGCTGTTTCAGCCATTTACTGGTAAACTTTTTTTTCTCTTGGGTACAGTTCGCAACTTTATACGTAAAACGCACGTACATTTGTGAGAGATTACCTTTCCGCAGGAAAATGGACGCAAATCCTCGATGTTTTTGCCTCAAAGGGAAATGTGAAGGCCCCAACACTGGCGAAAATCATTTTGGAAACCACAGTCCTTGCGGAAAAGGCTGGTCTGTTCGTGGATTGCATAACATGCGACGGCGCCAGCTGGAACAGGAGCATGTGGCGGCTGTTTGGAATACAGGGTAAGGCTGTAATTTCACGCAAATGCAAGATTGTTTAGAGTGTGCATGGTGCTAGTGAAGATTTCATGTTTTTAATGTTTAAATATTGTGATGAAGAAACTGATCGCAAGTTGTTTTTTTTCAAAGGTTCTCCAAGCCACTTTCGGAGCAGCACCAAACACCCAGTGGATCCTAAAAGGCAGCTCTATTTTTTGTCAGATTTTCCACACCTTTTGAAGAATGTGAGAAATGGATTTGTTGGAAAAGGATACCTGACACCAGCTGGGCATGTTCACATTGGTATTGTACTAGCAGCCTTCGAAGCGGATCGAGAAAATGTTACACTGAAAGTTATGCCAAGCCTGACAAATGCACACCTTAAGCCAAACTGCTTTGAAAAAAAGAAAGTGGACGTCGCATTTCAGCTCTTCAGCGACCAGGTCATCAAAGGACTTTTAATTTATAGAGAACACATTGAAGCCTCACATAGGACCGTGCAGTCGACAGTAGATTTCGTAAAAGAAATGAATCGCCTGATTCGTGTTATGACATCGCGAACAAGCGAGAAGGCACTCAAGCCTGACAGTCCAATTGTGCAATTTCTGAAAGGCTTCCTAGAGTATCTGCAGGAATGGGAGCAAACTGCAAAACCAGCTGGTGGTGGTTTTCTTACAGAAAGCACGTCTGCTGGGCTAAGGGTTACCATCAAGAGTACACTTGGCTTGTTGTCCTACCTGACGTCGACTGTGGGTTTCAAGTATATTTTAACATCCAGATTAAGCCAGGATAAGCTTGAAAATCTTTTTGGTATAATTAGACAGTCGTCTGGCTGTAACGACCATCCGACAGGGTCACAGTTTCTGATGACTGTGAATTTACTCGCATTCTACAACCTGGCAAAGTCACCTAGAGGAGTGAACTGCACCCCAGACGTAATCAAAGCACTGCTGAGCCCAAAGGAGGTGTGTGAAACTACGAGTAAGTTCCTTTCAGACAAAATAGATGACCTTCTTGACCACGGAAACGTCAGTGAAGCTGAAGATGTAGTTCAAGCTGTCATGTCTAGCAGTGACCATGCATCGTGCATAGAGAAGAAGAGCCACAGTGCTTTGGCCTACTACACTACAGGCTACGTGGCAAGAAAGATCATTGCTAAGAACTGTTGTCCACAGTGTGCAGGCTGCCTATGTGTAAGCAAAGCTGAAGCAAGTGCCGACGCCGCTTCGTACTTTACTAGCCATTTTGACAATGGGGGCCTAGTGTACCCCAGCCAGAGCTTGTCAACTGCTGTAAAGGCCATGAAGATGCCTTTACTGTGTTTTTAGTAAAAACAAGCTCCATGAAATGAGTTTAGTTGAATTTTCGAGTCAGCTACATACACTGTCTTTTCCTCAACTTGGCTGCTCAGAGCATGAAAAGGCAGTTTTATCTACCGTTGTAAAGTTTTATGTTCTCTTAAGGTTTCGTTTTTTGTCAAGGGCCTCAACAAAGAGAGGGAAGCGCAAAGGCAGCGGCATAAGTTTCTAAAACTGCGTCGCTGCCAATAAATGCTTCTCATGTGCACATATGGGCCCTGCTTGCTGTACTTCTGTAACATGTCCGCGATTGATATTGCACGCGAATAAAAACGAGTGTTGCAGGACTGTGTTTCCTGCGTTATTCACATTGCATGTGTTTACTCGTTCGCAAATGTAGTACGTACACAGCGAGAACACCTAAATATAATCCAATAAAATTAACCGAAGCGTTTCGCCTACTTTATTAGAGAAAATGTTACCGAAAAAGTACTTCATATATATATAAAAGATATCTATGCACAGCACAAGTTTCGTGTTTCGAAACACGAAGTTGTGCTGAATTTCACAGCAGATTTCGCGCAAGCGACAAGTGCTAAATGTGCAGCTCCTCGACAGAGACTCAAAACAAACCCTGAAACCTATAATCAGCTGCCTCCATGACAGCTTTGGTCGATGACAACTGAACGAAAGCAAAAATGCACTAGTCCTCTTGCCGATGTTGCGAGAGCGTTGCGGCTCGGCGGCACCCTCCCGACTTGCAGCGCTCCATGCGGCGGCCGTCGGCATTCATCGCTCGCGGTGCCACCAGGAAGGCCACGGTCGGCACACTAGCCAGTATATTCTAGGCACTATATTTGCGGATCACCCTAGGTACAGCAGCCCCCTAATGTCCCTAGCGCGTTGAGCCGAGCGTTTTTAGCTCCTCAACTTATTGAACCTAGAGCTTGACAGTCTCTAGGCCACATTGGCTGTTATTTCAGTTTGGCAATGGCTATGCGAGGCGTAGAGTACTTATCGGCTACAGCCAACTCAAGCGATTGTAAAGAACTCGCCTACGTTTATGCCCGTCGGTTGAGACCTGTACGTTTAGCTTCAGGGGCTACGACGCCGTGCATCTCGCAAGCGCTGTGCGGCGCCTTAATCTCAAGCCCGCAGATTTTGTTATCCTTTACTTAGGAGGGAATGACCTTGCGAGGCCAAATGCCGGTCCGTAAGGGATATGCGGTAACGTCAAGGTAGTACGTAATTGCTCAGCACTTCCAGTTGCTGTCGATTTCAGTACAGAATTCTCATACATCATTTCGTATCACAGGCCCTTGTCCTGCTTCTGCTGCTCGACGTGGCACCTTTCGTGCTCGTGGCAAAGGTGTTGCCGCGGTGTTTTGCCTCGACGGACGCCGAGGCAAATCGTCGCTTGCTTGACCGCAAGTTGACGGCTGCGCTGAAGTGGATGTCGTGTGTGGGCATCTTGAACCCAGACGTGAATACCGATTCATGCTTGTCTTAACTGTGTGCGAGGCAAGTGCAGTCAGCAAGCCTGGCGGGCGCTGGAGCGGTTTGCCGAGGAACCATAAAAGTGAAATATTGGCTAAGCTGTTCTATAACTGGCACAGTGCAGTCGACAGGACGCACAGCATGCCAGTGCGCCTTCGGTGTAGCACCAGCATAATATTGACAACCGAGTACAGGTTCAAAACTTTCACTTTCTTTGTGATACACGGTGGCGTTGTAGCGCTTTAAATAGGTCTGCTGACGACTTTACAAGATGCGACAAATATAGTGGTGCCTTGCAACAATATTTGTGCGTGGGGAAACAAACAGTCGTGTAGAAAAAGTTAACTCCTGCATGTGACCGCGAATTTTCGAACTGTTTTGAAAAAAATTGAAGGCGAGCTGAAAGTGTCACAGTCCCCTTGCTATTCTCAGAGCCCGAACTTTCCTGCGTCAATCGACCTTTGTTTTTCAGAGAGCGTCCGCGAATTGAGGTGTGTACCCACATATACTGCAATGCAGCTGTTCTTCCAAGTCGAATTTCCAGGTGGCTGGCATACTCTTGAACGCATTCTAATTATTGCTTGCTGCACTGAAGGGGATACAGTATACCAGACACACTTGCCAAACTCTTAAGCAGTAATTGCATGAACTAATGTTCTTTGGTGATGTGCCCCGCGACACAATCGCCTGTCACTCGTCACCTTGTCGTTCATTCGCCTCACGGCATTGAAGAAGTGTAATTATACTAACCCCCCATTTTTAAGACTCAGCAGCATGAAGTATGACTTCAGTACTAATGAAAAATCTGGTAATAAATTCTATTTCTAAAGGATGCTGTGAGTGTTGGAAAAATTGGCAAGAAGTGAGTTTAGTCTCCCATAACCATAATAGTTAATAATAAATAGCCTAAATGACCTTCCTTGCTCCATTATGCCTACCAAGTTTTCGCTTAACTATTTCACCGAGCTGTAGCTTAGATGAAGCGAGCATTGGCAGCTTCTTCGCTGAAAGCATGCTAAAAAAACTTCCTTCACAAATCATGCTGTGATTGGCTAGTCTTGTGAGCTGATTTCGGGCGGGCGCCACATTCATGTCAGGTTTCATACTGCATAAATCATGCCTACTAAAGCCTCAAACGGCATGAGTGGCAGTGCCTGGCAGACAGTGAGCATTGGTAAAACAAAGGAAAATAAAGACTTAATCAATTTGACAAAAAAAAGCTCAGCAACACAGAGAGACAAATATAGACACAACTGTTACGCCATAAAGAGGGATCACAGTAGTTTGAAATTAAGACAATGACATCACATGAAATAAAGGGCAGGAAGCAACGCAGAGACAGACTGCAAAATTTTTTTCAGGGTCTATTTAGTATTCATGCGGAATACACTAGTTGGCAAACTATTGAATGAGACAGGTACATAGTATTGACGTGTGCGCTTTCCATACCGGGTTGAGGATCGAGTAACATGCCACTGTTTGTAATGTACACACTAAACAAATTCTCGCCCTTAAGGGTGAAAATCAGCTGTCCCCAGACGAACACCCTTTTGGGTGCTAAAAAGGGTGCAAAGATCAGCACCCTTCAGGAAGGCTGCAAAGCATGAAAGTTTCGATGGCGCGCATTAATCCAAGGCTTTTGCTTCATGGGTGAATCAATGCGGAGCACCCTTCCAACATGCATTCGTAGAGGTGTTATGGAAAAATAGTACCCTTTAATGAGGGTGCAACCATTGCATCCTCTAAAGTATCACTAAGTGCACCCTTCATTAAGGGTGCTGATCTCTGCACCCTTTTTTAGCACCGAACAATTGGAAAAGGGTGTTCGTCTGGGGACAGGTGATTCACACCCTTAAGGTTGAGAAATTGTTTAGAGTGTACTGTACACACTCCTGTGTTTTGTAAGCTACCTTGGGCACCTCTTGGCAGCTCACAGATTCTAGCTAAGTATTATGGCATGGCAAAACGCAAGCTGTTGTGTGTCTGTGTGTCCCGATCGAAAGCTAATTTCAGAATAATAATAATAATTGGTTTTTCAGGAAAGGGAATGGCGCAGTATCTGTCTCATATATCGGCGGACACCTGAACCGCGCTGCGCCGTAAGGGAGGGGATAAAGGAGGGAGTGAAACAGAAAACCCGATCAAAACGCACGACAGAATTTTTTGTCGCGCATCTGTCGCGCGACACAATTTTGTGTCGCAAGACAAGCTGCCTTGTCGTGCCTTGTGTCGTGCGACAAGCTTCGTGTCGTGGGTTCTTTCGCGCGACAAAGCTGTTTGTAGTAGGTTCTTCCGCACGACAGACGTCTTTCCTGCATTTTGTCGTGCGAAGAAGGCCCATGTCGCAGCATTCGTCGCGCGACAGGTTTCTGTCGCAGGTACTGTCGCGCGACAGAGGGAGTCGTGCCGCGCGACAGAGATTGCGTGCCTCAGCAATGTTGCCGGTTGTGGGTTCAGTCGCGCGACAGACTTCTAGCGCGCCTCTTTTCACGCGACAAAAGTGCCTGTCGTGCGGCCTGTCGCGCGACACAACAGCTTGCCGTGGGATATGCCGCGCGACAGATACCTGTCGTGGGATGAGTCGCGCGACAGATACCTGTCGTGGATTGTGCCGCGCGATAGATACCTATCGTGGGATGTGTCATACGACAGATTCCTGGTGAGGGTAATTGTTTTACTGCAGAATTCTAGAAATATTGTCGTGCTGTCGTGTGACAGCGATAGGATCAAATTGACCAAAGATGCTTCAAAGCGCGTTCACTGTGGTGAGACGCGAAGAGGATGCGAGGTGCTCTGGTCTGTTGGTGACAGGCACCGAGCGAAATGAAGTGCTCATTCACATTGGCGAATCGAGTTTTCAACTCGCTTCCCGCGACCTGGCTCTCTCACCGAACGAGAATTGGCTTTGAGGAGAGGCACTGCTCGAGCACTCACCTAATTCCCTTCTGTTCCCACATGACAGAGTAACGAAAGTAGTGAATGCTCAAGAGTATAATGCGGCTTTGAAATCCCAAAAAGCTGTAATGCACAAGCGACGAAGCCAGCGGTGCCTGCGTATCCGCACGCGCTTGTGGTGGCGGCATGTAGCTGCAGCCACGACAGCGCCTGCACACCAATCGGTGTGCGCAAGTCGAATGGCGCTACTGAAAGTCAGTGTTCTTTTGGCTTCTGTGACATGTTCAAGCCATGTAACATAATGTACCGCTACTACTACATGCGTAGAAAAGGCCAAGGACACTTCTATGCATGTCGCGGAAAAGAATGTCGTTAATCGTCAATCACGGAAAATTACTCGCCATAACCATCCGGCTACACAAAGGCAGCATGTGTGTACATGCACGCAGTTCTCTGTATAAATGTTCAAAGCAACCCCGATATCATTTTTCCGCGTTTCAGTTTTAAGAGCGTCAGTTCTTACTACTTACGTTTGTCAAGGACACGTCTGTATGCAGGGAAGGTGAAATTGGCCAAGACAGTTACCACACTATATCACGTAGCAACAGCGGTCGCGTAGAGCCTCAGTTGTCACAGATACCTTCGATCCGTTTTACGTATGCCAGTATAGCGGCTATCGAAGTGGAACCCCGGGGACCCCCATTTGCATCAAAATTTGGGGGCCTCCCGTTGGACGCATAACGATCGAAGTGGTGTCATTTGACTTGTCATGTTCCTGAGGATAAAATAAATATTTAGATGAAGCCCAAAATATGCGTGGGATTCGCACCGACGACCTTTTCGCCCCAAACCATGCATTCCGGCGACTTCCAGACGACCATATGGCCTAATCGTTTGTCGCAGGGGGTTCCGGATGCGGTCAAACAATTTGTCTTGTTGTAATGCACACGTTTATAAAATTCGTTAACTTATATATAAGGAGGAAACATACCGGATATAGCGAAGGTGGCTGTAAATCGCAATACTAGTGGAAAATCTTTGAAGTAGATGACGCTGCTTGTATCTTAGAACGAATGTTTCCGAAACGAAACGCCCTCAGATGTTTGTATTTTGTCTTCTACACGTTTGCTGAGCACCCCCGTCTGAACACTTGAAGCTCTCGTAGCTAACGCTCTTAAGTCCAACACTGATGCAGTGTTGCCGGAGAATTTTTTTAGCGGCAGTGACGTGGTGCTTATCATAAAATAGCAAAAAAATACTTTACGACGTAGTTCATTGCCTTCACCGAAAATTTCATGACGGTGACACGAAAATGTCGCTAAATATAGACAACAGCGTATGCAGCCGAAGGTGAAATGCGGCGGTCGGCGAGTTTGAACCAATTTGATTCTCGGTCAGAATAAAGTCTTGGGACTGACGTCAATCGCGCGCTTTCAATAGTTTCGCCTGCTTTTGACAGTCTAGCTCCTGTGCACCCGCGCTCGGTCCTCTAAACTGCTCTGGTCCCAGTGTGACTGTGTGCTATGACAATCTGAGCGAAAAGGAGGATGTCTGGGGGTTTTGATGTGCACCACGGTCATACAGTTGAGCGACATGATAACGTACGGGCGCGGCATGCCAGCCTGAATACCGGCCGCCAGCGTCAGAAAAATGCGACAGTAATGTTTGTTCAAGTCCATACTAAGCCGTCGGATGGAGTATCGTTGGCCAATATCGAGTCGTTGGTAGAAGGGATAACAGGAATACAAACAAATGTCTCCCCACGGCGCCTTTAATTGCTGCTGCTCAATCGCGGCTCTCCTGGCCTCAGCTGGCTCCGCTCCTGAAGGTGTCGCGGAAACCGAGCATATCTTTGTTTTACTATGAGACGAGGTTCACAGTAAAACGATGACGAGAGCAGCACCTCAGCGCTAGCCAGTTTCGAAGTGCACTCAGCTGCTGCATCGATGTGAAACCGGCTAGGCTTAGCGACGACTAGGGCAGCCAGGGGGTAGCGCGTAGTTCATTGCCCGGCGCGCCCGCGGGTGGCGTCGTTCCCGAAAGCTAGCCTCGCTCACTCCGGCTGGCTCACTGATTGGCTCAACAGCTTGCGACCTTCACTCGGAAGGCTGGAAAATCGAGCAACGAGCGACTGGCGCTGCGACTGAGCGATACTTTATGCCCACGTTTGCAGTACTGGTGAACAACCTTTAAAGCCCATATGCTTGAGTTATCGGCTGCGTTGCGGCGAGTCTTAGTTAACCTCTTCGCTACCAGTGTACACGTTCGTGGACATCCACATTTATGCGCTCTACTTCAAGAAAATATGTTTGGTTTATATTCAAATTCGGCGCGTTTAGAAGAGGTGCTTGTAGTTGCCAGTACGCCCACGAGGCGGCACCACCAGTCGAGTCAAAGCACCGTCAATATAATAATAATTGGTTTTTGGGGGGAAAGGAAATGGCGCAGTATCTGTCTCATATATCGTTGGACACCTGAACCGCGCCGTAAGGGAAAGGTAAAGGAGGGAGTGAAAGAAGAAAGGAAGAGAGGGGTGCCGTAGTGGAGGGCTCCGGAATAATTTCGACCACCTGGGGATCTTTAACGTGCACTGACATCGCACAGCACACGGGCGCCTTAGCGTTTTTCCTCCATAAAAACGCAGCCGCCGCGGTCGGGTTCGAACCCGGGAACTCCGGATCAGTAGTCGATCCGGAGGTCCCGGGTTCGAACCCGACCGCGCCGTCAGGAAAAGTTGAAATGGCGGCATCCAGCTCCAGAGTTGGACAGCGACCGAGAGGTAAGTTTTGACCTATTATTTACCTTTTTTCTTACCCCTTGCGAAAAGAATCAGTTGGTAATGAATTTCATAACTCCCAGAGGCGCCATGAATTATTTCTAGGCTAAAAAACACAACGGTTGATTTCAACCGCATCTTTTTACAATGTGTCACATTTGTGAACAAAAGTTGTGAACATGGGCACTGCTCTCTCTGGCTTGTTCTCAACAGCCAGATTCCTGACCGATGAAGAGATCGCTGCCATGCTGGAAGAGAGCGACGCGGACCTTTCAGAGTCTGATAATGAGGATGATCGTGCTTCGCCTCCTCCAGCAAGTGGTCATGACACATCCGAAGATGACGATGAAGCTGAACCGGACATCATCAACCTGCCCAAAAAGCAGAAAAAAAGCTGCTGGAAGCCAGGAAAGTAAGATCTTGTACTTTGTTGCGCTAAATTTTCCCGCGCGTCTACTCACAGCACACTTCTGTTAAAATATTTCTAGTTTGATGTATGCTTAACCTAGATAATATTTTGTTTTCCAGATTCACAAACCCTGACATGATAGACAGTCCCGGTCAAGCAGACATCGGTTTTCGGGAGCTTCTGCCCCCACATCAGTATTTCGCCAGATATTTTCCACTGGATTTTTGGAGGGAACTCGCTGATCAAACGAATTTGTATTCCGTTCAGAAACGGAATCACCGATCAGTGAAAACAGACGTACTTGAGGTGAGGAAGCTCGCTGGCATACATCTACTCATGGGAATTATGAGCCTTCCTCAAGTCCAGCTGTACTGGTCACGAGCAACAAGAACCCCTTTTGTTGCTGACCACATGACCCGGAACAGGTTCTACGAGCTGCGTAATAACCTGCACTTTGTGGACCTCTCCGCAGTTACAGCACAGCAGAAAGAAGACAGGTTACACCTTGTGCGGCCAATAGTTAGCAGTTTTCAAAGTGCTTGCCGCTCATTGCCCCATTGAGAGGAATGCTCAATAGATGAGCAAATGATACCGTTTTCGGAAGGTGTGCATTCAGGCAATATCTTCCTTCTAAACCCAATCCACTTGGTTTAAAGAATTTTGTCTTGGCTTCCCCCGATGGCCTTGTTTTAGACTTCCTGGTTTACACTGGCAAAAATACAGTGACTCCTGAAGACATGAAATTATATGGCCTCGGTGGCGCGGTCGTGAAGCATCTTTCGACAACCGTAAGCGACCAGAAGGCGCATTTGTTCACTGACAGGTTTTTCACAGGGCTGTCAGTTATAGACTATCTCACTGAAAAGCAAATGTTTTTGACTGGCACTGTGAACGGTAACCGCACGCAAGGGGCAGCCGGAAATTTGCCGAGTGACAGGTCAATGAAGCGCGGTGAAAATGCTTGCCTCGTGTGCGAGGACGGAAAAGTCTGTCTTGTTAAATGGAAAGACAACAAGGGAGTTCTTTTCTTGTCGAGCGCGGTTGGGTGTGACCCACTTGGTATGTGCAAGCGGTTGTCAAAGGAAGACAAAAAGAAGATACCTGTTCCTCAGCCAGCTGTTGTCTCACTCTACAACAAGTGCATGGGCGGTGTGGACTTGGCTGACAGGCATGTGTCGTACTACAGAATTAAGATAAAAACAAGAAAATGGACAATTCGATTCTTCACGCACTTCCTTGACCTTGCCGTGTCGAATTCCTGGATTGAGTACCGGCGGGACGCCCAAGAACTGGGCATTCCGAAGAAAGAAATCCTGCCCTTGCTTCAGTTCAAGCAAGACATAGCAGAAACTCTGATCAAGGCCAATTCAACAAAAAACAGCAGGAATGAAAGAGCAAGCAACGAACCCACAATCAACCAAAAAACGCCTGTGCAACTCCCCAACAATGATACACGTAGCGACCACTTTGATCACTTTCCAGAATATTGCCAGCTCGAAAATGCAATGCCGTGCAGGAAAAAGAACTGTAAGGGAAGAGCAGGGGTGAGGTGCATGAAATGAAATATTTTTCTTTGCCTTCAGAAGCAAAACTGCTTCGCTGAATTTCATAACGCTGGACGCTGATTCCCACATTTGTGGCCGACCCGTCCATTGTGTACACAACTTATGTCCACGTTTGTGTACATAGTTGTTTCAACTAAAATAAATCAAATTTCTTCGCAATTTTTTCTATGGATTGTTCAGAGGATGCTGAATAAAAATAGCAAAAAAAATCGGATGTTTTCAATTGTTTCTTGGGTCGGTAGTGAAGAGGTTAAGATCGTCCGCGACGCCATCGTCACCGTCCACGACGCACAGGCTGAGAACTTCAATTCCAGGACGTGCCAAAACAGCTCGTATTTATCGTAGCGATAAGAACTCGAAAACACGGCTGCTTCGATGCGCTAGTGGGCTCTTGCTTGTTAAACTACACGCGATCAGGATGCGGCGGGTGCTAGCCGCTGTTGCATATTAGCTAAAGTGAGACGCAAGTATCGACGTAGTTTCGCAACGCAGTTGATATCAGAGCAATCCGCTTGTACTGGTCACAGATTAAGCCGCTAAGTTTCATGATCTCCGTTGAGCGTGCCAGTGTCGCGCAAATCAATGCATCGCAGCTACTCTCCATCGTGCCAATTGCGTTCAACTTATCCACGATATTCGCCAGCTTGAGATATGGCGCTTTTCTTCGCTGTTTTTGTCGCAACTTAGTGATTTTATCTGGCATCAAACGAAATTGCATTCTGTCAACACCGTCGTCTGCTCCGTCGTCTGCTAGGGCATCCGGGTCACTTCAGGGGATCACAGGATCGCAGCTTCTACAAACGACATGCCAGAAAAAGTAACTGAGAGCGCTTTTGTATTCTTAAATAATCTAAAAATAATTTAAAATAAATGCAATGTCTTTGTTGTGAAGATAATATAAATATTCATGGCTTAAAAACAAGTTTTTTTGTCGGTTGCAATTTTTCACCGACACGAAAGCGCAGCCGTCGGCGCCATTGCAGCGCAATTAACCGACGCGTCGTGTTTTCTATTATTTGCCTCTTTGAGGCATTGCTTGAGTACGTGTACGGCGGACACGTGTGAAGAACTCATTCAATAGGAAGGTGAGCAGGAGTGTGTTTTGGAAGCCAACGACCAGGATTTCGGCCTGTCAACATTGGCGAGTTTCAACGGGTAAGCCATGAAGAAAGACAGTGCTGCGACGTCTTGTCATCTGTAAAGGGAACGAAGACTCCTGCGCCGTTTTACTAAGCCTGGATGAATCGCATGACCGGTGAGTCCCGCTCTGCGTTTCTTTGCTAATGATCTGTATTCACACGCGCTATTTGTATGCGGCTATATAGGGATGTGAGTGGAAGCAGTCAGCCTGCGGTTGCCGCAGCTGTAATGCGGCGCCAAAAAAGCAGGGCCTATATCCTGCATGACAAGTGTTGTTCTCATTGTCTTTATGTGCATTTAGTACTCGCGTGCCGTGGTAAATAAAAATGGCACCAGATATCACAACAGAGTTACGCTTTCGCTTGCTAGCGCTTCGACACTCGGTGCAAAAGCATGGATTTGCACTGCGTAGAAGACGATGAGCGAGAAGCGCCGCGCGGCGGAGCGCTCGCGCTAGGCCAGCTGCGATCAGACACCGCACTATTTTGCTCAGGGTTAGTACTTATAGGATTAGTGCTTGTGCCTTAATATACGTCATACTAAATTATTCTGAGACAGTGATCGCATGCGAGAGGCTAGTTCATATCCATCCATGGAAAGTGAGAGTAGCGCAAAACGGGACAAAGGGACCGAGAAAGACAGACACAACACAGGCGCTAGCGCCTGTGTTGTGTCTGTCTTTCTCTGTCCCTTTGTCCCGTTTTGCGCTACTCTCACTTTCCATGGATCACCGTTACCGACTCGCCCAAGTTTCTACCCTCATATCCATCGCCTTGTCATTTGTAAACTTGTCTGTGCTTCCCTAGTGGAACAGGATTTGAGGCAGTGTTATGTCAAAGTTAGATCAATCTTGCGTCTCCTAAGCTGTAAACGTTGATGCTTCCTCTCCTTCTGAGCACTGCGGGCTGTCGGAGATGCAACTGCACACTTATTTAGGATTTCTACCTTTTTCCTATATCCCTCGCTTTTGCGGCCCGCATTCAAGTCGTTCGCCATTGTCGATGGTTTTTTTGTTACTTATTTTCACTTTGTTATTTATTCTTGGTTGCGTGCAATCAGCTGTGGTGCCGGCGATTCTCTGAGATCGGAACTCTTCCCAGGCATGGGATCCTACCCACAGACCTCCCTTCGCCGCACTCACGAGTGTTCTTTGGTATTTTTTTGTTTCTCTTGCCCTTACTTGCATTGCCAGTCGTCAAATTTGTGCAGGTTTTAATTGTATGCAGATTTGTTAAATGCGCTAGCAATTTTTCTATGATGCTAAGCTGTGCTGTGAGATATCAAGCTTCTTGCTAGTGAAGGCATGCTTTTTTCCATGCTCTCTTCTCTTTTAACCAAGGCAGACTGGTTGCAACTTTCAATTTAATATCTAGACATTGGTGCAAGGCACCATGATAGGAATTAATGAAAACCTGTACATCCTATATTCAAATTGGTGTGCGGTATTTCAGCCAGCTCATCTTTCAGTGTGGTTATAACAGTCATTGTGACTCTTCTCAAAGAATGTATATGAGTGCATTACATAAAATATGTTCATTTCTTTTGTCATGGGCTAGCTCATTGGTTTTTATTTACTTATATTATGTCTAAGTTTAGTTTTTAAAGCAGTAGACGATTTCCTCTCTTCTCATTCGTGACATGGCTACAGCCACTGACAGCTGTTGCCCTGGATGTATTTATTTGCAGTTGCCAGCGGCCAGCATCTATTGGGCCATGCGTGCTTCCTGTCTTCGGTTGTGTCATCCCTCCTGATCCGTTCATGGTAGTTATTCTTTTTCAGTGGTGCATATCTTAGCTGCCTATTTAGAAAAAAAAAATTTTCAACATAGGCTTGCAGCTAGGTATGGAAATGCATGAAACTCTACATGCGCTTCAAGCAGTACCTGAGCTTATAATTACCGGAACTGTAGACTTGTACAAAATATAGTCGCTGATGTAGCTCTTGACGCAGCTGCTGTTAACATAAACGTGCGTTGACATTGCACACCTGTTGCCTGGTATGCATATGTGTTCTCGAAAAGGACCTATATGTTCGTTTATCCCTTTAAAAACATTGTGCTCTACAATGATGGTTTACCAGTATTTCTGATACAGAGACCAAATTGTCAGTCAGTAGTGTAACATTGCATGATGACACCAATCCTTGTATGGCATAGCATCCTTGCAATGCACTGGGCCAGCTGCTGTCAGCACAGCTTTGTTGCTGGTTTATTGCCATAGCATATGGTTATACTGCACAGTTTGTACCTCTACCTTCTTAAAGCTGCATACTTGAAAAATTTAAAATTTGTTGCAGGAAAATTCAAGGAAATGTAACAGTAACTGTCTCACATTTTGGTGGACACTTGAACCGTGATATAAGGGAGGGATATAGAAGGGAAGTAAAGAAGAGCTGCCCTAGCGGAGGGCTGATGCCCATGTTAGATGCCCCTCTTTAGTTAAACATACCTCGCAATTAACACATTTGGTGCAAAACAAACATGGGACTTGCACGCTCACAAGCACCCTCATGTCAGTAAAACAAAGTGCCAATGTTGCCGTACTTTGCAGCTTTGCTCTTAAAAGCGCAGCTGACTGCTGCTCAAAGTTGAGAGCAAAAATATGTCTACTTTTCCTTATGTGCAGTCTGCGGTGCTGGTGCCATTTTCAATCGTGATTGACATTGAGTCGCATGATGTGCAATCCGTTCCTGGAGTTAGTGATTTTGTCTGTCGTGTGAATGTGCTGTTAAAATTAGTGCAGAACAATGGTTCTCCAGTTCATTTTAGGTAACTGTATCCTGTGCCACATGCTACCACCCTTTTTCTTCAAATTTCTTAATCTCATTTAGCCATCTGATTGCCACTCATTCATGCATTCACCTACTCTTGGAATCCTCCCAGTGTTTTAGTGTGGTATTGCTTATATATTCTCTCGGCATTACACATGCATTGCACTTCCTCTTTTTTTGATTTAGTCAAGATATCTCTGTTCCTGTTTCTTGCATAAGCATAAGAGGCGACTTAAGTGCACCATCTGGGCTTGTGATGCAATGTGTAGGGCCCTTCGTTTTTGGGTAAAACCTGGTTTCTCCCCGATGTTGCACCAATAAAGATTCTTAAAGATCAGGTACAACGCAATTTCTGTGCAAATGTGCCTGTAAGAAAGTGTGGTTTGAAGGTGCACAAAGCCGATGAACTGCTGGAGTTTTGTGGATGTCACATAATTTTTCTGACAGATTTTTAAACAATTCTAGTGGTTTTATTTCTCTTTTAATGTTTATTGTTTTCATGTGCTTATAATTTTTGGATTAATTGAAAAGTACATGTACTGACTGGTATTTCATTCCAATAATTATACCCATTATTATGAAGCTGTGTTGGAAGGTAGGTGTGCATTTAGTATGCGTGCTTTGAATTTCTGTGATTGTACAACTGTGATTGTTTCTGCAATGAAAAATGGAGGACAGGTCTCTGCTGTGCGAGTTTTTTGCAATGGAGTGAAAGTAGATGGAGCAGAATTTGCTACTGTGTCACCCAGCCAAAGGTCTCCCACAGACCACTGAGCTTCTGAATACCTATGGCTTAAAGCTCGAAGCTCTGGTTGCCCTTTCCGAGGTTTTCTGCATTAACGAGTGCACGCCCAAGGGCTCAGAGCTAACAACCATTTGAAACCATAGAGCTATACACAGTAGTGCTGGGACCGTGCAGCAAGTCAGTGTGAATTAGGTTGCGATAAACGTGGTTTACTGTAGAAAGCTAGTGTGAAAAAATAGTTGCGCTCACAGAAACCACTGTTTTTTCTTAGTCGGTCATTGAAACAAAGCAATGCATGTAAAATTTGATATCTCACTGATCCCTCAATATTTTTCCAGCTAAAGACCAAGAGTTGCATGGAAGTTGTGCAAGCCACCAAGTTGTGTGTGATTTTTTCCAGGGACCTGGAGCAGGCTGGGAAATTAGCGGATGGCCAGTGGTATTCACTCAGTAAGGCAAGCTTTTTCTGTAAGTAGTCTTTGGCATGGCATTGCTTAGGGATGCATGCACTAATCTGACTACTCTACACCCGCCCATGCTTCAAGAACAATGAAGTACAGGAAAAAAATTGATTGCCGAAAAAAAATTTCCGCTTCTGTTATGCTTTTTCAGGAAAGTATTTGCCATTTAAAGGGCTGTGAAAACCTTAAAAATTATTATGTGCTTGTGGCTTTTTTTTACAATTTCTCCTTCCACGTCTATGTCGGTCTGACCTTGTAGCTTGTCTGCATGAGATTGGTTGCTACCTACAGTTCGCTTTTTTGTTGCTCCTTTATTGCCTGTCACATTATTTTGCGTGGAAGTGTCATGCAGTTTGGGAAGTAATCCGATCTTATTTCTGCATTGGCCTGAAGTGCAAGATTTTGCATGTGGGGCAGGTTTATGGTGTCCTTTTGTTTGCTGTAACTGCAGTTTGGCCATGAGGGTTAGTCCTTTTTTTATTTTGATGCAGTGTCATATACCTCATGCATAAATTAATGAAGTAAGCCCTATTTTTTGCAATAAATGAACATTCATTATATCTGTGGCCATTATAAGTGCGCTTGACTCTAAAATGGCTGTCTTCCGGCATTCAGTATTACATCTTAAAACCAGCCGGAAGACACAACTCAGGAAAAGAGATGAGCACAAGATGAGGCTGGTCTAACAACTGAAATTTTATTGAAGGAAAGTGGCAAAAGAAGACCTGCAAAGAGATTCAAGCACGCAAAACCCCAAAGCAGTGAGAGGGCAAAAAACAATCGAAAGGCACTGACGTTCTAGTAAACCATCTAAAAAACTTATTCCTTACAGTGAAGGTTCACTGACGGTTTAGCCAGGCACTTG
Organism: Amblyomma americanum; assembly: GCA_030143305.2. NCBI lineage: Eukaryota > Metazoa > Arthropoda > Arachnida > Ixodida > Ixodidae > Amblyomma > Amblyomma americanum. Next base: position 34,846 of record JARKHS020035290.1, read on the forward strand.
TTTTTAGCCTTACTGATGTAGTAAGCCTCAACTATATCAGGTCAGATTTATCACTTCCCTAAACCACTGATGTGCCGCGAAAATCAGGTGTGCAAAGAGAAAGGTCGTCCTCCGATTGCATTCACGAGATTGAACGTGCAGTGTCAGGTGAAAATTCGCCTTCCTCTCTATACAGTGAAAGTGCTCTCAGCCAGGCGCACATTCAGATATCTGCTTGTCTGCTCATAGTAGTTTCAGCTTTGAGGCAGTGGAACGCAAAAAACCCGTTTACTTTTGCAAGTGGTGAACATTTTTTATCTGCCGCTGTGCATAGCGGACGACTACCCGTAGTTGTATCAAGCCTAGTTTGAACGGAGAAGCAAAGGGCTCCTACCTTACTTTTAGCGGTCAAGACAACAGCAACATCATACTTTGGTGCAACTTTCTTTGGACGGTGCGAAATGGCGTGGAGGTAAGGTATAGAGCCCGTCTTTTTGTGCTGCTCAACTACGTCAGCATCATGCGAATGGTGTTCCATTCCCTCGAGAGATTAAAAACACACTCTGACAGGTGCGTGAGATTGGCAAGTGGGAACCTAGGTGCCATTGGCTTGGAAACCTGCTCCGAGAATGCATTCTAAACACTGTGATGGCATGACTTCCATAAAGCGGTCGTGATGCATGCGATTGCCTTCACTAGCCTCGAGTGGATAGACCCGTAGCTAAGAGGCTTCCCGATCTTGGGCTGTGCCGCCAACATATGTGGTCGTCCGCGAAGCGCACGTCTAAGTCAAGAAGCTACAAACGGTTATGCTTAGTGAAATTCAGACGTAAAATATAGGCTCTGACCACATGCCTAAAGATTTCTAAAACGCCTTGTGCCAACTTATCTGAGCCCTCCTTGTGCAAAAAAATTAGGTAGCTATCAACATAACGAAATGCTGCTATGCTTAGGTCTTCCAAACAGGACTTTGATGCGGTATTGACTCTGGACAGAAGAATGTCGCGGAGGAACAGGCAACCTGGGACCCTCTGCATATAACTGATTTCTGATGTAAATACCGCCTTGCCAACTCACAAAAGTGGAGTTCTGTGGAGTTCGTTTCATGTGGACAGCAACCTGGGCAGGTGCTCTGCAGTGAGCATCGACATGGAGGGCCTGCACTATTCATTGTCACATGATAGACCTCTGAGGCATGTGCAAACTGCATCGGGGTGAACAATGAACATGCTTTTACAGATGATTGCGTGATTTCGGTTGCTGGCTTCATGGGGTTGTTGTCCTTTCACTGCAAATCCGCATTTGTCAGTTGGCAGGACGGTATTTACACGCAGGTCGTAACTTTGCTCAGCAACATTTTTTTGTCTAAAGTCGATAAGGCATTAGAGCCCTGTTTGGAAGACCTTGGCATAGTAGCATTTTGTTATGTTCATGACTACCTAATTTTTCTGGACATAGAAGGCTTGTGGCACAAGATGTTTTAGGAGTCTAAGGCATGCGGTCAAGGCCTGTCTTTTACATCAAAATTGTCTAAGCAGAACCGTTAGCAGTTTCCTGATGCAGACCTGCGCTTTGTGGACGAATATGTTTGTCGGGGCTACAGTTAAAGATCGGGGAAGGCTCTTTTTAGCTACGAGTCGGACCACTCGTTGCTGGGGAAGGATGGTGAAGAGGTGTATTTGTCGCTGGTTAAGGTCAATAAAGATGGAAACACTTGATGGGTGTGTAATCTTGTGCATGACATCAGCTTTACATAAGTCATGCCATCAATGCTGAGGACGCATTCTTGTAGCTGGTTTCCAAGCAGCTGGGTTCCCACTTGCCCATCTCAACAACCTGTCATAGTATGTTTTCACTCGCTCGAGGGTAAGGAACACATACTCCGATGATGCTGATACACCTTACCTCCACAGTATTTCACAATATCTAGAAAGTCGTGGGAAAGCGTAATGCTGCTGTTTTCTTAACAGCGAAGTGCAAGACAGGAGGCCTTTGCGCCGCCATTAAAAAAAAGGCTTGATAAAACTGGGTACTTGTCCACAATGGACAGTGTCACAAAAAAGGTTCACCACTTGCAAAAGTAATGGAGTTTATTGCGTTCCACTGCCTTATGGCTGCAACTAATATGGGCAGACATGCAGATATCTGAATTTGCACCTGACTGAGCACTTTCACTCTATAGGGGGAAGGCAAAATCTAATCTGGCACGGCACGCTCAATCTTGTGAATGCAAATCTGAGGATGACCTGTCTCTTTGCATGCCTAATTTCCACGACACATCAGTCGTTTACGGAAGGGATAAATCTGTTGGTAGATAGTTGAGGCTTACTGCATCGGTAAGGCTAAGGACACGTGTGGCTAAGCCGTCGGTAAACCTATCAACATCGTCGGTAAACGTTCACCGTAAGGAATTTGCTTTTTTAGATGATTCATTAGTATGCCAGTGACCTTTGATTGCGCTTCGCCCTTTCACTGCTTTGGGTATCTCTTCGCGGGCCTTCTTTTGCGGCTTTCCTCCAATGATGCCGCCGCGGTGGCTCAGTGGTTATGGCGCTCGGCTGCTGTCCCAAAAGACGCAGGTTCGATCCTGGCCGCGCCAGTCAAATTTCAATGGAGGCGAAATTTTAGAGGCCCGTATACTGTGCGTTGTCAGTGCACGCTAAAGAACCCCAGGTGGTCGAAATTTCTGGAGCCCTCCACTACGGCGTCCCTCATAGCCTGATTCACTTTGGGACATTATAACCCTCACAAGTCAAATCAAATAATCAAAATCTTCAATTAAATTTTTGTTAGTCCAGCCTCTTGAGCTCATGATCTTCTTGTGTGTTCTTTCTTCTGGCTGGTTTTAAGGTGAGTCAGTACCAACTCGGCCAGTCATAAGCCTTGTTCAGTATTGCAACATTTTGAATAAAGTGAGAAGTTTACTAGGCTATGTTGCCGGGGATCGTGTCCGCAGCAGTTGTGGGCAACTCAGAAGAGATAGCGTCATACGATTGGTTGTGTAATTGGAAGAGGATGATGTGAGGATGCTGCGCGAAAAGAAAATTTCATAATCGGATAATTATTTACAGCCAGAAATGTCCAAAAAGTGGCTGGGCCAGATAAAAAGTGCTGCGAAATTTGAAAACGCTGAAAGTAGGTGGAGCTACAGCGTAGTGCCAAGCTTGAAAAACTGGAAGTATGGACAAAGCCAAAGCTTGGCGCCAAGTTTGAAAACTCGAAATGAGCAATCACGTGACCAGTGATAAGTGTCCTATACTTCACCAGGAGATAGGAAAAATAATGATAAATTAGGGGCAATTAGGTAATTATTGAGAACCAAAACGCAATGAACGGGTGATTAGACTGGGCGGGTATTCAGTGAGTGGGCAGGAACGATCCATGGAGGAAAATTTGAAAACTCAAAATCGTTGCTGGGATGAAATGAGGGTAAAATAAGAGTTAATTGATAACCAATCAAGTCAACGAGAAAACAACCATGACGCCAAATTTGAAAGGCAGCCAGTGTCGAGGAGGCGTCAACGCTTTCACATTTCTTTTGTGCAGGTAGCAGCGGTGATCTCTATTTTTTCTTTTTTTCGGCCAAGACAAAGACCATTTTTCTTGGCTCATGGGCGATGTATGTAGGAACCTGCGGCCAGGGCACCGCTGGACAGCATGCATCAGCAAGCTCGAAAAAAAGCACGAATCAGTAAATAAAAATTGATCATTTTCAATTCAATTCTAGTGGTTTTGTGCACGAATTACTCTGGAATGCAGAAAGCTTGTGTTAATTGACAGGCGACCATTAACAAGCTGTGCATTTTTGTGCATTGCCTACTCGAGAACACAAATCCTGTGTTAATTGACAGGTGACACATTAACGACTGTTACACAGTGTACGAGCACTACACAAGACACACTAGAGAAGACAAGGCAAACTACAGAAGACAGGATAGACTACAGAAGTCAAGACAGACTACAAAAGAGAGGACAAACTACAGAAGACAGACTATAAAAGACAAGACAGACTACACAAGACATGCCCAAAATACAAGACTACAGAATTTTTTTGCCTTAGAATCCTGTAGTGTGTTTTTACTGGGAAGGAAGAAAGAGGTGCCGTAGTGGAGGGCTCCGGAATAATTTCTACCACCTGGGGATCTTTAACGTGCATTTACATCACACAGCACACCGGCGCCTTAGCGTTTTGCCTCCATAAAAACGCAGCAGCCGCGGTCGGGTTCGAACCCGGGAACTCCGGATCAGTAGCCGGGCGCGCTAACTACTGTGCCACCGCGGCGGGTGGCTCAGAAAAAAAATTTCAGAGAAAAACGCTTTGGTTGTGCATTGGGCACGGATTTGTAAGTTCTAACATTAGCGCACACTTGCGAGAAATGCGAAATCTTTTTTAAGGAGAAAGACCATGATAAAGAAATGAACAGAAGTGATTGAGTCACCTTCTATACCACCAAAATCATTCCTGCCATTCACACGAAGAGCAAAGTCTGTGGCACTGAATGTGACAACTAGTGCAAACAGAGGAGAAAAGACATCCAAGCACCATGGTGCGTGCTCCTGGGAAATTATACACGTTAATGTAAACAGCAAAGAGCGAGTTAAAAATATGCAGGGTTGCATGTGCTAGTTATGTAGTTTTTGCCCTTCGAAAAGTCAGAGTGGCAATGACTGATGCAATGGGAGACAGAGCAGACTGATCATGATGAGAGTGAATGTTTATGGCGCAAGGGCATCTGCGGTCAAAGAGCGCCATGGCACAAGGTATTTTCGTTTGCTCAAGGTGGAGTCAAAGACCCATTTCCCAAGCATTTCACCATGAATAAGCCGAGCACCAGGCCGGGGAAAGCTTGTACCTATTGTATCACCGGTGGGTACCATGCGGCACTCGGGATCGAACCCCGTACCTCCCGCATGCGAGGTGGATGCTCAGTCACTAGGCCACCGCTGCGGTCTAGAGCAGACTGGAGCTCGGACGAAAGGAAAAAAAATCTCTGAAGCAAGCAGCAAAGTGACATTCCAACCAAATTGCTTATCAATTTGAAATTGGTTGCCTATAGACTATTTACAGTGCCATATGGAGGCTGCCATTTTTGTTCACGAGGTCACGCTGCCATTGCATGCCTCCCGACCGCTTAGCTCCTGCTTCGTCCCAACGGCTGCTGCGTCTGGGGGTATGGCTCAGATAGCCAGTGTTTCGGCTGACATGGTTGTAAAGGATTGGGAAGGTGACACTAGCATAAGGCCAAATGTTCAAAGAACATTTTAAAACCACAATTTGATCACATCAGGCGTGATAACGTGATCGGGCTGCATGTCGTGGAGAGAAACTCAGCTCTCAGCCTCTTCGAACCGACGAAGGCATCGCTTAAATGCTACACTGCTGAACACCGCAAGCTAGCAGGTCACTGCTCCTATGTTTTGAAGAGATATGCGAAAATCTCGGCATATTAGACTCGCTACCCGGCATTGCTCAAAGACGAGATGCACTTCAATGCATGGTACGATTTGCTAGCAATCTGCGATTTCACGCTAACTTCTTTAGGAAGCACACTTTACAACAGATTATAGAAGAATTTCTTGTACTCAAAGAAAAATACAGTGGTTCACGGACTTTTATACGGATGGCTGGAAAACTTGTTTACGTTGGAAGCGCATTGGTGCAAGGGAATTAGGAAAGAAATAGTAAGACTTCCACAGTATGCATTGATTTTGACTGCCGATTGTTACGACGTCTGTGTAGCTGTAGAAAAAATAAACAATAACCTCACAGACAGTATTATATACACACACACTCTAAGAGTACTTTCATCTCTTAACTTTAGAAATGTAATCTCTCCGCTTCTTAGTGACATCATACACAACATAAAATAGCCACAGCTTAAGGACAAAACAAAACTGTGCTGGGTGCCGAGCCATGTCGTGATTAAAGGCAACGAGAGAGGAGATGTCTGCGCTGCTCAAGCTCGTGGCAGGGAAATAAAAACGCACATGTCGCCTTTATTGAAAAATGAAGGAAATACCTTGCTATGCTTGTTTTTGATGAATGAAAGTCTTGCACCCACCAGAAAAGTTTTGAGGAAGTGGCTATCTGCCGTCTTCGTATAGAACATGCGCATCTCACACTTAACTTCCTACTGCCAAACGAAGACAAACCTGTGCAGAAAATGCGAAGATGAGCTTACAGCAAACCACATGTTATTTTCGTGCACAAAAATTCAATCACTGGGAAAAAATATTTTACCCCATTTTATAAAGAACACATTCCTTTTCCTCCAGCCGGGATTTTAGGTGAATATACACTGGTCGATATGCCAGATGTTTTTAGCTTTTTAAGGGAAGCAAACATGCTTCATAACCTCTAAATGTTGGCCCTATGCTTCGCTACATACACTGAAACCTCAGCCATTTTCTCAGTCCTGAGAAGATGGCAGAGGCCTTTATCTGAGTTGCTGCGAACCTCCGCAACGTGTGCGGAGGTTCCCACAACCTCCAGAGCTTTAACCACGTTGTGGAGGTTTCCCGACCTTTAAAGGTTCTGCTAACAGGCAATTCTAAAATTCTTGTCCTTCATCACCATTATGGAGAACCAAACAATTTAGGTTCCCACAACCTCCAGAGCTTTAACCACGTTGTGGAGGTTTCCCGACCTTTAAAGGTTCTGCTAACAGGCAATTCTAAAATTCTTGTCCTTCATCACCATTATGGAGAACCAAACAATTTAGGCCCTTCTCATCATCGTCGTTTACACCTTTGTATAAAATCTAGAACAAAGGATTTTTATACCTTAAGTTTCAAAATCAATCAATCAATCAACCAACCAATCAGTCAATCAATCATTTTATTTCCTTAGAAAAGGAGTACGGGACTAAAAGCTCGGACAGTTTGACAAGGTCCCGACCCCTTGCAAGTTGGCATGACCGCAAGATGACGGCCAGTCATACACAAGAAATAAAAAAAGCATCACAAAACAAAGCAACGGATAATACACAGTGAAACAAGACAGCAAGCAATGAGACAAAAATAAAAAGGTAAAACAGATAATCAACACGCATGGGCAACAGTGGTGAATAAAATAAGAGAATAAAAAGGCATGGTATAGTCTTGCAAATAAACAAGTTGACAAAAACGTTTAATGCGATAGTTTCGGTTTCTAGAGGGATCAAAACTTTGTCGCTCTAATAAGTTTAATAGCGAAGGTAATGTATAACATAAAGATTGTTGATCATAGGAGGTTCTCAGGGTGGGTACGAACCACATTTCTTTATGTCGGGTCTGACGAATGTTTGTATTCTCATGGAGTTTTGCCCGATGAATTGTATCATCAGCGCCAAATTTTACGAAACTTTTGTAGCACAACATCAACCTATAATTATAAAAACAAAAGACAGGAAGAATTTCATATTTAGAAAAACGCGGTTCTGTGGAGTACGTATAATGGACATCAGCTATGTAACGCACAGCTCTTTTTTGTAGAAAATGTAGTTTTTGAAGGTTTGTCACTGTCAAAGAATTCAGCGCATTTTCGAAAAAAACCAGCGCTCTGCCTAAGCAATCGCGCCCGCTCGCGGTAAAATAAAACAAGAAAACAGCGGGGAAGGACCCCCGGAGAGTGCGTAGCTTTGCGTACTGCTGCAACTCAGCTCGCCGGCGCGGCGCCGAGGGGGGCATGGCAGCGCGCGGCGTCGATTTTTCTCGAATGTTGGAGTTTTTTGCTCGTTGTCAACGGAAAGGGGGTAACCTTGACCGCGCCAAAGTGATACCTTCTCCCCTTCGCTCCTGCACAGATGACTCAGCGTTCCGCGAATTACCTAGATTGTTCTAGAAGGTGGTTTCCGCGCTAGACCAATGGGGTCGCGCGCCCGGCGCAAGACAAAGAAGGACTATGCAAAAGCACCGAAGTTTGGGCCAGTTGGTAATGATCCATTGAGAAAACGAAGCAGCACGAAAAAACGGGGACGAAAAAGACACACATACGACAGGACGAATGCTGCACTCGCAAGTGATTCCAGGTGAAGATCCTGCAGCAACTTGAGCGCTGTAGCCTTCTGTAGTCTCTTCTTAAATTTGGTCTTGAAATTTTTCCCGATTGCTTAAATAGCTTTCTGTTCATACGTTCCTTTGGGAAGCACAACAAAACCACCCTCTTTGTCGTACTGTACTGTCATTAAGGCGTGTCTTTTTAGGTAGCCGACAACCTTTTTCTGTTGTGGAACGCGTTTGAAGTTCGACTCACGTTGTTTGCCACGGATTGAGTTCCATCAGAAATGGCTTTGTCTTTGTCCCGCTCCTTGGCTCTTCCGGCTATATGCCGCACCATAGCCAGTAGTTCCGGCTTTCCGGCAATCGGCTCAAAGCAGAATTTTGGACCTTTCTCAAGGATTCCGCGAACTTCATCCGAGAGCTCCACGTCACCCACGACGTCGACCTTGCTAGGTGCCGTCTGGTTTTTCCTCTCCTTGCCGGAAGGGAATGGCGGACCCGATGCCACAAGAACTCTGTACTCTATGCAGCCAATTTCTTGTAGTCACGCAACAATCTTGCCGCTCCGCACGGATCTTTTCCTTCTTGGGTGAGCACACGAAGCCAATCCTCGTAAAGTCGAACTTGATGCCATCCTTCAGACTTCATTATCTTAGAGTCTTCTTGCATGGCCCAGAGACGACGACAGAAGTCCCAGCAATGCTTGAACTTCGAGGGGAACAACGCCTTGCTTGATGCAAAAAGAAAGAGTCCGGCATTGGCATGCGGTCACTGCGATTAAATTTAAGAAGAGACTACAGAAGGCTACAGCGCTCAAGTTGCTGCAGGATCTTCACCTGGAATCACTTGCTAGTGCAGCATTCGTCCTGTCGTATGTGTGTCTTTTTCGTCCCCGTTTTTTCGTGCTGCTTCGTTTTCTCAACAAACAAAGAGTTTGTGGAGTTGAAGCTGCGTGTATGTGCGCGCCTGCCCTGGCGCGAAGAACAAACAGACGCGGACTGCGCCTATAAATGAGGGGCTGCAACCGTTGTCTGTTAGCCCGAGCCGCTGTTCAAGCTTCCGAGAAGCGCGCCCGCTCGACGCCCGGGAGAACACCACTCGCCCAGCCCCGTACGGACCAGCGAGGCAACGTGCGCCAGTCTGCACGATGGCCCCGTCGTGCTCCTCAGGTTGTCGGACTGTCGCAGTTCCCGGTGAACAAATTGTGTTTTGTTTATTTGTCTCTCTCTGTTTTAGTGCACTTTAGGTGCAAAGATTATGTTGAATTGTTATCTCTCTCAAGTGTTACTTTGCACGCGTTGCATGGTATTTGTGAATCACTTTGTATGTGCTCGTACGAGTGATTGTGAAATCCCTGTACCGTCTCTTAGCTGTATAAACTCTTTTGTTTTGTGAACCTTTGGCTCGGACCCATTCTCTTGCTTGCGACCGGCGAAAGCTGGGCACCAAACGACCGACCCCCTTGTCCATTAGTAGTTGGTCTCTGGCTGAGCTTGCCACGCTGAGTCGAGGGCATCTTCTTCGTGACCGAGACCGATACCACCACACGCTGTAAGGGTGTCTGGGAGCGCACGCCAAAGTGGCGAAGTGGTGACAGTCACACCAGCTGTGCCCCACAATATGATGCGGTACTGCATGACAGATACCACCAGAGCATTCTACAACATTATTTTTAGCTAGGTTGGGAGAATGCGACGCAGACGAACAATGACACCAGTGGCAAATGACAATTTTGATTGGAGGTAATCAACATGCTCATTCCAGACAAGGTGCTTTGAGAATCGCTCCCCAAGGATATTAACAGAATCGACTATCTTTTACTGTTCATTGCCCAGACACAAATTCATATTAGTGGTCAACAACTTTCCTCTAGGCGTGTACAAGTTTACTTTTGATTTCTAGGGGTGATTTTAGAGCAGTTTATCGCTGACCACCGTTCTAAGTCAGACAGCGTCTTATTAGCGTTTATTTCTTTATATGTTTCCACGTTGCCTGTAATAAATTTGGTTTTGTCATCAGCATACGAAACGAATGTAGCGTTATCTGTGTAGCGTACAATGTCATTTATGTAAATTAAAAATAAAAATGGGTGCAAAATGCTTCCTTGCGGCACACCAGTGGTAACTGGCTTCCTTGAAGATATTGCGTTATTGGCATCTACGAACTGTGACCTGTGGGAAAGATAAGATGTCAAATGCGAGTGGGCGGTTCCACGTACACCATACATTTCTAATTTGTTAAGAAGGATGGAATGATTAATTAAATCAGAAGCCTTAGATAACTCTATGTATATGCCTGGCACGTCCGGTGGTTTGTCGACGTGGAAACACATGGAAGTGACCACATCCCCACATATATTATGGTTCCTGGTCTCGCTGGATGCAGATCTGCCAGAGATATGCCTGATGCGCCCGATAGTTTGTCGACGTGGAAACGCATGGAAGTGACCACATCCCCACATATATTATGGTTCCTGGTCTCGCTGGATGCAGATCTGCCAAACGTTTGCAACGAGTGGACCTGTCTATTTTTTAAACCTTTATGGAAGAAGCCTGCAGAGAAGACATTACAATATGGATTGAAGAGCGCATCAAGGAGGCTATGAAACACGCGAGATGCTTCTTCACTCCAATGCCAAAGTTCACAGATTTCTATGTCGAGCTGCAGCGCCTCCGATCACTTCGACGAAGAGCAGAGAGAAGATAAAGGCGCACAAAGTCACTGCACGACTTAAGGGATGCGCACACAAAAGAGAATTCAGCGCAGAATTTAAATCTTGCAGGCTTACCGTTGGAAATAATTCTGCGAATCACTCGATCCTCGAAAGCCTCTCTTACGCATCTGGAGTGTGGTGCGTGGTTTGCGAACATCTCCTCAGCAGCTCCAACCATTTCTCTCGCACTTCACCAAGGACGTAGCGAAGCGGAGATTGGTGAAGATTTTTGCGCAAGAATAGCAGGTCCCAGGAACCATTCCAAAACTGAATTGCTGCAAAGTGCCTAGATCTAGGGATTCACGAATAGACCTTCTTTTCTCCATGGAAGAACTAGACGCCGCCATGGCCGGTTGCAGACGGACTTCATCGCCGGGGCCCGATGGAGTAATGTACTCTGCACTTGCAAACCTTGGTCAGGAGGCTCGTTGTGTTCTTTTATACCACTTCAACTCATCATGGTGTGTTGGTACAGTTTCGGACGTGTGGAAATCAAGTCGTCTGGTTACAGTCCTTAAACGTGGAAAATCGCCGCTTGACCTAGCATCGTACCACCCAATCGCATTGGCTAGTTGCGTGGGCAAACTCATGAAAAGATGGTGCTTACGCGAATTTAGTGGTATCTGGAGCGCTATCAAATATACCCAGATGTAAAGTCCGGGTTTTGGCGGGTACGTTCTTTTATTGATAGCGTGATTGACCTGGTTACATCAGTTCGACATCAAAAGCATATAAAGCGCTTGACCGCGGCGTTGTTTCTGGATGTTAAAGGGTCGTATGGTAACGTCACTTATCAAGCTGTTTTGGACTCTCTGGAAGCTGCAGAACTTGGTGGTCGCATGTTCTGCTGGATACGCAGTTATCTATCCAACAGATCACTATTTATGCAGACTGAGGACGGACCAACATCTTCACATTACACTTCCCGTGGGGTCCCACAGGGTGGATTACTCAGCCCAACGCTTTTCAATCTTGCTCTTGTCGGCGTTGTCGATGTACTACCACAGTCGGCGAGAGTCTCAGTCTATGGGGACCATATTTGTATCTGAGCATCAGGAGTTACGCGACCACAAGTTCGAGCATGGCTTCAAAAGGCGGCAAGCATTCTTGCGGCCTACCTCCGCCTGCAAGGCCTGGAGATTTATACTGAAAAATGTTCCGTTGTTGCCTTTACACGCAATGACATGTTCCTCTACCCCGTACGCATAAATGGGTCAACAATACCCTATGAAAGAAGCCATCGCTTCCTCGGAGTAATCATCGATTGTAATCTAACACGGAGTCCACATGTCTCGTACATGAAAAGGCGAATGACATCGATCGTTCACATTCTATCCTTTCTGGGAGGGGAGTCGTGGGGCGCATCAGTGCACTCGATGATCTAGCTGTACACCGCATTATTCATGGGATTCCTTCGGTACAGTATCCTTGTACTAGGAAACTTGAGGACAACGAACATACGGTGTCTACAAAGTGTTCAGGCTCAAGCTCTGCGGATGTGCCTAGGACTGCCAAAATGCGCGTCTACAGCCCCAACAGTACTCATCACTCAGGAGAATCCAGTGACTGCCTATGTCACAATCGAAGCCTTGAGAGCGCATATTCGGCACCTCTCGCATTCCCATGCACCATCTTGCCAGTCTTCCTGCTAACCGGCCGAGTACATCGTTTGCGAAAATTATTGATGCCCATCGCGACTTCCTACCAACCCATTTTACACCAGTATCTAGACCGTTTTCTCCATTATGGAGTCTGCACCAACCTTGTGTGCTTCATTTCATACCGGGCATCAAAAAGAAGGCTGATTTATCGACGGCAGCATTAAAACAGACAACTCTAGAATATTTGCACGAGAAACACGGACACCGACTGCAAGTATACACCGATGGCTCAGTGACCCCTTCCAGTTCCTCGGGCTCCGTAGTCATCCCCGTAAGGACCATAGTGAAGAAAGGGAAAACATCACACCGGACTTCATCGACTGGCGCAGAGCTTACTGCTATTCGTGTCGCCATTGAACATATCAGTGAAGAAGCACCCCAGCAATGGTCTGTTTTCACTTATTCAAAGGCAGCCCTCCAAGTGTTACAATCTGCCCTTTGTCATGGGTCCCATGAACAACTTGTCGCCGAAATCCGAGAGCTCAACCACACAGCCATCAACAAAGGGAGCGATATTGTTCACCAATGGCTGCCAGGACACATCGGCATCGCAGGCAACCACCGCGCGGACGAGGCCGCGGGAATTGCTCACCATCAGGGTGATTGCGTGTCCATCCCCATCTCGAGAGCCGACGCAGCGGATAGGCTTAGACCACTGTCGCGGGACATCACGCCTGCTGCGTGGAATTCAGGCCAATTCTCACACTCGCGTTTAAAAACCTTAGACCCAGATCTGAAGCTTCGGCTTTCATCCGACCTACCGCGACGTGAAGAAACTTTGTTGTGTCGCCTGTTGCTTGGTGCAGCATTCACCAAGCACTACTCCTTCTTAATAGGTATGGCTGACAGCCCTGCATGTGCCATCTGGGGGAGTGATGAGACAATAGCCCACATTCTGTGTGAGTGCTCTGCCTACAGCGCCGAAAGACAGTCTCTCTGCCGTGCACTGGAGCATCTAGACCTGCGCCCACTGACGGAAACGAAGATTCTCGGCCACTGGCCGTGGTGGTCATCGGCGGTGAAGGCGTCCAAGGCACCGCTCCGTTTTTTGAAGACTTGTGGCCTGCACGATAGGCTGTGAGTTTACTGAACGCTGTGACTTTACATAGTGACTTTAATTACCTGCAACTGTCGTTTCTCCTTCATCTTTTCCTCCGCTCACCCCTTTCCCCCTGTGCAGGGTAGCAAACCGGCTATTCGTCTGGTTAACCTCCCTGCCTTTCCTCCACCTCCTCCTCCTATGTATATGCCTAGTGCCATATGCTTACGGCTGAATGCATCTAAAATTATTTCTTTTTGGCTCAGGAGAGCTGTTTCCGTAGAGCGGTGCTTTCTAAAACCATGTTGGAAGTCTGCAATCAAATGGTGACGGCTAAAGAATGAGATTAATCGCACATGCATTATTTTCTCAATGCCCTTAGAAAATACCGGAATTATTGATATAGTCCAATAATTATTTATTGCAGTTTTTTCACCGCGCTTGAAGACGGGAACAACGCGGGTAATTTGCATTCTATTAGGAAAGGTACCTGTTGATACTATTATATTATAAACATGGGCGAGAATAGGGCTCATAATATCGAGCACATGCTTTACAGGGCGAATCTGGATACCGTCGGCATCTAGTGACTTGCTATTGCTTGTAGCTCTGATACATGAAAAAAACTTGAGGAGAGGTAGTTGGAGCAAGGGAAAGCCATGCTCCATTCATGTTTACTGGAACAAACTGAGCATAGTGAAGCTGTGTTCTACGTCCTGTTGCGGTGCTAGAGTAAAGACTTAATTAAGTGCACTTGGTACTGCATCTCCGGAAATTTGTTGCCCATCATGTTCCAATATGTCAGGAATAGCTGAGTAGGAGTTAGGCTGCAACAACGCATTCAATTTGCGCCAAAGTACATCACTTAGTTGGTTAGGAGGGTCACTAAATATTCCTAAAAAATAAGTATCTTTGGCAGATATAAGTTTATTTGTTAAACTGTTTCTATAGTTCTTAAACTTCTTAAGCACGGCTTCATCCCTAGATTTCACAATTTTGGCATATAAAACATGTTTTTGTTTAATCATGTCAAGAAGCTTACGGGCCAACCAAGGTTTCCGCGCTTTAGATGTCCTCATAATTTGCGTGGAAAGTGTGTATCATATAATGGTTTAAAAATATTAATAAAAGCGGAACATGCAGAGTCACTGACTTGTGCACGATAAACGCTATCCCAAGTTTGCGGAGCAATGGCAAGGTGAAAATCCTCCAGATTCGATGGCGTGATTGACTGAACATAAACTGTTTTCTTAGTTTTCTTAGTCACATGATTTAATTTACTCACTACTAAAATTATACCTAGACGGTCACTGATATCAGTGCACAGAACGTCGGCCTCTAATGAATGAATAATTAAGTTTAATATGAACATATCTAATAAGGAGGCGCCGTCAACAGTCACGCGTGTTGCTGTAGAAATTGTATTTGAAAAACCGCCAGTTGCAATTAGAGTATGGAAATCCTTTTGCAACGGAGAAGACAATTGCATGTTTATATTGAAGTCACCTCCTAAAAGTAGATTCATTTTGCTTCTGTTGCGTAACAGAAAAGCTTTTCAACGAAAGCAAGAAAGCGGGTGGCATCGCCTGATGGTGGCCTGTATACAACAGAGAACAAGTTTGTACGGTTTTGTAGTGTTAGAACCTCATAATCAGAAGTTATACCAGTAAAATCGTCGGCTGGTTCAGCAACAATATCATCTTTGAGCAAGAGCGCTACACCGCCCCCTCGCTTATCCTGTCGACTACAGAAGAACGACTGATAACCAGAAAGCAGGAACAGTCGTGATGTGTGCGTTAACCAAGTTTCGGTTAACATTATGACTGTAATCGGTATTCTGAAGCTATGTATTAACATGGTCAGTTCATCTGTCTCAGGTCCCGTTCACACTTGTCCAAGAATCCGGCGAGCGAAGCGGATTTGGCCGCTTTTGACGCCGAGCGGCGAGGCGGAAAGCGGCGCGGCGAGGGCGATAGGGCTGCACCCAAATTTTCCGCGTTCGCCGCCGCGGCCGCCACGGCGAAAAACATGGCGGCGCCCTTCGACGCAGGGCCCCTCGCCTCGGAATTAATTCGTCGTTGTTGCGGCCTTGTTCAGCGCGTTCACTGGCCATAAATTGGACACCGGTACATCGCTTCGTCTCACCTCACCTATAAGCAAAAGTATAAGTGATAACTTTGCTTTATTTTTTATTTTGAGTGACGATTCTGCCGCCACTAGGCCTACGAGGAGCGCCGATTTTGTTGACAGTACTAGTTCCCGTCCTGACGAACAGATGGCGCCACTAGGCTGGGTGTTTCGTTGCGAGTCTGCATACGCTGAACTAACAATGGGAATGTGCTTGCGTTTACGTACGCAAGCGTGCATATGGTTTTGGTACACAGACAGCATCGATTTATGCTCTTTTCTAAACATATCTGTGTACGCCGCGAGCGGTGACGTGGTGGCCGGGAAGTGTGTGGAAAAGCGACGAACAGCAGCGGCGCGGCGGTTCTGCACCGCCCGGGCGTCAATAGTAGAGAACGGGTCCTAGCTTTCCCGGCGAGCGAATCTGGATTTTTGGACAAGTGTGAATGCGCCCTTATTTGCGAGCGATCGAACATTTTGATGAAAAAATTTCATTGCTGGTTTTTATCTGATATAAAATCCTTTACCTCAGAAGGCACATAACCCATATTTTAAAAAAGGGGCCACCAGAAAAAATGGACACAACTGTTCTTCCTTCGTCATTTTCTGCAAGTCATCAAGCTAGCAAATGGGGACAATGGAGCTGCCTTCTGATTTCCGGGCGAAATTCTTGCCATTACGATACCAGGCATATTTCCAGCCGAGTTCTTTCTTTTTGCTGTTGACCGCTCCAAATCGGCCTTTCATGGGAGGAGATAAATGTTCAATGATGAAAATCTGAGTGCTGTGCTCCAACTCTAACTGCATATCTTCTGTTGTC
The DNA here is from genome assembly GCA_030143305.2 of Amblyomma americanum. Lineage (NCBI taxonomy): Eukaryota > Metazoa > Arthropoda > Arachnida > Ixodida > Ixodidae > Amblyomma > Amblyomma americanum. The sequence goes on from JARKHS020035290.1 coordinate 51,165, forward strand.
AGCCGTTTTTTTCTTGCTTTCTCTAGAAAAAGGTCACGCTTGCCCTGTGTGTGAACTGCACCACAATATTAGGGCTATCAGCGTTACCGCATGTCCTAACCCCGGGGCAAACTTTAACATCAGAATCCTAGAAAGGTACATCAAGTCACCTGCAAGTTTTCTGGTTATATTCAGGGTGTTTTTATTGGCTCCGTTAATACACCTTTGATTTCTATGTTGAAACACCTGGGATGCTGTTCGTTTTGCAAGAGCCTTACTTCATGATCCTTGAGTTTTGCGAGCAGGGCATCTCGGTCCTTTTCCAGACCCTCCACTGACTTCCTTAGATCAGAGTTTTCATTTTTCAGCTCACTCACAGATGTTTTCATTTCCTCATAGTTCTTGTTCGCAAATTCCAAGTATCCCTTCATTCTTCTAATTTCTTTCCTTATGTCTCTTTCCAGGCATTCGCGCAGTTCCCGAAATTCATTCTTCAACTCACGTTTAAGTCCTTCGACAAGTTTTTATAGCTCTTGCTTGCATGTCATTGCTACCAGAGCGTGGGACAAAACGGAGATAAGCGAACACGAAAGCGAGTGAAATAACTGAAATAACAATTTATGCGCACGGGAAAAAATGTATGTGCATGAACAGAAACGTGGCAGCAGCAGCTACGGCCGAACGTGCAAACCATTCTTTAATAGGAGCATAAAAATCACCATTCTGTACATGCGGAAAGAAACGATTCACTATGTGTGCTCGTGGCCGCAACCGCTGCTGCCAACTGATGCGAGGGTGCTACTTGCAGGGCTTTTAAACCAAGGGGCTTGGGATCCCGCGCAGGCGGGCTGCGGTAGACTGTAGGCAGTAGACACAGCCACGGCCAGGATGCTTTTTCTTGGAGCGATAAGCGGCGCAGCCGGAGTAGATGAAGTCTTCTTCCTGGCAGTTCCTTGCAGCTGTGATCTGTACAGGCGGAAAGAAACGATTCAGGATGCGTGCTCGTGGCCGCAGCCGCTGCTGCCAACTGATGCGAAGGTGCTTCTTGCAGGGCTTTTAAACCAAGGGGCTTGGGATCCCGCGCAGGCGAGCTGCGGTAGACGGTAGGCGGTAGACACAGCCACGGCCAGGATGATTTTTCTTGGGGTGAAAAGCGGCGCTTCCGGGGTAGATGAATTCTTGCTGGCAGTTCCTTGCAGCTGGGATCTGTACAGGCGGAAAGAAGCGATTCAGGTTTCGTGCTCGTGACCGCAACCGCTGCTGCCAACGGCTGCTGCCATGATAGCCTTATATAAAGGTAAAGACAGCGCTTAATTTGACACAAACCGCTCGGAAAGATGGACAGGACGGGTGCTTTATGTGTGGTTTGTGTCAAATTTAGTGCTGTTTTTACCTTGGTTAGACAGTGTTCCACCAACTAGCCCCGCAAGAGGCACTGTTAAAAGATAGCCTTAAATGCTTATGCACCATTAAACACAAGGCGTGAATGCTTGCCTTTGCTTCTGCTGAAGGCTTTGTTGAACTTGTTTTTTACATAATCTAAAATGACGAGGGTTATTGCTCCTGTGCCAATTAAGCTAGGTCGTCGCACTGTGCACATGCTTGCAGACGTAGCTCTAAAACATTCACGTGCACATCGCACGCATTTGTTTGCGACCTGCTAACGATGCTTGGGAAACCTAATATTTTCTACTGCTTTGTGAAACAAAAAAGAGACACAAATGTCAATTACCATGGCAACAGTACCATGCATCAAACAGCCTTATCGAGCTTGCGTGCAGTCGTTTCGAAGGATTCCCTGATTGTAATTACGCACACATGCAACGCCTTCATACTACAAGAAGTTAACAATTTTGTCAGCCTCACACATAAATTTATGGTACACTCCACGCCCGATATGTGGACATGTGGTTAAAGTTTCACTGGTGATAAGTAACCAGCTTCACTGTGAACGCTGGCCTGAGACGTCAATTTTAGTGACTCGCGCATGGGCTGCGAGGAAGAGACCACCACCCTGCACAGCTTTATTCCGAACATGGTCCATGAAAACCGCGCTTCTCGGAGCGAAGTTCGACAGTAGCACCAAGACATGTAATACACAGACTGACGGCACGCGTTGTCCGCTCGCATGGGTGTGAACTGCATGATCTGTACTAGCGGTACGTAGGAGCGTAAGTCGTCCATCTTTTCTGCTCCTGATTCAGCCTCGGGTACTTCTGTTATTAATGGCCGCACGCCTAAACTTACGAGTAGTAGGGTCTCGCCACACACGGTGACGCAACTGACAGGAACTGAAAGGACGCCGTCTCGGTTTCAGCATGAATAGCTTGTTCATGCGGATATGTTCTGCACTTACGCTCGCAGACTTTCCAAGATAGAAGCCTTGCTTTCTGGAGGGGCTATCTAATCCTGGTTGACATGTTCGTTCCGCTGGCCCGTTCGGAAAGGGTGCATGGCGAACGGACGCGAACAAGGGCAGTTCTTGAGCAGCTTGGTTCCGTGAAGCTCAAAAACTATCTCATCCCACATCTTTAACTCTGTCGTAGTTCCGGCAATTCACAACTCAGCATGTATTTCCTCTGCCTTTGCACATCTTGGTAGAAAAAACACATTCAGCAGCCACACACGACAGTTACAGTGCTGCGCCACTGCACACACGCTGGTGATTTACGAGGCCCGTAATGGCGGCGTGTTCTGAGCGCGCTTGTGACGCCATCTGGGCCCATAAGGAAGAGGTATGCGCTGTAAACGGTCTATACTATAGGCGGCTGCGGGCTCAACCTGAAGTGTGTTGAGCCCTTAAGTGGTGGTTGTCGAGGTTTGTGACAGCGGTGCATTCCTCTTCGTCCATGTCATTCCTTGTGTAGTCGTACTCTGTGGCATCATCGAAATAAAATAAATTTCCCGTTTTGTACTATACATATCTTCAGCATTATTTTTATGGCACAGTGTCTGTTCACATGCCTACAGTAGGCACAAAGTTCTGACTAGGAATTTAAATTTCGTGAATTTGAAAAAGAAAAGTTGGTTTACAGCATGGTCCTAGAAGTACAGCAAAACAAATAGTACAGATAAATGATATATATTAGGAGAAATCTGCTCTACACGCTGCTGAGTAACTAGGCAGAAAAAATGGAATGGAGAATGACAACTGTTCGAGTGCTTTCCCTCTATGCGGACACGCTACAGTTTCTGAAACAATTTTTCTTAAATGCTTGGTGCATTTCAGCAATGAAACATAAGGACAGCTTAGAAAAGGTGCCATAGAAGTGGATACAATGGATAACAAAAAGAGACTTTTTGATAGACTTTTATTCGCCAATTTTTCTGCTTTAAAAGCCGTGTCCTGCCTTAAGGTCCCTTATTGCATAGAAAGTGGGGTGTGTCGTAAACATCTCTTGCAGCAAGTAGTGTGTTAAACAGGCTGGGCGGCGTCATAATGAAAGACTCGCGTGGCATGATAGCAGGATGAAAACTGGCCATGTACGACTTGGTTGCACATTGTAGCTACAGTGGGTTCATGCCTTTGCTCACAGACTCATTCTCAAAAACATAAGTAGGAAACTATAGAGCTGAGAAGACTTCAGTAGGAGGCGATAAAGGTATCAATATATGCCAGTGTCTTACCAGAAAGCACTCCTAGTGCAGGGGGACATCCGGGTCTGTTCTTTTCCTTGTGTGTGTGCCTGGTTACCTGCCATAGAATAATTACGGCATTGTAATTTGGTTTTCAGTGAGCACTGCATTTTTGTGGATGCATCCTTTCTGCCTTCTTTATGCACTGTTAGCTGGAGAGCTATGCCAGAAATCCAATATACTTGTAGCTCTATGCTGTTAGTATGCCATGCTTGCTCAAGCTGCCTTATTTATAAGCATATCTCAGTTTGTTTTCAGCATCGCTTCCTGGATGCAATGAAGGCACCCAAGAGGCACCTTTTCGCCGCTGATGGCTATCACCTGTCAGCTGGCGGAGGTCTTCATCAGGGGTCTCGCAAAAATCTATAGAGCGGGAATCCTGGCACCGTTCTCAGGTGCACCTGCCAGGTATATCATCCACCAGTCCCATCAGTGCGGGTCCAAGGGGCACCGGCATGGGGACTGCTATGAATACTGCAGGCCACCGGACCTGCACTACAGCCTGCAGTACTTACAGCAATGGGCAGTGCAGTGATTGCAAGGATTTGATGAGTAACTTAGTGGCAGTGAGACCTGATCCTGATGTGTTTCTGAGCTGCATCTGCTCTGCGGAGTCTGGAGCATCAAGTGGGTTTTCACTGACATTGCCCAGCACCGAGGCATTTTTCCATTTAGAATTTATTGTATTGGCCATTGGTGCGGCTTAAATTAATTGAAAGCTTTCATCGTTGGCATCACTTATATCCAATGTGTACCTTCGTGACACATCCCTCGTGGCAAGCATTATTCACATCCATTAAACTGTTGGCCTACATCATTATGCCAGGCATTGGTGAGCCAGAACTATTGGAAAGGAAAGAACAGTTGGTAATGATATGAAGAATCTGTGAAACCTCCTAGCTGTGTCTCTGTGAATGACAGACTGGCTTTTAAAGGTGTAGTGCGGCCACATCTTTATCTAAAATAGCAGTGCCTAAAAACCGTGTAATGCTGTGTATTAGCACAAGGTGAATCTTTTCATGCAGGCATAGCATGCGCAGAACTTTGCAATACGTTTTCACAAATGCCGTTTCCACTACTCCAGGTTCCGTATGTATTACAAATGCTTTTCAACGCAGTATGCTATGGTTTGGTTTGCAGTGGGTTTAACGTCCCAAAGCGACTAAGGCTATGAGGGCTCCCGTCGTAAAGGTTTCCGGAAATTTCTACCGCCTGGGCTTCATTAACGTTCACTACCATCGCACAGTACACGGACCTCTAGAATTTTGCCTCCATCGAATTTCGACCGTTGCGACCGGAGTCGAACGCGCGTCTTTCGAGTCAGCAGCCGAGCATTATAACCACTAGGCAACCGCAGCGGACTACAGTGTGCAAAGGTAGGAAAAGTTAACTTAGTAAAAAAATTGGTGCCAGATACGTGGATTAATATGGCTGGTTGAAAAGGGGTTCAAAGCCATTGCTATGTTAAATCCGTCATTTCATCATAAACCGTTTCGTTCTAGCAAGGCTTGACTGCATTTTGTGCTATCTGAAGGATGAAGCAGACATCCAGTGCCTCTCCAGTGGTTGAATGAGTGTCCGGACGAATTTTGGATGCAGTGACGCTGTGACTCAGCGTCATTGCTTTGCCTTCCCTCTGTGGGACCGGAGAAACTCCTT
>JARKHS020035291.1:0-230000 GCA_030143305.2 Amblyomma americanum
TTAACTTCAGGTGTAATGAGCTCAACCAGTGCTCAAGTGTATTCAAATATGACTGCAACAGACCATACAGAGAATGTATATCCGGCGCAGCAGCAAAAAACGCAATGCCGTCCGCATAGACGTAAGTGCGTACATGGCGGTGGAGAGGAATTGAGCTTAACAGAATATTAAAGAGCACAGAAGAAAGAACAGCTCCTTGCGGTACACCTCGCGTTTGTCTATACCTCTCTGAATGAACACCATTATGGACGCAAAAGAATTCCCTGTTATGAAGAAATGCAGATATCCATGCAACTATATAATCTGGAAATTGAAGAGACTGTAGCCTATGTATCAGGATGGAGCGTTCTACACTGTCGTAAGCTTTGGCGACATCTAACGTAACCAAAGCCGCGACCAGGCGTTGACGACGAGCAAGGAGAATTCTGCTCTCAAGATCAGCATGTACATTCCATATCGAACACCGTGGCCGGAAACCGAGTTGGCACGGGCTGAGTATACTTTTGCGGTCCACAATGGCTGACACCCGAATTAGTAACAACCTTTCTATCAACTTTACCACGTTTGATGTTAAAGAAATTGGCCTAATATTATCCAATTCATAGCCTCCACCCTGATTTTTAAGTAAAGGGATCACCTTGGACAGCTTCCACTCAGAAGGTATCCAAACGTGTTTGAGAGAGTAGTTTATTAGGTGCAATAAGGAGTTGGGAGGCTCTTCAAATAGAATCTTGAGTATCTTTGTGGTAACATCATCAGGGCCAGGAGCAGCCGCTGGCAATCTCTGGACAACTTGTGAAAGCTCTGATAGATTTACTTGTGAGGCATTATCATTTGGTACGACTGGTGCAAACAACAATGGTCGCATAGTGTTGCAAATGGGTTGCAAGCCCCAAGGGTAGCGTTGGCCTGGCGGCCTGGGGCACAGATGGAAACATCCGAAGGTCCCGGCAAAGGATGAGTCGACTGGCAACAGAACAACTTGTTTATTCTGGCATCTGCAAAAGAGCAGCCGGTCAGGGCGACCACGTTACTCGAAGGAAGAAATCGAAGTCCCTCTCGGCGTCCGGGGCAGCGGCTTTTATACCCTCGGAGTCGAGGGCAAGAAGGAACGGCTTGGGATGAGGCGCCCGATACGGCGACGCTCTGGACATGTTCAGACGTGACGTGCGCGTCCGCCGGGCCGGCGCCGGTCAGACCTCCTCGCCTCCCAGTTGGGGAGCTCCTCTCCCCGGCTGCCGCGCTTTGACAAGCGTGGGCACCAACATGCACACACACACACGCACACACGACGACACGTGGCATTGAAACCTGCCTGGACGCGCTTGGCGGGAGGCGTTACGGCAGCACTGAACGGGCCCAAAATGACCGCCACTTTGAACGAAGCCCCGGCGTCCGTTGCATCCGCGCCGGCTATACCGCGCGTCGTAGGCGAAACGTAACAGACCGCCCCGCCGGGAGAAGGAGATCCCGATGGTCAGGGGACTGCATCCGCTGTCCGGAGGGATGTCGCTCGATGATGCTCGTAATCGAAACCGGTCGTCCCTCGACGTTGCTTGAGCGCAGCGCACAGAGAAGGCCTCGTTCTCAGGTTCAGGATCACACAGGACACTGCAAAGTCACTTCGGGAGAGTTGCCATTTTTGTGCTCGTTCCCAGCAAGCGTTAGAACTACGCCGAAACGCAACCGCTCAGTCAGCAAGCACGAGACAACCCTCACTAAGCTCTGCCAGGCTCTTTCCCCTTTTATACTACTGCCTAGTTCCTTACAGTAGTCAAGCAGCACTCAGAACGCGTCCACAAATTGGAAAATTGCACTAGAAAGCACATAATCACTTTGAAACACTAAACAAAAGCAATATGTTAAAAATCCTGCCTCAGGAAGAAAACATCACTAACAAACAACTTTGAGGCGGATTCCTACGTTAGGGGCTTCGACTTAAGCCATCGGCGTTACCGTTGAGACTCCCCTTTTTGTAACGCACCTCAAAGGAATATTGTTGCAAAGCGAGGCTCCAGCGCAGGAGGCGGCCATTTTTGGGAGAGATGGTCTGCAGCCATTGGAGAGGGCAGTGATCCGTCTCAATGATAAACCTCGAGCCGGCTAGGTAGCATGACAATTTCTGAACGGCCCACACGAGACACGCACACTCTTTCTCGGTGGCGCTGTACGCCTGCTCACGACAGGTCAGCTTACGACTAGCATACAGGACGGGGTGTTCCACTTCTCCATTTTCCCGTTGGCACAGTACAACGCCCATGCCTCGCTCACTAGCATCGCACTGAACAACGAACCCTTTTGTGTAGTCTGGCGATCGTAGCACAGGCTGGCTTGTTAGGGCGCTCTTTAGGGCGCTAAAAGCTCTTTCCTTTGTCTCGCCCCAGACGACTGTTTGGGGCTCTGTTTTTCTTAGAGCATCCGTCAGGGGAGCCGCGATATCGGAGTACCTGGGGATGTACCTCTGATAGTAGCCGGCGACACCTAAGAACGACCGAATATCGGTCTTCGTGCGCGGTTGCGGGAAGTCTCGCACAGCGGCCACCTTTATTTCAGAGGGGCGGCGACGACCCTGTCCAATCACGTGACCGAGGTAGACAACCTCGGCCTGTGCTAATTGGCACTTGGGAGCCTTGACTGTCAAGCCCGCTTCGCGCAGGCGGGTTAGCACTGCCCGCAAGTGTGCCATATGCTCAGACCAGGATGCGGAGAATATCGCTACGTCGTCTAAATACGGTAAAGCGAATTCTTCCTGTCCCCGCAACACTTTGTCCATGAGGCTTGAAAAGCAGTATGGCGCGTTCTTCAAACCAAAACTCAAAACTTTAGGACGGAATGTTCCCATTGGTGAAATGAACGCCGCATACCTACTAGCCTCTTCTGTAAGTGGAACCTGCCAATAACCCCTGACAAGATCTAGGGTGGAAATAAACTGAGCGCTACTAACTTTCTCAAGGCGCTCCTCGATGTTAGGGATCGGATAAATTTGATCCTTAGTGATGGAATTAAGCCTGCGGTAGTCGACGCAAGGACGAGGTTCCTTGCCCGGTACCTCAACTAAAATCAAAGGGGAGGTATAATCACTCTCACCCGCCTCAATAACACCGAGCTGTAGCATTTTCTTTACCTCAGCCTCCATAATATCGCGCTGGCGGGGTGACACCCGGTACGCCTTGGATCGTACTGGCTCTGGGGAGGTAAGTTCTATATCATGAGTAAGGACAGAAGTCCTACCAGGCCTCTCAGAGAACTGACCTTGAAACTCTTGTAAGAGTTGGTGTAGTTCGGTTTTCTGCTCAGCCGACAGCGGTGCTTTAATGATTAAGTCACTAATGACCTGATCAGTGTCTTCCCTGTTCGTCACTGAGCCTAGTCCCGGAAGCTCGACCGGAAGCTCTTCGGGAACGTTTACCATCATACACACCACTGCTTCCCGTTGTCTATAGGGTTTGAGCAGATTACAGTGGTAAACTTGCTGTGCTTTCCGCTTTCCTGGCAGACTCACCACGTAGTTAACATCCGACAGTTTTTGAACAATCCGTGCTGGGCCCTCCCACTGCACGTCGAGTTTGTTTTTTAGCGATGTGCGCAATACCATTACCTCATCGCCCACCTCAAAACGACGGGCCCTGGCTGTCCGATCATAATAAACCTTGGCCCTCTGCTGGGCCTTTGCCATTGCTTCACCTGACAACTCCTGTGCCCTTCTTAAGCGTTCGAGGAGACTAAGCACGTACTCGACCACGACTGGGTCGTCGCCCCTGCCTTCCCACGAGTCTCGAAGCATGCGAAGCGGAGACCGCAGCGAGCGACCGTACACCAGCTCAGCTGGCGAAAACCCCGTAGCCGCATGCGGCGCGGTCCTTAATGCAAACATCACCCCAGGCAGACACAGCTCCCAATCACTTTGTTGCTCAAAACACAATGCTCTCAACACGCGCTTCATGACGGAGTGGAGCTTCTCAACGGAATTCGACTGTGGGTGGTACACTGAGCTGTGTAACAGCTTTACCCCACACCTTTCGAGAAAGGCTGTCGTCAAAGCGCTAGTAAACACTGTGCCCTGATCTGACTGGATTTCCGCAGGAAAACCAACTCGCGCAAATATGGACAGTAGTGCATTGACTATCTCAACTGAGCTGAGTTCTTTAAGCGGCACTGCTTCAGGGAACTTTGTCGCTGGGCAGATCACAGTCAAAATGTGTCTGTACCCCGTGGCTGTTACCGGCAGAGGTCCCACTGTATCAATAACGAGCCGTCTAAAAGGCTCCGTAATGATAGGTACCAACTTCAACGGCGCCCTCGATTTGTCCCCTGGTTTGCCAACCCGCTGACAGGTGTCACATGTCCTCACAAAGTGTTCTACGTCACGAAAACACCCTGGCCAATAGTACTCTTGCAAGAGACGGTCCTTAGTCTTCTTAACTCCTAGGTGTCCGGACCACGAACCGCCATGCGACAAGCGCAACAGATCCTGACGGTAGCACTGAGGCACGATCAGCTGATCGAACTCGACTCCCCTGCGGTCTAGATACTTCCGGTACAAGACCCCACCTCTTTCCACAAAACGAGCATTTTTCTTGGCGATACCTTCTTTGACATTGCAGCGCATGTTTTCTAGGCTGCCATCCTTTTTTTGCTCGGCTATCAAAGCCGACCGGCTGACTTTTAGCAACCTATTAAGTCCATCGGACGTAGGCGCGATGAGCAAATCTGCAGATAGCTCTTCTAACTTTCCCGTGTCGGGCATTTCCTCTCCAGTACCTGGTGCCTTCAACGCTACAGGCTCAATTTTATTCAGTTCGGACGTGCTCTGAGTATCAGCTTGCTGCGCCTCCGACCCTTTCTCATTGTTCGACAACGTCGGCCCCGCAACTACCGCCTTTGCAGCGAGCTCCCGAACTCTCGATCTGGTTAAGGCCTGAACGCTAGCCTCACCAAACAAAAGCCCCTTCTCGCGCAGGAGGTGATCGGACCTGTTCGAAAATAGGTACGGGTACTGGGGGGGGCAGCATAGATGACACTGCGGCCTCCGTCTCAATTGCTCCGAAAGGTCCTTCAATAAGCACTTTTGCTACGGGCAGACACACGCTGTGAGCTTCCACGGCTTGCTTGATCCATGCGCACTCGCCCGTGAACATATCGGGTTCTACGTAAGAGGGGTGAACTACATCCATTGTAGCTGCGGAATCACGAAGCACTCGGCACTCTTTCCCGTTCACGAGGAAGTCTCGCATGTAAGGCTCGAGAAGCTTCATGTTCTCGTCAGTGCTGCATAATGACAAAAACACGACTTTTGTTTTTGTTTCTGGACACTGCGCCGAAACGTGACCCGGCTTCTGGCACGTATAACACACGCGCGCTTGCCTCGTCTCGAACCGCTTTCTGCGTTCGGCTTCGGCTGCCGCCGTCTCCTTACGTTCGGTCGGACTGCTTTCACTCGCATCCGCACTACGTGTGTCCCCCCTTGCTCTCATGGGTGTGAACTTCGGCCTCTCAGACTTGGAGCCAAATTCACCCTTTTGACCGTCCTTAGCTCCGCGAGCCCGACGCGTCACAAACTCCTCGGCTAGCTCGGCGGCTTTAGCCACTGTACTAACGTCTGGCCTATCCAAGACCCAGTACCGCACGTTCTCAGGTAACCGACTATAAAACTGTTCCAGCCCGAAACACTGCAGAATTTTCTCGTGGTCACCAAACGCTTTCTCTTCTTTGAGCCACTCCTGCATGTTTGACATAAGCCTGTAGGCAAACTCTGTATATGACTCACTTCTGCCTTTTTCATTTTCCCGAAACTTCCGACGGAACGCCTCCGCTGACAGCCTGTACTTTTTTAGCAGACTCGATTTCACTTGGTCGAAATCCTCTGCCTCCTCTCTCTTCAAGCGAGCGACTACGTCGGCCGCCTCGCCGGGTAACAAAGTGAGCAAGCGCTGTGGCCACGTTTCCCGAGAGAACCCCTGCTTCTCGCACGTTCGCTCAAAGTTAACCAGGAACAAACCAATGTCCTCTCCAAGCTTAAACGGCCGCATCAGGTCAGTCATTTTGAACGATACCCGTTCTCCTGCACCGTGTGCCTGACTTCCATTACGAGCGCGTTCCATCTCTACCTCGAGACGCTTCATTTCCAAAGCGTGTTGACGGTCGCGCTCGTCTTTTTGCTCTTTACGTTCGCGCTCCTCTTTTTGCTCCCTCTCCTCAATGGTCTCAAGGCATTCCGACAGCTCGTCATCCTCAGCCTCCAACTCAAGAATAGCCCTTAGCAGTTCTGGTTTTCTGAGTTTGTCTGAGACATCCAGACCCAACTCTCTTGCAAGCTCCAGCAATTTCGGTTTGCGCAACGACTTCAAATCCATGGCTGCTCCGAATGCTGCTTTCTCTACTGCCTACTATTGTCTTGCCGCAAACTAACCCGGCAGCAACGACAACACAATTACCAGCTCTGTTTCTGACACTAACAAAAGCCTGGCAAAACTCAGAAGAAGAAAGTCCCGCACTCACCAAACCTCGCAGCCAAGAATTCAGCGCAGTCGTTCCGCTGCAGGCAACCAGTCATCACACAGGGCTCGTTGCACTGCTCCCGGATGGTCGTTGTGCTGCTCAGCATACAGTTGACCGCATATCTTCGCTGCTGGCCTCCGTTGTCGGGATCTCACCGCTGGCAACCAGTTGTTGCAAATGGGTTGCAAGCCCCAAGGGTAGCGTTGGCCTGGCGGCCTGGGGCACAGATGGAAACATCCGAAGGTCCCGGCAAAGGATGAGTCGACTGGCAACAGAACAACTTGTTTATTCTGGCATTGCAAAAGAGCAGCCGGTCAGGGCGACCACGTTACTCGAAGGAAGAAATCGAAGTCCCTCTCGGCGTCCGGGGCAGCTGCCTTTTATACCCTCGGAGTCGAGGGCAAGAAGGAACGGCTTGGGATGAGGCGCCCGATACGGCGACGCTCTGACATGTTCAGACGTGACGTGCGCGTCCGCCGGGCCGGCGCCGGTCAGACCTCCTCGCCTCCCAGTTGGGGAGCTCCTCTCCCCGGCTGCCGCGCTTTGACAAGCGTGGGCACCAACATGCACACACACACACGCACACACGACGACACGTGGCATTGAAACCTGCCTGGACGCGCTTGGCGGGAGGCGTTACGGCAGCACTGAACGGGCCCAAAATGACCGCCACTTTGAACGAAGCCCCGGCGTCCGTTGCATCCGCGCCGGCTATACCGCGCGTCGTAGGCGAAACGTAACAATAGGTAGTAAAGACGAGAACCACTTTTGCAGGCCTGTGGCTATTAATTCAACCGCCTGGATAGCTTCTACAGGTGACATAACTAATGACTGAAAATTATGAGAGGACATGAGCTGTTTCCTAGACCGTAGAAAACCGAATAGTGCACGTCGGTTGCCCGCCTTTGAAAGATAATCTAAGTGTTCTGAGTCATATTTTTCCTTTGCGCGAGAAACTATGCGTTTAAAGGTGGCTGCAATAAATTTATAATCGCTCCAGTTATTCGGACATTGGTTATGAAGAAGCTTTTTCCATGCTGCCTTCCTCCGCCTGTAATCTCTTGTACAGTCCGCATTCCACCAGTTAGAAGAATTCCCTTTTATTGGCCTCACCAGGAACTCCGTCTTTTTACGGCTTTCCTCAATAGCCAGACATATGCTATATATGCTATATGCTATATGCCAGACATATGCGGGGTCCGTCACTACACCTAGAGGAACGCTTGTCGACCTCGTCTTCTTCCAAAAGAAAGATTTAATCCTTGATATTCAGCACATAACGACTCAGTTTGGTGACCAAAATGCCGTCAGTGCTATATTAAAATGAATTAAGTCAGTCAAAACTGAAGATGCCTGCGAAATAATATTTGCTCTCAGACCACAGCTAATGCTTAAATATTCGCGTTGCACACTAGTAACAGTCCTGTGCCATGGAATAACATGACAAATACGCACTACAATAATACACGATGTCATAATACAATTGAAGAACGCGTTGAGACTACACAAACAGCTGCCGAGCGAACAGTACGTCAATAGAAAAGGGTGAAAAAAAAAAACAGAATTGTTAGGTGGAGCGTTCCATTCGCGAATTGTCCTTGGAACCAATGAAAATATATGTTGGTGCGCGCAAAAGTATGTCTAAAAGTAAAGGTCTGCTCCGCGGCGGCTGCGTTTTTATGGAGGAAAAACGCTAAGGCGCCCGTGTGCTGTGCGATGTCAGTGCACGTTAAAGATCCCCAGGTGGTCGAAATTATTCCGGCGCCCTCCACTACGGACCTATTTGTTCCTCTCTTCTTTCACTCCCTCCTTTATCCCTTCCCTTACGGCGCGGTTCAGGTGTCCAACGATATATGAGACAGATACTGCGCGGCGGCTGCGTTTTTATGGAGGAAAAACGCTAAGGCGCCCGTGTGCTGTGCGATGTCAGTGCACGTTAAAGATCCCCAGGTGGTCGAAATTATTCCGGAGCCCTCCACTACGGCACCTCTTCGTTCCTCTCTTCTTTCACTCCCTCCTTTATCCCTTCCCTTACGGCGCGGTTCAGGTGTCCAACGATATATGAGACAGATACTGCGCCATTTACTTTCCACCAAAAACCAATTATTATTATTATTATTAGGGCGCGAGGCTCGTGTCGAATCTTCAGCGATGTAGTTTACGGGTCGGATGCTAAGTTGGGAAAAGTATAATAGATGGGAAAAGTTGAAAGGGGCTTTCTTCTTTCTTCAAATGATTTCAAATTCTTCAACATCGCGGAAGGAGAGTCATGGCGCCTGTACCGACTGAAGATGAAGCGGGCCGGAAGACATTGGAGTTTTTGAGTTTTTGTGTGTCATCTGTTGTGTAGCGGTCTCATGCAGTGCAGGAATATTTGTAGCTGGGCCTTACAGTGAGTGCATATACCGTCAGTCTTAATGCACTAGGGCAACTTACCAAAAATAAAGAAATAAAGAAGTCCGAGCTTTTTGCGGGCGGAGGAACAATTTTTATCTCTTTGTTGTTGCGTCCACTTTTTAGCCAGGAGGGTATTGTGATACCTATATACTTAAATTTTTTTTACATATCTCATTTAAATTTCTTTTTTGCAAGCGAATTAAATTACTTAATTTTTGCTTATGCAGAGAGTGACTGTTTTATAAAAGTAATAACCGTTTCACATTTATCACAACATTTTACTAGTAGTTGCAGGTTTTTGTTAAAACAAGCTGATGATTCACAGAATTGATAGGGTTAAAAATAATACACTCAACATCAAACAGCTCAAAAGACACAGATGATTCAAGAGCTTGTGTGAGGTCATATATATATATATTTAACAGTATTGGACCGAAAACCGATCCTCGAGGTACATCTGAGCAAACCTCTAAGAAACTCAACTCGGCTGCCTCGATGTCGACAAACTGTTTCCGTTTGGTAAATATTGAGTGACCCAAATAATTATTTGAGTGCTTATAATTTTTATTTTTGTTATTAGTTTTATGAAGGACCCTATCAAAATCTTTGAAGTAGTCTAAAAAAGAACATATCGACGTGAGCACAACCATCAAACACTTTGGCAAGTTCATCTACACTAACCATCAGCTGCGCTGTAGCTGAGCATCCTTGTCGGAAAGCATGTTGAGCGTTTGTTGTTATTCTTGATGATTATTCCCGAAATACACCGCCTACCTTGTCATTTGCTCCTCCGAGCAGATCTTTGCGCTGGGATCGTAGTACCACGATCTGGTTGCGCACGCAACAAGAGATCTGGTGAGCGTGACGTGTTTTTTGTTTCTTCAAAACGATAATTATGAAAAAAATGGGTCCCTGGTTCAAGGATACAAGATTGGACTTAGAAAATCCAGAAAAGGGTCGAACGCCAGTTCTACTTTTGAGGATGACTTGTTTTTGCCCTGTTGCAAAGTTGCAAACTAATGAAGCGATTTTAGTAGAGTCTCCGTGCAGGTTAGCTGAAATCCGAATGAACCTGTGCCGCGAAGTCAGCTCTTGACTTATCGATTACTATTTTTGTTCAAAAGCTATCCAATTTATTGCGGATGGTTAAAAGACTGTGCAGTGAGGTGCATGAGCTCCGTCACCGCCTTCAAATTTGACTGCTAAAAAGAAAAACAAGGCCAGCTAGGTTCATGTGGTAACTTAAAAGACTGCAATCTGAAAATGCCAGGAAAAACTCTTAGGCGATCGTCGGTGGTTCGTTTGAATGCGTTAGCAGCCAAACTTTTCTTACATCTGAGGTGAAACAGGAAAGTTTATTACATCTGAGGTGGCATTCTTAGGTTCGGTATATTCGTGGTTAACACACCAAGGTTCGTTATATCCGATATGGCAGAGTAAGCTTCATTGTACTCGAGGTTGTTCGTGTTCGTATAGGTAGTATACGAAGTTCGTCGTAGCTCGTTGGGCAGTTTGGCATCTGACACTGGCTCCTGACAGACGGAAGTCGCCATTTTCTCTTGGACCGACCCCTGATACAGACGGCGACAGCCTGTCTGGATTAGCAACGTCGACAGCAAGTCTCGCAAGCTGGAAGCCAACACTATGCTTCTTCGGGGTGGCTCCGAGCCAGCGTCGCCCGGTTGGATTCTGGGAACCCGAAGGGGCGGATACCTGACAGACGCCGCCGCAGCGAACGAGCGGCAGTTATCTTCCCCAATGGTCGTGACTAAGTTGGGGGAACCAAAGCGGCCTCGTTTCCGGTGTAAGACGGCGTGCCGAACACAGCGGCGGGCTGGCGGTCATCGTCCGGAATCTTCGCAGGCATCGCAAAGGACGATGCGACCCCTTTCGGCTTCTGGACCCGACCGTGCGATCTTGTCCCGCGCGCCGGCTGGCATCTAAAGAACAGGTGTCAGCCCCGCGTGGGAACTTTCGGCTGGCCAGAAAACATTCACCCTCCGCAGTCGACGTGAACCCGACGACAGACTCCTCTCTCCCAGGCTCGACATGTGACGGGGGCGTGTCCCTATGTTGGGTGGTGTGAGTTAGTGGGCGTGAGTTAGTGCGCGTGAGTGAAAGTTTCAAGCCACTCTCACCCCGGTGAGGGCGTCCTCAATCTGGGGAATCTAGGGACGGAGAACGGGATTAAACTCGACAGCGAGTGCAGTGAAGATCATCCTACATTATGATCCTCCCTTAAGATCATCCTCCCTTAAGATCCTCCGTTCGGAGAGATCCCCACTTTTGAATCTCGTGCTTGTATAAATGTAAATAAACTCTACTGTACAGTTTCCCTCCTAAATGGAGTCCGACAACGTAATTCGGAGACGGGACCTGCGGCGCTGAACGAGTCAGCCTACTCAGGGGCCCCATCCGTCTCCAACTCTGGTGGCACCGGTGGCGTTTAAGCGCAATCCCCAACACTGGTGGCCTACGATGGGCCTGGACCCCCATCCCCCTCAAATGCTAATCGTTAATTTTTATTTGGCATAAATGTGCTGTGGTCCACAGAAGACATTTTGAGCAAACTTTATTGTATGTCGCCTATAGGTGGTGCCTCGCAGCAGAAAGCATTCTTCAAAGCCTGCTTCCTGGCAGCAAGGTCGAGCACGAAAGAGTGCCGCTTAGAACTGATATCATCCACCATCACGCAGCTGTCTTGTTACGAAACGCGTTTTTACGAGGGTCACAAAGCACCAGAAGGGACACGGTATAAAGCACGTGGCGTCGGTACACGCAGCCTCCCCGCCATGACCGCCAGGTTCCGAAAGATTCAGAATCAGTCAGTTCATCAATAACAGCACCCCGTGGGGCTAATAATAGCAAACCAGTAGCACTTTGCTTGTTCACGGTGTGAAAGAGCGCCAAATGGACATTATTTAAAGACTGTGGCTACAGGCTGGACGGAACACAGGGGCCGTACTTCGCAGTTATTGTTTCCCCATTCATTCAGTGTTCATCTTTTGCCATTTGTCCTACGCGTCTGTGATATCGAAGCTTGCGACTGCCATTGCTTGAGTGCTTAAGTTTTGGTGTCACAAGTAGTTGTTAGCAATGATTAAGGGGCGCGACAATAAATCGGGCAAAGTAATTGTTGTCATATACAGACGAAGAATATTGAATTTTCTTTTATGTGCCTTATTGACGTGGTCCGGTATTGTGTTTAAGAAAACTGGGCCACCTTTTCTCATTACTAGTAGTTTCTTGGGATCGCGGTTACAGCCTGGTCGCAATTTTTTCTATATTTCACACACTCTCACTCATGTTTGCGCATCTAATTTTCTTTTGTTAAACCTTGAGATTAAAAATAAGAATGTTTACGCTTAATAAAACTGTAAATTCTTATCTGGTGCGTTCTGAGACGACTGTCCAGAGTACAATTTTTGTTATTATACTTCTTGGGCTCTGGGTGTTTCGCCACCATGCTTCGACATGGGTGGAGTGAACCTGGACATTGCGTGATGTTGTATCGTTGTCCATCTGATGAATGTAATATGATGTAATATGCCACTGTAATATGTCACTGAATTCAATACGAAGTCATCAGACGCCTCTCGCAAGAGCGACACCTCCCACATACTGCTGGAGGCAACACTGTGCAAATATCTTATGCAACGAAGCCATGCACTTCGGATGACACGACGTTTACTCACGTAGTATCTCCGCTTTGAAAAATTTACTGCCAGAGCAGCCTATGTGTCTACTACAGACTCACGCCTTCACCGTGTGAAGCGGACCTTCTTTACCACCGTCGACTGTTCGGGCAGACGTCATAGAAGCAGATTCCGTTTCCGGTGGTTTGCAGAAGGACGGTGGTTTCGTGTGGAGCGACAGAAAAATCGCGCTTCTTAAGTGTCGCGCCTTTACGCACCCAGAATCAAAATTAGGACGCCCTCCAGAATTTAAGCCCCGAATTCTCGAAACGTGCCAAGCATGAGCAGACAATTCTGCAGCCCTCCACTGCGTCTTCTCAGTCGTGTAAACACAAACAACGCACGAAGGTCGTCGCAGTGTAGCGACGATGTCTATTTGATGCTTTTGCAATACCAAACCGAGAAAAGCACAAAAGGGCGGCATTCAATTTCCGCTTGAAGGCTTCCGCCAGAATCTCAGAAAAGCAGATGGTGAATTGTGCTCCCCCCCCCCCCCCCCCTGCCCCAAATTCTTTATCTTTATATTTGTGGTCGGGAGGTTGCTTTGTTTCATTTTACAAAGTGAGGCAAGAAGTCTTATTGAATCGGGGGCTTGTGGAAGGCCGTCGACGGGACCTGGCTTTTTCGTCGCTCAATTGTTAGTGGTTCAGCGAAGCGCAGAGCGATTAGAAAGAAGGCCCTGAGGAGCGAAGGAAAAAAAATGAAAGAAGAACAATGAGCACTCTACGTATACCCGGGAGCCCAATCAATACCATTTGCTGAAATGAACTCCTACACTTTGCGCATCTATTGCGAAAAAAAAAAGACTCTGACAAACGCTGATTTGCATGTCGGAGCAGCAAAGACGGTAAGGCTTAGTTACAGCTTGTGCAAGCTGCGCTGGTCTGCTCCTTTATGTGGTTTCAACGTGTTAGCTTGAAATTTGACTCTCACGTTTTATCTCCTTCGCCGAATGTTTTTCGTTCCGTCGCCTATCTCCCTTTCCATGGAAGCAAAACACAAAATGCCCCGTGTGCTGTGCGATGTCAGCGCATGTTAAAGACCCCCAGGTGGCCGAAAGTATTCCGAAGCCCTCCACTACGGCACCCCTTTCGCTCTTTTTTCTTTCACTACCACTTTTTTCCCTTCCCTCATGGAGCTGTTGAGGTGTCTGCAGAGAAGTGAGGCAGTTACTACGCCATTTTCTTTGCTCAAAAAGCAATGGAATAAAAAAAAATAGCAAGTTTTAAGGCAGCGCTGTGTTCGTCCATCTGTTTTTTCTGTCTGCGTATTGGTGTGCCGCGAGGAATAAAACATTGGAAAGCCAACTAACCCAACACAGCGAGATTCTAAACTTCATAAGAGCTGGACCTGACCAGGGACATTCCGACCGAGACCACAAGCTCGGCTCACATCATTACCATATTAACACTTAGCGTTATCGTCGCGGACAGAAAGGTCATCGTCAGCGCCGTTACATTCATTTCAATACAAAGGCCTCCGGCAGTGACCCCTGGTTAACACAGTGTTTCCAGCAAACCAGAGGTGAATATATCCTTACCTCATCTCCCCACATCACTGCCTAGTGCCCCTGTACACGATTTTCTTTCTTTCTTTCTTTCTTTCTTTCTTTCTTTCTTTCTTTCTTTCTTTCTTTCTTTCTTTCTTTCTTTCTTTCTTTCTTTCTTTCTTTCTTTCTTTCTTTCTTTCTTTCTTTCTTTCTTTCTTTCTTTCTTTCTTTCTTTCCTTCTTTTTTTCTTTCTTTTTCTTCCTTCCTTCCTTCCTTTCTTTCTTTTCCTTCCTTCCTTCCTTCCTTCCTTCCTTCCTTCCTTCCTTCCTTCCTTCCTTCCTTCCTTCCTTCCTTCCTTCCTTCCTTCCTTCCTTCCTTCCTTCCTTCTTTCCTTCCTTCCTTCCTTCCTTCCTTCCTTCCTTCCTTCCTTCCTTCCTTCCTTCCTTCCTTCCTTCCTTCCTTCCTTCCTTCCTTCCTTCCTTCCTTCCTTCCTTTCTTTCTCATTCGTCTTGTTACCGTAACACAGCTTCAGCTATCTGTCGTTCGCATGCTGTGTCGAGCGCCTCTTGATTTAGGCAACGGCACCGACTTCCTCGGTAATCATCGGTAATCTTCGTGTTGACGTGTTGTCTTCATTTTCCTCCTCGTTTGCAAGCGTTAAAAGTTTCATCGTTCTGTGTGAAGCACTGGCAGGATTTTTTTCTTTGTCAGCTTCTTTTTTTGTATCAGCCGTTAAACCTCATCAATAATTAGTGCGCTAGCACTAAGCCCACCACGGACTGATTTCGCCGATCTTTGTCTGAAGCCCGCTTGACCAGGCAACCTGCCCATGTGCATATATAGGTCCCCACGTGTAATTTGCATCTGGTTACACCCTTGAATATGGTTACTACGCAGTTAGGTGTTTTCCCCCTTCCACGGTGGGCAGATTGCAATGACGTCACAAGATCACGAGACCTAGGTGGAAGGTACGTCACCTGCTTTCTCTATCACAACGCCGCCGCCGCCGACGACGCCTGATTTTGTACAGAACGGGAGGTGTGACTGTAATAAACATTGTGTCATGTATCTGCTTAATCCTAGCTATGCAAACACGCACAACACATAGAATGCACTTGATATACCACTTTAATCACACAACAATATCATGAATAACAAAGCATAACAACGATAAACAATGCAAAACAACGGCCACACAGTGCTCGCCGCCTAATTCGCATTTGGGCTAACTACACCAACAAAACGTCGTTTTTTTGTTATGGAGTGGCATCTTTAGAAAAGAATTCATAAACAGAGCAAGAGACGATGACGATAAATACATAAAGGCTAAAGAGACGCCTACTACAAACTGATTCTGCTTATATTCATTTGCGTTCAAAGATCGTCCTACGCCTGGCGGAGGAGGCTTACTCCAAGACCTTCTCTGCGGTCACGGCACAGGAGGGCCGGCAAGGGGGAGACCCTCCATCTGGCTGAGCCCCTGCCCCGTAGGTCCATGTCGGTGTAAATAAAGTCTCTCTCTCTTTTATATTCATTTTCCCACTATTTTCACAATGCAACAACAAGTCCAATTCCGACTCGTCGTCGAGCTGTTTTGTAGCGATAGCTACATTATGGCAGCATTTTGAGCCTTCGGCATGGCGGCACCGCCACCCTGTGGCGGCGCTGCCACGCTGTCACGTGGTTGGTCACGTGAGGCGGATCAGCTGCCGGCGGCGCGGCGCCGTGGCTGGTCACGTGGTTCATCACTTGGTTGGTTACGTAACCAGCCACGTGGTGCGGAGCCGCGACGCCTGCAAAACCGAGCTGCCACAGCTGTGCGCGTGCGCCGTGTCAAGTGGGACAAAGATGAAGGAGGAACGCCCAGCGAAAATCAGCTTCTGCATTTCGGTTTTTACAACCACTTATAGTAATCCCTTCCCCTTTTTTTGCTTAAAATTTAATTTGTATGACCCCCCTAACCTCCTGCAACCACCTAGGCTACGGAAACTGTGCGATCCAAATTTTGGTAGGTCATCCCATGCTTGCCACATGCAACTGGTCATTTAAATAGTCACCGCCTGGTTATGGCCAATCCCCCTTGTGGGTATGTGCCATTGTGTGAGGGCAACAACAACAACAACAACAACAATGAAACGGAGCGGCGAAAGACTGAATATGTAATTAAACTGAGCGAGTTCCACTCGGCCAGATGTAGTTATCGCGTCACTCCAGGTTTAACCAGAGCTAAACCACCACCAATTATTTTAGGTCTTCTTGAAAAGACAGCACTTTTTATTCCCCACTTGTGTTCTTTTTGCATATCTCAATTAAATGTTGCCGGAAATTCTCGGATAGCGTTTAGAAAGCCCGTCCGTAGAACCCCTGAAAAAAATAAAACAAGGCCCTTTGCGTTCCCATTCAGCAGAGTGGCTGCCATGACTCCTTGGCACTACCGCCGCACAAATGCAATGTCGTGTACTGAATCGCGAATTCGCAAGCGCGTGTCTGACAGGCATAATATTTGAGACGTCTCAAGAATGCAAACTGTGGGGGTAGCGGGTCCGCACTCCAATCGCTGTCTTGTTGTAGCTTTCGCGACCAGGTCCTGCATTCGTACAGGATGACGCGCACAACCACGTGTTTTATTTCTGAGTGCCGCTATTCCAAGGCAGGGGAAAAATTACGCAAGCTGAGGAAACAGGTTAAACAACCAGTTTTTTTTCTTTAAAAAAACCTCGCCTTCGAAATGACGCTTCATACTTTCAGAATCTGTTCTAGGATGAACTTGGTTGTTCTTCACGAAGGGACGACTCATAGGTGTACTGTAAAATCAGAAGAGAGAGAGAAAAACTTTGTTATTATAAAGGAATTCGAAGCACGCCTCTGGGTTCCCGCACGACAACAATATGTGTTGACACACTGTGTCAAGTGTTTATGTTCCTAAGGTCCATAACACTGGCGTCCAGGCCGGTGGTGATGGTCTCCCACGTCTTGAGGTATACTCTAGGCCCCGCGGGGAGGATCCGCCGGGCAGAGGAAGAGGATATGAAGGGAAGAGGCGAAGGATTCTGGGCATAGGGCGCAGGCAGGAGTGAGGAAGGAGAGATGATAATGGGATAGCGTAACGGGAAAGTGTGTGCCTGTAGTCCGCTCCACAGTGTTGGGCGTTTTTTATCTAGGGAGCGGTGGGGTGGGGGATAGAGATGGCGCGAGTCTCTGTAGGCATGCTTCAGCTCGCTGAATGAGTGCGTGCGCTCCTCCGTGAATCTCCGATCCGAAGCCACCTGAGCCCGGTGTAGAGAGCCTCGGGCTAAAAGGTTGGCGGCCTCGTTTCCGGGATTCTAGAAGTGCGTATTGGCACCTGAAGAGGAAGGGCGCGCAAGAAAACAAGTTTAAGTAGCGCTAAGGCCTCACAAGCAGCTAAGCATCGCTGCAGGAAGAAAAATGGTCACAGTGGGATTCAAGAGGAAAATTCACGAGACTTTGGGCTATACTAATAAGTTCTGAGAACGGAATTGTCGGAAAGTGCTTCAAGATTTTTCTTGAAGCAGTATAGACACCTAATTTTGGTGGAATTTTTCTTCTCTACAACGATGCGAGATACACTACTACGCATGAATCACCATGTGGTACTCACCTGCGGCCGATAAATGATTTATAATCGAATTTCTTTCTGTCATGCTGTTTCGGTTGCGCTTTCGACAGTGGGGCAATGGCTGTGACGTCAGAGATTCGGGCCACATGTCACATGGAAGGGGCGTCCATATATATGATCGCTGCTTCATCGTTTCAATTTACTGCAGTGCAGAAGGCAGCCTTCCTCAAAAGCCGGAATGACAACGAATGTGGAAGCAGCGATTATATTGCAGTTTTTTTCATGCCTCACGTGACCTGAAGCACACGTTTACGTCGCAGTCCTCGTTCGGCTGTTGAAACCGAGACCCAGACAGCACAAGAAAAAAAGTATGTTTATAAATTGTTTAGCGGTCGTGGGAGAGTACCAGGTGGTAACTGATGTGTAATAATACCTTACGCTTCATTACAAACAAGAAAACACGCACCCAAAATTTAAGTGTCTATACTCCTTTCTAAACACCAGTGAGCATCGAGGTCCGGGACAAGTGTCAATTTTTAAGCGTGCTTCTGTTGCGAGTAGCTTGTTCGCGAACTGTGCGTTGATTGCGAGTCCTGTCATACAGCGTAACGCAAACAGCATTGGAACAATGTTAGCATCTTGCACGAAATACCAGGCCTGCTTAGGCGGCCATTAAAGAGGCCATTAGGCACGGAATTCGCTAAAGCTGTAGCAGCAAATCGTATTTATGCTTCATTACGAAGACGCAGCAGCTCTCAGACCTCCGAAAGTAACTTTTATTGTCCGCAGTAGCACGGAGAGTTTTCCCAATAGATTCTACAGCCTGCTTGGGCATCCTGCGGTATCCTTCTCTTCCTCATGGCTAATACCACTAGGATCGGTAGCCGTCTTAAAACGCTGTGCAAGGTCAAGCATTGACCGTCGTGTCAGCGATGTGCGTCCATAACGCGACAGACAAGAGCTGTAAAAATGTATAGAAGGTGCCGAAAAAGGCGTGCCAGAGAAATATTGACTTGCCCCGCCGCGGTGGCTCAGTGGTTGGGGCGCTCGGCTGCTTATCCGGAGTTCCCGGGTTCGAGCCCGACCGGGTTCGAGCCCGGTTACTCAGACAAGCTTATAAAGCTTGTCTGAGTAACCAGTTTAATCTGTCGATGTCCATCTTAAATAGTTTGAGGTGTGGTAGAGAGTAGGCTTATAAAGCTTGTCTAGGGCTTCATATAAACATACCTACGGACAGTTTTTTTCCTTGGGTATATACCCCAATGTAGAATAACTCATCACTGCGCACAAGACGATGCAAATCCAAAGACTGGCCAACACTACAGCGGGAAGAAAGATTTAGGGTGGACATCGACAGATTAAACTGGTTACTCAGACAAGCTTATAAAGCTTGTCTGAGTAACCAGTTTAATCTGTCGATGTCCATCTTAAATAGTTTGAGGTGTGGTAGAGAGTAGGTGTATCTGCTAATGACGAATACATGTATCAGTCGACAAATGTCTGCCTCCTTCATACTTCTGTTTTTAGCGGTGATTCTTTGTATGATCCTGACTATCTGGTTGACCGTTGTTTCCAGACGGCTGATTGTAATGTTGCTCCTATGATTGTTTTGAATGAAGAGGCCTAGAACTTGAATGGTTTCGACCTGCTGTATTGAGAGACCTTGTACGTTTACCTCTATGGTGTTTTCTCTCTGTTTCTTTTGTCTGATTAGGAGTTCAGACTTGGTTTGAAAAAGTTTGAGTTCTATGCTACTCGCGTACTCCTGGACTACTTGTACCGCTTTCTGAAGAGTTTCTTCTAAGTGAGCGTCGGAAGCATTCGCCACCCATAGGGTAACGTCGTCCACATAGTGTATGACGTAACTCCTCTCTAGCGTTTAGCTTGCTAGGCAGCGCTATGAGTGATAGGTTGAAGAGAAAGGGTGACAGGACGGAGCCTTGCGGCGTGCCTCTATCTCCCAGTTCTATCCTATCCGACCTGATTCCCCCGATTAAGAGTTCCACCGTCCTCTCCGATGGGAAAGAGCTGACATACTTGTAGGTTCTGGCACCTAATGGCGAAAACACTATTAGCCTCCTACCCCGCACCCGCCGCCGTGGCTCAGTGGTAAGGGCGCTCGGCTACTGATCCGAAGCACCCGGCCGCAGCGGCCGAGTTTCGATGGAGGCGAAACGCAAAGGCGCCGCTGACCACATTGAAGCCACTGAGTACAGCCTTCCACACCCGTGTCTAGAAAGCTCAAACTGAGCATATTGATTGCGTTGATGACAATCTCCGTGCTCTTAATGGCTCTGTATAGCATTATGACGCATCTTTTTAGCAAAACACGAGAGCACGTAGGCACATATTGTCAAATGCAGTTTTCAAGACCAGTCAACTGTCGGAAAATGTCGTTAACGCTCTCGGGCGAGCGTAGTTATCTGGTTGCAGAATTTTCGCGCATTTGAGCTATTAGGTGCTAATCGGTGTAAGTATTTCTCTATCTTTCTTTTAGTATGGTAATCTTGAAGTTTCCAGAGGACAGGACTGTTATACTACGCATGCAGTGTTAGTAGCTGTACCAAGTATTATTACTGTCTGTACCGAAGGTGCACCAAACCCTGCTTCTGAGAACTGGCTGTTTTTGCTGGGTAATGGTGCGCCTGGGTCCTCATGTTAATTAAAATTCTATTTTTGTTCCCGGCCCCTCATTTCTTTAGAAAAAGAAATAAACTTCAGAACTTCAAACAACGAGCAGAACTTTACGTAATCGAGACTAAAAGCGATCTCACCTAATTTAGCCCTGATATAGTGTAGTTTTCTCTCTATTTTCTGAACCGTATTGTCATATTTTCTCAGCAGCTGGTAACTTTTACCTGATAGCGTGTGAGCACTGTAGACAATGGAGAGCTTTAATCATGTGTTTTTTTTTAATGGAGTCGTTTTTACTATAAGCTCTTAGAACTCACTTACGTGAAGCAACGTCAGGCTGCAACTTTGAATAATGCACCGCAACGGGCACAGGAACTCTCGGTATATGGTGATTCTGATGCTCTTAGAGCTGTGAAATACTGTTGATCTTCAGGCGTCTGGTGGCAGACGCCCACAACGTAGAATTGATCGTGGATCACGTGTCGTTGGAAGGCTAATCAGCAGGACATGATTTCTCAAGAAAAATAAAAAAGTGAGATGCATCTAGTAATCGAAGTCTTTAAAACCTTTCTTCGTTTGGGCAAAGCGCTGAAGTAGCTCTCCTGCATCTGCTTAAAAACGCCGCACGTATACAGGCAGGGAAGGAGGGAAATATACGGGCAGGAGGGTGTGTAGTGCGAATTTTCCTTTCCTTACACCAGCAACAAGGCTTGTCATCAAATTGCTGTGGAAACTCTTGCCCTACGTGTGGTCTCCAGCGTGGTGGGATAAGTGAACGACAAAAAAGCACCGTACAGAGTTTTGCGTTAAAGCTTATTCGAAGAACGTGGCCGCTGCTAGTCAGAAAGTGAGAAACTAACTCGCATTCCTCGTAAAATGTAGTGCGTTTTATCGTAAAGGCAAAGGAAAATAAAAGACGTACTTTTAATATCAGCGTCCTTACTGCGCCAGGTTAACGAGCGCAAGTGGCAATCTAGTCTCCTTGCTTGTGGGACACGAGAACCTTCAGTTTAGCGGATACGGATAAACTAGAAACAGCAAGAAAGCGGAGCCCCGCCGCGGTGGCTCAGTGGTTAGGGCGCTCGACTACTGATCCGGAGTTCCCGGGTTCGAACCCGACCGCGGCGGCTGCGTTCTTATGGAGGAAAAACGCTAAGGCGCCCGTGTACTGTGCGATGTCAGTGCACGTTAAAGATCCCCAGGTGGTCGAAATTATTCCGGAGCCCTCCACTACGGCACCTTTCTCTTCCTTTCTTCTTTCACTCCCTCCTTTACCCTTCCCTTAAGGCGCGGTTCAGGTGTCCAACGATATATGAGACAGATACTTCGCCATTTCCTTTCCCTCCAAAAACCAATTATTTTTATTATTAAGAAAGCGGACGCCACACCGTTGTCGCTCGACAAAGAGCGGTGTAGTTTCTTTATGGACGCCATTTACTACATCGTGAACGACGTAGCCGGAAAGGAAGAAGCTTGTCCTTCCTTCCCAGCTTCCATCTGAATCACTGACCAGAGGCTTCGGTCGGCATACACACGCTGCCCACCTCCGCTGACTCGTGCATCTCTCGTATGACCCTACGGGAAAACCAAAAGTTGGAGCAGACACTTAAGCTCCGCCTTAAGGGCATGACGCGATAGCGTTAATGGAATAATGACGATATATGCGGAATTAGCTATTCTCTACATTAAGGTTGATAGATCCTTGGGAGTCCTCATACCACTCCTGGTGCAGTGGTGCAGCGGTTAAGCGATGGACAACTGCCCTGTGAAGACAGGTGCTGCCACCGGTGGGACTTTTGCGACTGAGGTTGCTCTTTCTGAGCAACCTCTTGCGACCGAAATTAATTTTAACTGATATGCCACGGTGGTGATATGCCACGCAGTCCGGTGGTCCGGTTGTGATGACACCACAATGTCACGTGACCTCACAACGCGAACGATGACGACGACTATGCAGGATTTCCTCGAAAACGGGAGCCTTAGATACAAAGTCAGTAGAGCGCCATTTCAAGCTCGTGACAGCGTTACCTCGAGAGTAGTCTCTCAGGCAACCCATTTCGTACGACGTCGCCTCCAGCACCGAAATCGAACCATTAAAGGTTGCGTTGACCGATAGTCTGCCGTGGTTACTTTCGACATTCCTGCCGAGAGTGACCTTTACGGGCGGAGTTTGCAGATGGGACACAATAGAAAACGGTCATTGAAATTGAAGATTGCTGATAGAATGTTGGCTTGGTTTCGACAGGAGAGTGGTAGAGAGGTATTGCATAATTGCAGGGTTCGCGCTTAAGAAAAGATGAAGGTGATCAAGCAATGCTCTGACGCAAATAAATTAAAGTAGGAATAATGCCAAGCATTCACGTTGTGCGGTTTTTTTGAACATGCACGAAAAGTGGTCCTGGCATTCTAATGTGAACTTTTGTAATACGAGCTTTAGTAGACGACGGCCTGTCACTGCACTAATAAAGGCAAGTAATTGCGCGCTGACTCACGCCTTGTCAAACCTCTCTTTGAGCCAGTAAGTCACCCACGTACTTACAGTCATCGAAATGCTTAAATATATAGAAAAAGTAGATCCAATAGAAAAAAGAGCATAGAGTGCTGAGAATGGAATGTCGTAATTTAAAACTGATCAAAGCAAGCTTTGCATAATGTCGGGTACAGCGGATCAATATTTTAAAGTCAGTGGTATGCGAGTGGACAGAAAACGAAGCACGAAGAATGTCGAAAAAAAGAAAGACATTGCTGTCGTTTTTCGAGAAACGTGTTCCGAAATTAATTCCTCCGCTTAGTGCTTGCGAATCTGCCGCTTGATTTCCCGCGCTGCCGCTGAAGAAATAAAACGTTTGCGAAATTTTCTTCTCAATTAATTTTTGAAGCTGAAGCTCCGTGTACAAGACCTATCAATGTATCTTATTAGCCTTAACGTACTTCATGCGTAGGGTAATATTGCACTTGTTTTTAAATATAAGAAGTTCAGTGCAAAAAAAAAAACTTAATTCCCACTCGTTCTTTCGGAGCAGCACAAAGTTACTTAAAAAAATAATAGCTCAGAGTACAGCTGGAATTCAAGCCGTTCTACTCAGTATGCCTGCGTCGATGATGCCGGTTAATGTTATACAAGCGCACCTTACTCACTATACGTGGTAGTTTTCTATTCTACCATGTCGTGCAGTTCTCAGAATGACGGTACGCGTCTCGTGTAGTGATGGAAATAAATGTACTCAAATCATGCTTAGGGTCGCCGCGTATATTTTATTCGCCATTGGCAGCAACGTGCTTTTCATCCCTGTCACGCGAATTGCGCGACGCTGTTTTGTTACAGAAGAGCTTGCACAGTGCATTTGATTCTTCTAGGCTGATAGCAGCGCTTCAATTTACCGTGGCTACACAAAACGGCTGAATGACTGAATGTACAGGCCATTATCTGCAACCAATACCTAATGTGTTTTGCCTATGTTGCAACTTAAGTACACGTTTAACCTGTTTTCACTTGCTTAAAGAGTCTGTTGGTGACATTTTTTATGCAAAATAGCCTAGTCTATTTTACGTAAGCTAGTGTACGTAAGCTAGTCTGTCTATTCTCTGGTACATGCCTACCCAGTAATACATGCATATATCTATACATGACATGTATGTACTACATAGTGTATACTTTTCGGGCTCTACGCACGTATCATTTAGTATGCAGCGGCACACTGCTGTCGGGATAAAACTACTCTTCGCGGTAACCTAAAGTGCAAAATAAAGAAACAAATCGACGCCTCCACAACACAAAACTGGCGTGCGGTAACTAAAACATGGCCACAACAATGCGATGACGCGCCATAACTGCGTTCAGTTGAGCTTTTTTTTAACGCTCTTTTAATAGAATTCTTTTGTGATGCTGGTCACATTAAATCTTTGTGGATTGCCTATTTTCGCTTTATTATACCCGGGTAATGGATACTTTGTGCACGTCCTCTGGTGTTGTGTCCCAATTGTGAGTGTTGAGACTATTACTTCCTAGTTTGAGTACCTTGTTTTCAGGGGGTGTGCAAGTTCGTGAAATTTTTCTAGCTTTTTCTTGCTGTATTCTTTGTGTTCCTGTGAAAAAATCGGTGATGTACAATGCCTTGCAACTAGAATTTAGCTAGGCTTACGCACTTGCTGTGGCATTTGTTTTCTGTCGTCTGTCAATGTAATCGTCTTGGTCGTCCGTGGTGGTACTTATTGTAGGAATAAAGGGCAGGTTGTGACGACTTTACCAGTGTTTTTACTAACGAATGAGACTGTTGTCATAGATGCAGGTTTGTATGCTTTTATTTTCTATTGCAAGGAAGTGCTGTCTTTACTCCTTTCACAAAAAAGTGTGCACAAGTTTGGTAGATTTTGCAGTGAGCCCTGGACATAGAACAATATAAGAAGAGTGACTGTCGGTATTCAACACTTATCTCATATTGGAAAAGAGTGTAGACACTCCAGCGATTGTTCGCTTAACATTTAAGAGCAATTGACAACGGCCAATTTGCGCCTCTCGATTTAAGACACCCTTTTCTAAGCGTATCATGTGGAAGCCTATTTCCGGTTACGAGTCCCCCTGGTTTCCAGTTCAAGCGTGCTCCCGCGCCTGTCAGAAGCACTCTTTCAGCGCTAGGGCGGCAGGCATTTCGAGTCGTTGCGTGTGCTCTTCATGGAAAGAATGCCTGTGACGGCAAAGTCCATTATCTGTAAAGCGAGGTTCTAGGGATATCTCGGAAATTCACGTAACGAATGCACGCATCTCGACGTCCACGGGCCACAGGGTCCCCGTCAAAATGTCCAGTGTTAACGTATGCGTGGTACATTGATTCGCGGCTTTTATATTTCACTCCCAGGTTCCAGAGATTTCTGCAGGACCCATTAGAAATCCAAACAGATGTCCGTCAGTCACACATCTGAAGGTGTTGTAGCAGACGTCCTTGGTACATTCCTGGTCCATTGGTACGTGTGGAGGTTCAGTCGGTAGAGAGGCAGGTTACGACCGTATATCTTGTTTTCGTTCCTTCTTTTGACGTGCAAATGCGGTCGCAGAGCTCGTTCCGTTACAGGTGATGCGTTTCAACGAGTGCCGAATTGGAGCCTAAAAAAGGAAGCGGTGTAATCCCTGCTACGCCTAGACTGCCACAAGCAAGAACGCATGTTTACTGGCCCGCGTTTCGTTGCCATAAAGAAAGAACTGCTTTTGAGAAAACGTAGTTTTATTCATGCGTGTGTTTTGTGCTGTCGCCCAGTACGGCGAGTAACGGCATGCGACAGCTAAAGCACGACACGTAATTCATGTTGATCTTCTGTTGTCCAAGATCTCTCCCGGTTCTTACTTAGGCGATCGCGATGTTGGTCATCTAACATGGTTAAATACCTCACCTGTCGCTTCCGAAGGCAATGGCGTTCTCGGCGATCGGCAGAGGCGGCACGAGTGGAAGGCTCTGCCGATGTCGACGTCGTTGTATCAGGTTGTAGTGAGCGCTTGGTAGAATATCACGGCCGGATCACCAGTTCTGTAGCGAGGGCTCCGTCTTCGCTGCAGGATAAAAAGAGGCGTGCTGACAGCGTCGTGATTCCGAGAAGACTGATTTTATCCTTCACGAAAAAGCAACAAATTAGAAAGGAGAGCGCGGAGGCAACGAGAGAGAGGGTGTGGAGCGACTAGACATTTTGATGATGCCGCTCCGCGCAGGTGTGAGGCATCTTAAGTTATTGACCCGCGCCACGGATGTGCGAGGCATCTCGTGTGCCTGACCAATGCCTCCTATCCTCGTCCTCTACAAGGTGATAGCACCAAAGTTAGCGAGTGAAATATTCAGAGAGGAGTCAAAACGGTCGGCCCGTGTGACTGCTTTAACAATATTGAGCAAAAGCAGTTCCGAAAGCATTTTCAAACGAGCTGTTCATTCCACGCCAACCCATCATTGTCGCTTCAATGGTAAATCAATTGTTCTTTAGATATGTTGCAGATGGCGCCACCAGATTACCTATGCGGAAGCCGCTTGTTTTCGGTCGCTGATGCTGCATTTCCGCCGCTCGCCAAGATGCAAGACCACAATACTTCTCTCTCTGGCCAGTAGACCCACACACGAAGCAACTGAGATTAGAGTCCTCGGGCTATTTATTCACCAGAACCGTCGCGTTGACACAACCATAGCTGAGCTTCGCAAGGCTGGCGTTCAAGTGGGCCGCATGGTCAGCTGCGTCTCGAGCAAGCGTGGGGACCTCAGAAGTAAGGATGCGATGCGACTCCCCATGCTTTTGTGACGAGTCGAAATCTATATTCGGCTCCATACCTGCACTTGCGCAAGCATGATGAAGACATCTTGGAGGTTACTCTCCGCAAGATGACCAAAAGGGCGCTCGACCTTGTGGGATACACTGGTATCCTCTCCTCGTCCCCCGCGCCAGCGGCGACCGTGACTTATACCCCTGTCACACGGGCATTTCGAGGGCCCTCGAACCGATCGTCTATCGACTCAAAGGCGATCGAGCGCTGCCACACGGGTAGTTTCAATGGCGATCGAGTCAATAGCCTATCGAGTCAACGGAGTAGCGCAGAACTCCATCGAGATTTCGAGGGCCTTCGAGCGCTGCCCAAGGTTGCTAGCGTTACTTCGAGCGGCGCCAAGCGCACTTTCGTACACGACACATTCATCGTGCAAAAGCATGAACAAACATTATTCGCATAAAATATAATACAAGCAGCCTGTAAAATTATTTTAAAATTATATTAGACTGGTTTTAAGTGCATTAAGCGCATTAATTTTCTGTTACAGTCTTTGCGTTGCTTGCGTACTTAACGTTGACAACATGGCGGCACCCTGCCCGCCCGCTTCACAGCGATAACAGCTTCGTCGCTAATCCCTCAAAGCAATATCGTGTGCTAAGCTGTTGTATTCGCCTTCGATTTGCCCATTCTTACCTTCGCATAATGTTTCAAGAGGCAAATAGCTTTTGTTTTTCAGATATCATGGCGATTTCCCAGGTCTTAAGCCTGACGAAGCAGCGCTCCGACGCAGTTGGACTGGTTTGGTTTTGGCTCGTCTTGTATTAGAGTGGCTACAGCAGTCTATGCATATGTCCGTCGCGTACGTGCAATTAAAAGGGTGTTGAACGACTTTCGCGTATGCGTGTATTTCAGCATCTAGTATACATTTATCAAATGTTTTTGTTATTTTTGCAAAATCCAAAGTAACGATTGTGGCGCCACACACCCGTGGCGTAAGACACGAGAACCATTTCAATGGCCATTGAGATTTGCCGTGTAGCAGCGGCGAGTTCGATGGCGATTGAGAATCTCGAAGACCCTCGACTCGAGGGTGATTGAAACTGGCCGTGTGACACGGGTATTACACGGGCGCGCTGGCCACCAGGAATGTGGAGAGAAGGCACCCCTGCGACTCTGCTCATTTCCGCCCCAGCACTGACGTGACGTCACGGCAGCGCGCTGCCTTCTGCGGAGAGGGTAGCACGCCTAAGCTTGACGGCAACGATTTGCTGCCAGGGAGGCAATGACCGAGGGGATAAAAGGGGGGAACGCGCGGCGGGAAGAGACTCTCGCTGCCGGACCGTACCTAAGTGCCCCACGGACCCCTCCGCTGCCCGCCGGCCCCCGAACACCAATGCCAGACGACGTCAACGACCTGGTGAGCTGCTGAACATCTATTTTACGGATAGGACATTCTTCCGCAGTGCGCTTTACCTCGCGTTAGGATAATAAACTGTTTCCTAGCGTGCCCTGCCGTTGCCTATTTCGTCCGAACCTGCCGTGGCTGCGACTCTGCGCCACGGGTTGGGGAAAGGTGTTGCGTGCTCGAATAACGCCTGCGTGTAGCTGACACGGAAGCTCGCCTTCCCCGCCGGCTGGACGCAGAGTGACCCCATAACCTCCCGATCTCTACCTCCAATGCGAGCCTCCTTGCATTGGGGGTGGTGAGCATTTAGGACCTTCGCGAGGTGCACCTCACTAATCAATACACCCGTTTTGCCAAGAATGTGTCCGATCGTCGCCTTCTGGATCGATTATATATACGACACGACCATTATAGTAAGGAAAGGGTACGAGTGCCAGAACTATGGAGAGGCGCCCTCCGTATTCGACCTCTTCCTACCAAAATGGACACAGAAGACCACAATGGATGGCATCAGGCGCGGGCGACTGCCCAGCGCCGCCAGTATGGCCCCAAACCCAGCGTTTTCTACGTAGACGTTGTGGGCCCACACCATTCCAGGGGAGGATGGCACACGGCCGCAGTCATTCACAAAGAAAGGTGGACGGCCTCACTTTTACGGCCCCTAGCGTGACCTACGCGGAGGTAGCAATCGCCCCGGCTGCCTCCCATCCTGAATCTAAATTCGTCTACTGAGACGGAGTACCCGGGTTCGAACCTGACCACGGCAGCCGCGTTTCGATGGATGCGAAACGCAAAAGCCGCCCGTGTGCTGTGCGATGTCAGTGCACGTTAAAGATCCCCAGGTTGTTGTTGTTGTGCACATACTATGGACGTGCCCACATAGGGGAATTGGCCAAGAATTGGGGTGCACATTTGGGGTGCACAGTTTTTGAGGTAAATAATGCCTGGACGAAATTAAAATGAATGGCAAGCACGGAAGAAGTAAACAAAAAGAAACAACGAAATGAAACGGGAAATGCATAACGCACGCCGGAGATCGAGACTGATGTTTATAGCCGAGTAGTTAAATGATAATGATAATTGTAAGAATAAAAATAATATTGAGAAAAGTTAACAAGGTAACAAGGCGGTCAAAATTATTCCGGAGCCCTTTTCGTCTTCTTATTCTTCTCCTTAGTAAGCATGGCACATACCCACGCAGGGGGATTGGCCAAGGTTCAGTAGATAATCCCAATGAGGTATTAGCGCGGGAAAAAATAGGCGTGAGAAGACTAAATCAAGATAAAGATTGGAAAGAAATATGAATTACCGGGAATAGAATCGAGCACTTTTGGACATGCGACAAAATTTTGTATACAGCTAACAAGGTAATCGATCATGCACTCATGTAATCATGAAGGTAGCTGCAGACACTGCTTAACGGGAATCCCTTTGCGCTCGCACCGAACGAAAGAATAACTGGAAGAGACAGAGGGAGTCCTAATCTCGAAAGAGGGACCTCCAAATACTGTTTTCTCCGAACTGCGAACCGCCGGCAAGAGAGGAGAAAATGATCTATTGTTTCAACTTGCCCACATAATACACAAAGGTTTGTCGCAGCGAACCCACATCTGCATAAGTGCAAATTTAAGTGAGGGATTCTTCATTGCAGAAGCGTCATTGACACCTCACAAAGCCTTGATTTACACCACCGGATATTCCATGGGAACTTTAAGTGTTTAAAATCAACGGTATTGAGCAATTAGCAATGGATCACTAAGGTTGGCTGAAATATGCTGGAAGCGCTGGAAACGTGAAGTTTCTAACATAAGCCCTCTACTACGGCACTTCTTTCTTCCTTTCTTCTCTCAGTCCCTCCTTTACTCCTTCCCTTACGGCGCGGTTCAGGTGTCCGCCGATATGTGAGACAGATACTACGCCATTTGCTCTCCCCAAGAACCAATTTTCAATTTTCTTATCCGACTCGCGAGGGGCCTGCCGAAATTATGAGCTGGGCAGAATAACGCGTACAGCACAAGGAATACTTCGAACAGCAGCTCGGGATCAGGACCCTACGATCCGATTTCTCATTTTGACTCCAGGCCACCAGGGCTTACCAGAGAACAAGGCCGCCGACTTGGCCGCCCGCGCACTCACTAACCGCCCCCGACGTAGACCGTACCGATCTGGATCAGGATACACCCGCCCTCTTTTAACATTAAAACATATATCCGCTTATTAGCGGGACTCGCACCGTCAGTAGCTGGCTCCTCTCAAGGGGCTAGGAAAAGCGGGCGAAAGAATACTTCTTAGACCCTTTACTTACACCGGCAGTCCTCAAACATTGTGCCCGGCAGTACTCAAACATTTCGATCCTTCCTTCTCTCGCCTCTGCTCTTTATATGGGGAGGTCGATTACACCTTCCACATGGTCTGGGCATGCCAGAAAAATCCTTCTCTTCCACCCCTAACGCATTCCTCTACCCGACAGGACTGGGAGGCGGCCCTACTCGGCTGCCTGGACCTAACTGCCCAACAAGCCCTGGTTCAGCGAGCTCGAGTGGCGGTCCAGACCAATGGGGTCCCTGATTATAGGACTCCACCTACTATTGTAGGAGAGTGGCCCACTGCAGGCTGCTTCCATGTCAACCTCTCTGTAAATATTAATAAATGCTTTTCACCACCACCACCACCACCACCACCACCACCAGAAGACGCGGATTTCTAATTAGTTGTGATCGAATCAGGCAAGTACACTATCTAAACGTCGCATTGAAACAGAAATACTTGCGTACGCTATCTCTGCGTCATATTTCACCGCGAATAAGCGAGCGGTTTCCGAGAGACGCATTTTACGGTGTGCGTTTAGCGTTGCAGAAATCAACACGTGGACGCATGGAAACAGGACGGGGAGAATTTGCGGACAAAGAGAGCAGCGAATGTAGCCGTTAAATGCATTCCTAGAAAGCGCGAAAACCTAAATAAATTCATTGCTTTTTCTTGCCGCTTGCGTTTCCAGGACAGGATAAAATAGTCGACGTGCTTTCGTCAACCCGCCGGCAGCGGTCCTCTTGCTTAAGCTGTCTTTACGTCCTTCCGCGTTGTTTCTCTTTTCCTTAGCCCGTTCTCGCACAGGCTTCGCCAATACTTCGTCTCTTAGGAGATATTATGCCGTTAGCATTAGAAGGCTCGTCATCGCATGAAGTGTCCGGCGTTTGGCTTGTAAGGCCTCGGTTGGCAGGAGTCAAAGTGGAGAGAGAGAAACCCCGGCTCCACATTCAAGGGAGAGGAGTTATAGGTAAATTTAAGAGGGAGAGAGAAGAGTGTTAAGTGGCAAAAAGGACATCGCAGTCGCCGATCTTAGCCGAGGGGTGTGGAGAGTGGAGAGGGCGTGTGTACGGCGTGTCCCAGGGATTGATGGACAGGGTCACGCTACCCGCTCAACGGTCAGAACCAGTCGGCGGCATCGGCCGCTTCTTTCGAGCGAAGACGAATGATGGCGTACACTCAGCCACATGAATTGTATTGATCGTCTGCACGTTTCTTTATGGCTGCCTAATTGACATCAGCCGCAGAGGCGCCGCATAAAACTCATACACCGCTTACGCGATCACATACTGCGCTGATGTGCGCGTGAGTGCTTTTCACAGAGAATAACGCTGAAGTGACGAAGCCAGTCCAGATGCTCTCCTGCGCAAAACACAGATAAAAATAGAAGAGGGGTAAAAGATCTTCGAGTGGTGAACCAACGGATTTTAGTGCTTAAGCTTGTGTCACTGGGAAAACAGCGCAAGATCACGCAATTCGGGCTTCGTCTGGCGCCTACAAGCAGCAGCCGCAATGTGTTGGTGCATTTAAATTTTCCAACTTCATTTTAGAAATTACCGTAGACGCGCGAGTGGGACAAAAAATCACACGTATTGTGACGCCATTTTGCTGTATGACCTCTGACTCCGGTTTGTAGAGCGCTTTTTATGAGAAAAAAGCGAAGGCTTCTTGTGATAATCAGTTCCGATTTCGAAACAGCAGCCGTGGAGTAAAGGAGACCAAGAGAAAAAAACACTCGGTTACTGTCACTGCAGATACAAAATTTTCAAGCTGGTTTAGGAGCGTGCACCACATAGAGGACAAAACAAGGTGTTTAAGTTCATAAAATAAAATAGGTTGCTAGGATTGCAATGGCACGGCCACGTTTGCAAAAGAAATAGCAGGTTTTCAACTAAGACTTAACCGTGTAAGACGTGCGTAAACATTGTGCGGCTTGGTTTATCTGTTGGTTTGTCTCTCGTTTGTTCTAAGTTTCGCTTTGGTGCGCTCTAGGACACACGTACCATGGGGGGCAAAAGTAACAAACCTTCCCTCCAAGTTCCGGTTCTGGCCACTCTGCGTAGGGGCGCCACCTCACAAAGTACTTCTGGTGTCGGAACGGACACACTGCGCCGGTATCAACACCAGAAGTGTTTTGTCAGGTGGCGCCTCCACGAAGAATGGCACTAACCGGAATATGGAGGCGGGGTCTGTTACTTTTGCACCCGATGGTAATTATGCCACGAAAAAACCTAATTTTAGAGTTTACCTGGCATTCGTTTAGTTTCTTGGTGAGACGTTGCTGGTACTGTTCACGAAGTACCTCTTGTCTGGCCCGTTTACGATTTCTCTGCTCTTCAAAGGCAAACGGCTCGCTGTTCCGTTGTTTCGGAAGCTAGCGCGGCCTGACGTTTCCATCGCTTATTCACAAGTTCTTTATTACGTTTAGCCACGTCTTTGGGATCTGTTGAATCTTTCCCGCTGTATACATCAATGTGGCGTAGTCGGCGCAACTCCTCCTCTGATACGTTTGTCGGTCCCAGCTCGCTTGCCATCATGGCGTGCTATGCTGTGTCGTCGGCACGTACTGCGACGATTTCAGACTCAGGCTAAGCTTCGATCGAGCTGATCTTATGTGTTCGCGCCGCAGATGGAAGCTGATAAAGACGACGATGCGCAATGCACAGAGGGAGAGTGTATTGCAGTTCTACACAAAGCGTGATCGACTGCGACGATAGCATAGTCATTCTGTTTCCGGCCACGGTCGTGAAAAGGCGCAGGATGGATGGCACTTCGCGAGCTGTCATAACTGCCGATGTTGGCCGCGCAACATTGTTTTGGACTATTTGAAAGATTACATGTTTGTACTGCCGCCCCTGCCTACCGGAGAAGGACTGAAAGCAATGGTTGTTCTTCACTGCGACACCGCTGGAAGGCCTTACAGGATCGAAGATTTCTGCCAGCCGATGAAAGAAGCTGGCGTCATCGAACAGGTGGGCGGTATCGGAGCGTACCAGATGTCGCACATCTGGTTAGTAAACTTCCGTAGCGAAGAAGATAAGAAAAAGTTGCTCGACGTAGGGCATATCATTGTTAAAGGGAAGACTTGCGTAGTTTTTGGCCCTAAAAGGCACGAAGTGCGGCTGTAGTAGCATTGGTGCGCCTTCAAAATGAGCAACGAAACCTTGGGGCGTGCGTTCGCTGAGTGCGGCGAAGCGAAAGAAGCCTCCTGCGATAGATGGATGACGGGCGGGTTTGAAAACGCTGACTCGACTACTCGAGTTGCGCGGCAGGTTCTACGAGAAGGTGCAAGCCTCGAGCGCCTACCCCCTCAGATTCGTATCGAGAATGGGACAGTGTTAGTCGTCGTGCCTGGGCGTGCGCCGTTATGTCTCCGCCGCCGCAACGCAGGCTACATTAGGCGTGACTGCAAGGTGCCCAAGTGCCACATATACGGGCACGAAGAGGCTGAATGCACGATGTCATACACCCGCGCTGCTGGACAAAGAACACTCGGCGAAAATAGTGAGCTGCATATGGACGAGGATGAAGCTGAGTAGGCCACCTCCAACCCAGTGACCAAGACCCTACGGGCCGCATCGAAGCGCTACAAGACGACATGCCACGGACTTCTGAATCAACGCTAACCCCCACCCGAGCCGGCAGTCATGAACACGGTTACCGAGGAAGTGCAGGACATCCCACGCCTCGCTGAAAAAGGCAACAGGGAATCCATGGAGGCCGACCCTGCTGCCGCTAAACGGCGCCGCGAAGACGTCACTGCAACAAGCCAGGAGCAAAGACAACGTCCGTTAGAAAGCCAACGGGACGCCGGCGAGGTGAAAAAGCAGCGTGGCACCAGTTAGCAACAATCGCCGTCGCTTCCTTGCTACGACAACTCAGTCCTAATAATGGCGCGACGATGTGCGTACAAAGGTAAGCGCCGTATTGGCGGCTTGGTCTTGCTAAGCGATGGCGGCTTTTGACAGACACCTCGTCGTAGCCACGCTCAATGTCAGAGGTCTTTCATCCAGGAGGAGACGAAATCATCTGTTACGACTCGTGACTGAGAAATTAGATATTGTAGCGATACAAGAGACCAAAATCGAGTGTCAAGACCGGACCGACACTATGGAGCGTCCGTTCAGCAGCCGATACCATGTTTACGTGTCTCATGGGGTTGGTACTTCGGCAGGGTGCATGCTTCGGATCCGCCAGTCCCTGGAAGCGATTGCGGAAAGAGTTCAGAATTGCGTTTTCGGTCGTTGGATTCTATGTGACATTACATTTGCTGGTTTGGAATGACGCGTCATCGGTATTTACGCGCACACAAACATGGAAAAGAGGCGAAAACTTATTGAGACAGTTGGAAAATATTGCGATACAGACCGTCTGGTCGCCTTGCTTGGCGATTTCAACTGCGTAAGCATGGCGTGTGACAAGACCAATTCGACGGCCTGGAGAGATGCGAGTACTGCCTGATTGAGGGACGCAACTGATCGCTGTCATCGCGGAGATCTTTGGTTTATGGAGGTTTACCATTCCGAAGTGACTGAAGGGCTCCGGAAATTTCGACCAGCTGGGTTTCTTTAACGTGCACTGACTTCGCACAGTACACGGGCTTCTAGAATTTCGCCTCCATCGAAATTTGACCACCGCGGAAGGGATTGAACCCGCGTCTTCAGGGTCAGCAGCGGAGCGTCGTAATCACTGAGTCACCACGGCGCCCATCTTGAAGATGTGGGCGATTGTCTCGGGTAGGGTTCTGGCGTTCATTTTACCCGTTTCCAGGAAACGAGTCACGCGCGCTTGGATTACGCCTACTACTTATCCGTCGAAATGATATCATTCTGCGGCGAGTACCGCGTGCAACCAGTGCCCTTTAGTGACCATTGTCTTGTTGTCTTCTGTGCAGGGAAAAGATAAGAAACAAAAAGCAAATTCGAGTGGAAAAAGTAGAAAATTAATGAAAAGCTGCTGAAAGACGACATTTTTGTGGAACGTGTAGCGTCGGCGATACGCGTATTTCAAATAGAGGACAACGAACTTCTTGGATTAAAAGAACGTCTCCTTGGGCGAGTTGGTCACAATTCATCTTTGGTACTAGGCGTGAACACACACAGAACACAAGGAAGGGAACGAGGCAAAGCGCGCTTTGTCCCGTTCCCTTCCTTGTGTTCTGTGTGTGTTCGCGCCTAGTACCAAATAACTTCTTGGAGTGAAGTGGGAAACGCTTAAGCAGGCAATGAAAATTAACGCTATTGAACGATCGCGCGATTTAAAGCAAAAACAGAGTGAAGAAAAATATGCTTATAGGCGGCTCAACGTTTTTTATAACGCAAGATAGCAAGCAGCCAGGAGCTTGGATCGAAGAAATTCGCTCCGTTAAGCGGAAACTAGAGGCAATAGATACGGAGCGGTATCAAGGAGCGATCGTGAGGGTGAGGGCACAGCACCTGATAGCGGCCGAAATGCCCACAAAACGTGCTCTCGGCTTTGAAAAGAGGCACACCCACAAGAATGACATACTGAAAATGTAGTCGAACGGTGTAAATTACTCGGATAAAGCAGATATAAAGAGGGCCTTTTATGAATACTATAGCGGGCTTTTGGTTACACCAAAGTAAGAACCGAAGACGTTAGAACCCAGAGAAAGGTTTGGACTGCGCGAATGGGACAGGACAGGAGAACAAGGAACGAAAGCGACAACACAGGTATGGGGACTATCTACAGCGTAACCTGGCAACGATAGTTGGGAAGGACCCGTTTCTCGTTCGGAGCTCAAGTTAAGTGATGGCATACTTGGATCAAAGCCTGCTGACAGCCACTAGTGGTTTTTCATTCTGTACCGCATGAAGACCAGTTTTATGCAATCCGGCAAAAAGTACAAGAAAGTGGGGAAATAGCTTTTCAGAATAAGACGGAGCATTTTCTCGAGTTATTAAAATTATAGCTGAGCTCCATTGTCATTGAACTTAAAGGCAAAAATTTTCTGCAGCAAGCTGGAATTTGCACAGGGTCATCTGTGCCCCTATCCTTTGTGATATTTACCTCTCAGCGGCTGACCTGCGCGTTCAAGAAAGATTGTCCAGTGACAAGGTTTTGCGCGTTTTCCGCTACGTGGATGATTATCTTGCTATACTGAACTTGTCCCCAGAAGATAACGTTGTTGGGGGGGTGATTGACATTCTAGGGATTTTTGCCACCTCCTCCCAGGGCTTAATCTTCACCCACGAATTAGCTAACGACAACAGACTGCAGTACCTTGATCTTACTCTCTAATTTGCCTCTAAACACATCTGCTGGTGATACAGTCTGAGAACCAAAAAGAACCACTGCCGTTTGGAAGCGCATATTCTAAGCTCGTAAAGCGTGCCAACGTAATCTTAGCGTGCAAGACTGCCCTGAAAGAAAATTCATGAAACCACAAAATAGACTTATGCAGGGTGTATTGCTGGGCTAGTTGGTAGTTGTCGAACATCATGGAATTGCAGCGCTGGCAGACAAGAACACAGAGAACACGCACACACAATTGCGCTGAACTGTCAACTTTAATTTGAACATGTGTTATCCGTGCCTTATATTCAACAGGAGGGCATTAACACGCAAGCGCATCTACTACACAGATATGAGTGGACAATCGTTTGATAACGCATTCAGGAAGTGCTCGATCCAGACAAGACTAAAAACAAAAACAAAAATCGCAAATTGGCCAAGGCTGGGTCAAGAAATGCCAAACACCTTGACCCAGCCTTGACCAATTTTCGATTTTCGTTTTTGTTTTTAGTCTTGTCGGGATCTAGCACTTCCTGAATGCGTTATCAAACGATTGTCCACTCATATCTGTGTAGTAGTTGCGCTTGCTTGTTAATACCCTCCTGTTGAATATAAGCCACGGATCACACATGCTCAAGTTAAAGTTGACAGTTCAGCACAATTGTGTGTGTTCTATCGGTGTCCTTCTCTGCCAGCGGTGCGATTTCATGATGTTCCACAAAATAGAGGAAATCTTTAGCCAGCAAGTTCAGCGTTTCCGCGCAGCTCCTTGTCCACCCCACCTCATCACCGCAACGTGTGAAAGACTATTACAGAAGCTTAAAGGCCGTAAAGAGAAGAATGAAAAGGACACAAAAAAACCGCTGCAGGTGATGCCTTACATACACCGCGTATCCCACAGCATCAAAAAAGTGGATAGTTTTTTCGTCACCGATTAAGCTGAGTAGTGTCTGCCCTTCGAGGTCGACAGAAAACAGAACCAGACCGCAGTGCTATACGAATCACGAAAAGAAATTCACAAAGTGCGATTCAGGCCTTGGCTACAAAACTCCTCTCACATGCGGTAGAGTTTACATTGGATAGACAGACTGGTAAGTGTTTTAATGAAAGGACACGTGAACATAACTTGGCAGCAAAGAACAATATGGGAGGTCATCTGGCACATCATTGTAAGAACTGTGAAGGGAAGGGTAAGGGCAAAAAAAAGTACATTGCACCCCAGTTTTGCGAAATTATACTTTTTGTTTAAATCAAGAGGAAAGGCGGAGAGGGAAGTCGTCGAAGCCTTTCACACCGTAAAAATGGCGAACAATGTGTCA
Source organism: Amblyomma americanum (assembly GCA_030143305.2). Classification (NCBI taxonomy): domain Eukaryota; kingdom Metazoa; phylum Arthropoda; class Arachnida; order Ixodida; family Ixodidae; genus Amblyomma; species Amblyomma americanum. The sequence continues at coordinate 37,815 of JARKHS020035291.1, forward strand.
GCACTCCGTCTATTTCACTTTCACTGAATGAAACTGCGTTTTTAGAATCCACCTATAATTGTATCACTTGTGTTCGAATTTTGTTCCTAAGATTTAATTCAGGGCTGGAAATGTAGTTTTATCTGGTTTTATGCTCACCTTGACACTGGTTCTTTGTTGTTTTCCACAATGTCCTGATTGTTTTTTTCATGCCTCAATAAATTCATTTACCTGGTTTTATTTTTTCACCTTAACTCTTGTTCTGTGTTGTTTCCATCCTCTCATGTTGGTTTTTCTATATGTCGCAAGATTATTTAATCGCCTTTTCATCCTTTTTTTTACTCCTGTTGTCTGTTGGGTCCCCTGCATTGTCAGTTCGCGTATTTTTCACTATCTTTTCTCAGGTTGATGGTTGGGTTCCTTACTTGCCTTAATTTGTTTTTGACATAGAAGTTCTGGGTACATGCTGACTGAGTGCTCTAATTTCCATCGGCCCTTCTGCAACGTAAAGGTTTGATCAATGTGGTATAGATTTTACCAGGCCTTGTGTGAATGTCAGTGATGGTTATGCGCATGGGTTCATCCCTTATATAGCGTTTTCCTTTGGGTCCTGAATAAACAGTTGGATGTCTGAGCCTGCGTTGTCGTTTTCGTTCCTCGTTTTCCTGTCCTGTCCCGTTCGCGCAGTCCTAATCTTTTTCTCGAATGAACCAACTAGCCCGCAAGAACGTTCTTTTAAAACCCATTCCCTGTCTTTAATGCCGAAGCTTAGTGACGAAACCAAAGAACGGTTAGAACTTCTCATTTCAACACAAGAAGTGTGGAAAGCCATAAGAGACCTCAACCCCGGAAAGTCTCCAGGACCATATAAGCCATATAAGCTAGTAGCATCGCTCTATAAGCCATTCGAGAATGATTTTGCGCAAGTTTTGGCAACGCTGTTTAATGAGGCTTATGACAAGGATATGCTTCCAATGTCATTTCTAACATCCCACACAATTTTAATATACCAAAAAGCGACGATAAAACTAGACTTCGACAATTTACCGCTTACCGACCAATACCCTGAAGAATGTGGATTATAAGATCTTATTGAAAATTCCGGCTAAACGGCTCCAGTCTGTAATGCAAGAATTAGCAGTACCACATCAGACCTGTAGTATTAAAGGCCGCACCATTCATTAACATCAGTATAGCCCGGCTGTGCTCGAGTGTTGCGACGCCATGCATGAAAACATCGGAATGCGTCTCTCATAACCTGAGTCGCTTTGGGACGTTAAACCCCCAGAAACCAAACCGAAAACGTCGAAATTCTCAAGCTTGATCTACTGAAAGCCGTCCTTCAACATGGTGCCACATGTCCTCTTGTTTCCTCTGTTAGAGCACGTGAATGTCGGATCAGTCATTTGCCAGGGGCTAGCCCTGGCGTCTAGGGGATGCACGACGCAGTTGATAGTGAATAAGGGAGTGGGAGCGCGCATCCGAGTACAACGCTCTGTGCTTCAAGGTTTCCGCTATCACCAATGCTATTTTGTTTGTCTATTGAACCTTTTCGTTTGAGCATAATTGAAAGTAGCAGCGTTCATAGTTTTCGTTTGCATGCGGCGGAGGTCTGCATTCTTGCGTATGCAGATGACATTGTCGTATTTTGTGCTGACTAGGAAAGCGGCCATGTTGTAGTTGAAATTGTGAAATACCTTTGTTCTGTGAGTGGGAGTGCTGTGAACTGGGCTAAGTGTTTGAGTTTCTGGCCAGGCGACCCCCCCCCACAACCCCAATATTCGCGAACATGACCTGGACAGTAACCCCAGTAAAATATTTAGGAGTGCCGCTGGAGAATTATTGCGAGAGCGGGCCATATTAGAAACGCGAAGTTGCTGAATCACGTGAGAAGGCCGACAGGCTAAAATGCTTCAGTTGGTCTATTTTAGTGCGTGCCACAATATGCAACATATTTTTTTTTTGTAACCAAGCTTTGGTATGTTATGCAAGCAATTCATTGTTCTCGGAGTCAATGTGTAGACGTTGCACCAAGTTTTTGCGGTTTTTGTATGAAGAAGCACTTGAGAGCGGACAAGGCAAGTCAATCTGTCTCATCGTGTCCGCTTTGGAGGAGTAGGTTTGTCGTATTTGTGTTTGCGCCAGTTGGTCAATCGATTTGTTTTTTTGTGACGTGAATGATTCCTTTGCGCGAACTTTGTGCCAGGTTAGGTTGGACAGGGTTTTTCAAATTTAGGTTATTTCGGCGACTATGCAAGGAAGAATTTCGGGCTTCCTAAGAGGTGTACATACATTGCATGTCGCGTCTTGCAGGCGCAATTTTCAATAGAATATTTGTCAACTGTGTTGCGAAAGAAACGTTATAAGGACCTGTGTGATGTCTTTCTTCCGGTCCCATTGTAAAAGTTGTTGTACTGTGCAGGTTCATGGCAGAGAGTTCTGAAACGAGTGAAAGGCATAGCTGTACCAGGTGGATTTAAGTTTCTTTTTTTAAGCTCCACACGAACACTCTTGATATCAAAACGTATCCAGAAGAGAAGGATTTTTTTGTGCCTTGAGGAAGTCATTGTCTCATGTGCGGAAAGCCGGAAACTATTGAACACGTTTTCTTCGATTGTTGGGGAGCCTTTTTCTTTTGGGACATTCTCCGACGCACGATTAAAAAAAGACGTACCGGCGGATGCTTTCGGAATTAGATATGTGCCCGCTGACAATGAAGACGAGGTTCCTTTCGACATTATCATGGTACTGTGGGTCCGCACAGTATTTGGCGATCCAGGATGGCAGTCAGCCATGAAGACATTGACGCGACGCTGATAAGAGAGTATTTTCGTGTATCTGTTGGCAGAGTTATTGAAGGCTACAGGATACAAGACCCACTGCCTGAGTGGCTTCCATGAATGGACGCTTTGTTATACATGCGCGAATTTTAATGTGTTCAGGTAACCCCAAGTGCGGGTGACGTATTTTTAGCATGTGTGGTGTGTTCTTCGCGCGGATTGGTTTGTAAAATGACGCACTGAAGTCGGCAATAAAGGAAAAAAAAAGCGACGATAGTGTTCTCATGCAGTGGCCAGCGAAGCTGATCTATTCGCGGCGCCGCGGGTTTGACTCCCAACCGCGGCCCCATTTATTTTATTTCTGCATAGCCCAAGGTCACCCTTACATTCAAGGTTCACACATACATGGTGAGCTGGTAGACCTCGTGAAGTAGTGCTTTCGTACTGATATACTCCCAAGGATCTCATGATTTCGGCGAATTATTACTGTGCTTTTATACGTTTTCCTAGGGCATATTACCTCAGGCATTATAGTAATGACAAACCAAGTTGTCTTCTCGGGCTGCTGGCACAATGAACAGTACTGATTTTCAAAGCTCTGAGAGTTTTTGATAAATTACAACTCGGGTTTACATAAGAAACAAGGCAACCATTCATGAAATGCTGAAGCTTATCGCTGCCGTGTCTCTGCATAGCGATGTTGTCGGTGTGAAGAGATCCAGAGAAATAAACAATGTCAGGTATGACTGTGACTGGGGCTTTCGTCTGTCCCACATTGCACGCTATGCTTGTCTTTTTCAGAGTACGCTGTCATTTGTTGGCACTCTCATCTTTCGAACTAAGCATAAAGATAGAATTTAACTTGGTACAGACACTAATTATCTAACGCAAACGAATGATGTGATTTGTTTAGTGGGCGTAAGAAGATGCCTTATAGCAAGTTTCCCTTTCAGGTGTTGAGTGGAATATAATAGTTCAATATGATTTTGAATGTGGTAGTTCACAGGAACAACCACTGCTTGCCGGCGATGCCGACCTCACCAGATTGTGGTAGCACAGGTTGCCAAGACGACTATGATGTCAAGGTGCACTCCAGAGCTGGCGCCGACTAAGACAAACTGCCATTACAAAATCGTTTGTAATGAATTATTCGCACTGCGCTCTTGTATTCTGAGACCATTTTGAAATTACTAGGCTCATAGGCCTGTTTTAGGACAATCAACACCCAAAAACTTTTTCTGTAACCCTTTTAGTGGCAAGGATTTAAGATGCTGGCAGGCGAATCTCTGACGTCCCTATATTATTCCACTGCAGGAAATGCAGTCGAGCATTCCTTTAGGCTGAAGTTGCCCTGAATTTGCTCTTGTCTTAAAGGAACTCCCATCGAGGCTCAGCATCTACACTCGCCAATACATGGTGTTTCCTTCGTTATCTATATGAGGTGGCCTCCCACTGAAGTCCATGTATTACAGCCCTAGCTGTATAAGGGTCGCTGGTGCGCTTCAAGACGTTCAGTGTCCGCTTAGGTAGACAGATGCAGCTGAGCAAAAAATTCGTAAAGGTGCGAAGAAGAGGCAAAGAGGTGTAAGTTGGGACCTGCGCAAACCGATGGACATGATAGACGCACAGAGGACACTGACAGTGGGTGACCGGACAACAGGAGACAGAGCTCGGGAAAGTCAATATTTAACCGCGTGATGCATTTCACGCATTAGAAAACTTGGAAGACCGACAACGCATTCAAAGTTGTTCCCATAAACATCCCAAGAGAGATAGAGTTGTGCCGCCTGAACAAATTCTCCGGTTTGACAGAGCCATGCTGTGGATAGAACGGGGAATAGCAGCCCTCTATCGTTTCATTTAGTTGCACATGCGCCAAAGGCACCAACCAAGCCTACTTGCTTAACACGATGCCTCTACCCTTCGTACCATTGTTACGCCATTGATCGGCTGAACGCAGGGAAAATGAACTCTAACGTGTGAAATGCAACGAAGCATCGGTCTCGTTTCGGAATAATAAAGTGCCGAAAATTTCAGTAATAATTACAATTTTGTAAGCGAATGTTTGTGCAGTGGACTTAGTCTGCGCGTCTCTCGGTAGGGTGCATAACCAGAAGTTCCGACTCAAATTAAGGTGTTTTTTTCAGGCTGCAGATTTCATTTGTATTGGACTCTGAGAAAATTATTGGGTTACTGAGAATTTTAGCTAATTCAGAGATTTTCTCTGCAACAGAGAACGGCAATTGGTCGAGCCCGTTGTGTTGACAAAAAAAGCTTTTGTCATCGAGACGGCAGCATGTCGACCGACATCGCATGTCGACCTCGAACACTAAAATATTCTGAACGCTGGAGGCGCTTCGGCCGTAGACCTGAAGCGCAAACAACGCTTTGTGCGGAACACACCAAAGTTGCAACCACCGAACAAGTTAATGTCGGGCATGGCTGTCAGCAACAGTAAGCGCTGCAAGCGCAGCAGTAATCTCGACGTCTTCGCCTCCGTGACAGCCTCTTCCGCAAGCATCGTGCTATGCAAATGCGGCAGTGTATCGTCGCATCCCGCAGGGATTTCTCCGCCGGAACGAGACCGGTGGTCAGACATGGTGCGGCCGTGATTGGGGATGAATGGAACGCGTAGTCCCTTATCGGGATCCCGGTCTTGTTAAGGCCCAACCGAGCTTCTTGTGTTTGCAGTGGTCGTTCGGTCGGTGTGCGGAATGAGTAAGGTGTCTTCCTTTCACATAGAGTCGTTGTTATTCCGCGCGCGTACGCTAGGAGATGGCCCGGCGTTGTGATGAGATCCTACTCGGGTTATTCTTGGTTTCCTCTACAAGGTCTCCATTTTCTTGCTTGCACACGAGAACATGTACGCTTCCCACGTGCGACGTGACATTGGCGGTGTACTGAAAGCTTCTATTATAATTTGAGGCTCCAGACCACCTATAAACCTACTCTAGTCTTTATAATTGCACAAGTACTCATAACTTATTGCGACGTGAAACCAAGCTTCCTTCAGTCGAACACGACGCAAAGCTTTTTACCGCAGGTCGTTTCTCAATTCGAGCAGTTTTATCTATAAAAAGTTACGAATGGATTTTTCGTTTACGCGTTCGGAGCGTGAACTAATTTTTGTTTAGTGTATGCCGCAGATTTCGATTTACGTTGTTTTAGGGGGCTTTAACGTCCCAAAGCGACTCAAGTTATGAGGAACGCCGTAGTGAAGGGCTCCAGAAATTTCAACCACCTGGGGTTATTTAACGTGCACTGACATCACACAGTAAACGGGCCTCTAGAATTTCGCCTCCATCGAAACTCGACCGCCGCGGTCGGCATCTAACCGGCGTCTTTCGGGTCAGCAGCCGAGCGCCATAACCACTGAGCCACCACGGCGGCTCTCCTCCGATTTACAGTATGCAATGAACAGCTCGTATTTTCGAATTTAACTCGCACTTAATATCTCAGTCTTTATAGCCCTCGTTTCATTTAGTTTGTATACATGCCTGAGAGTGTGCATAAACCTAAACTGCCTGGCTCTCTGAAGCAAGAAATTAAAACTAAGCTTCATAAACAACTTTCACGTGGTGATATCTGCTTCCACTGCCGCAAATAGGAGCTCAGTGGCGCTTCGACAACTCTCAGAGGCACGAAATTTGGAGCACGTTCAAACGACGGCAGTTGATATTCGATCTGCCATGGTGAGTACCAGCAGCCGTTTCTTCGCAGTAGGCGAACTGGGGTCACCAATAAGTGTCTTGCAGATGTACTGGAACGAGAACGGGTAAGTTTGTCTTTTAGCTACCGTGTACTTGAGTTTATTACATTGGACGCAAATCATTCATGCTGGTTGCTTTTTCGGCAATGTCTCCTCCGTCGCAGCTTATGAGTGGGCGCGAGAGTAGATTTCCAATATCTAGAGTTTTCAATCCTTATTGCCTTCCTTTTAATAACGCTGAGGCGTCGCCAGTAACTTTGCTGCACCAAGTCCTGCTGCTTGTTATCAGACCAACCCCGACCGCGTGGCGGGTGATCGAACGCGCTATCGTAACCTGGTTTCGTGAGGGCAGTCTCGGTGGAAGCAGAAAAAATGCGCATATGCGCAAACAAGTCCTCAGATGCACGGCACGCATGATGGGCATTTTGATCCAAGACACCAGGTCAGTACAAACTTTACATCAGCATACGTGCCATCTTGCGCGGATAGGATCTTCCTTCCTTGCACTCACCTTGGAAGCCGAGGCGGTGGCTGCAGTAATGATCTACGTGGGCGGAGTAGACTATAGCAACAGCTCCATGCTCATACTTTAATGGTGCGCGATATCGCTGAAATGAGGCACATAATTTGTATCTATCTAAACATTTAATTTCAATGTGCATTTAGGATGTCTGACAGTGTCCTAAATGTCTGTGTCTGACAACTGCGTACAGACCAAGCTGGCATGCCCCAAAAAAAGAGTGAAGAGATGATGGGAGATGATGAGATGATGGTGATATATACTGGTGTATTTTACTCTTTGATTAACCGGAAAAGCTTTCATGAAACCACTTCGCGCCTCTGAGAGGAACATGATTTGATCTTCATTGGTTGATTTTTCAACGAAGGTTTTAAATAAAGGTGAAAAGATTGCGTGCACTAAGCGTGGACGCGGCGCTGGCATGCTATAAACGGAGGAGGACCGGAAAATTAAAGTTAACGCAACGAGCTATAAGAAAATGCTGCATTTGTTAACAATAGGCTGACAGCGAAGCAATTTATAAGGCGTTATGGCATACACAAGAAATAAAATCAAATCAACAGCGGTAATGTTCTGCTATCATTCAAAGGTACATGTAGAAAGCACCAGGTGAGAAATGCGTATTGCAAGCGATAACGACCAATCTTACCGAAAGCTCTTAGGCAATCAGCCTAATGTGAAGCCGATGCTGTACCGAATGGATGGTGAGACCTAATGGGGAAAGAGAGCCTCATGGACGCCCTAATTTATGTATAGGTTGTGTTTTATTGATATGGAGATATCGTCGTCAAATGTGCGACATCGTCCAGCATGGGGCGACGACACCTTTCTGTCTGACGTGGCTCATAGGACCGATTTTCGGCGGTAAACGATGTGAGAGAGGGGGGTGTAGAGGAATGTTACAGAATGCGGCTGTTTTCCTAAATTGCTATGTTTTGTCGGAGGAAAAAATCGACGCAGTGCGCTTAGCGTACACGTATACGCGTTACTGGTGCATTAAGAACAACAAAATGAAATGTCTCTATAAGGAAGACACGGGCCCAGAAATTACATTTGGTGCTCTGCAAGAACAAGGTTTGAACGCACTAGCAAGCAGCTGACCGCACTAACAACTGTTTGGCTATTTTTCAAACCACTGCAAACACCTTCTTTTGTTCACTCTTAACTTCTGCTTAACCACTTCCACGACTGCCACCGCCGTCTTGTTCTCATCGCGTCATTGTTCTTCTTTTGTAGCTTTTATTCGCAAGAGTGGCGCGTTTAAGACATTGTTCAAGACACGCCAAGGCATTGCCCATCTTGCCTGGTTCATGTTTGTTGCGAGGAAGATGCGACTGGTCGACGAGGAGAGGTTTTACAGGCGAGCGCGCGGTAGCTTTTAATGACGTCAACGGAGGCAGAATTGGCAAACGTCATCCACCTTCTGTTCGCTCACGGCACCCAGGATGACGTCATGGAAAGTTCCGCCACCACCAATGTTGCCTTGTCGTCGTGGCGTAGGATGTGGCTCGCTTCGTCTCCGTTGTGAAGCCCCTTTAAGAGGATCAGTGCTCGACATTAAGTGGCCCTTTAACTTTAGCAGAACTAGATTTCGTTGATCAGTCGCCACTTTTAAATACACCTGGGCCTGATTGCCGTTTTGTAGAATTTTGCATTATTGAGTCCCATTCAATTTAAGGTCTTCACCGTTAGTCTGAATGTCAGAGTTTGCCGCAGACGTTTACAAAATGTCACATTGTACTCATACCAAAAAGCACTGATAAAGAAAAATTGCAGTGTAGCGAGCTATAGGCCTATTTTGGTATTTAATATGGAGTGTAAGATTTTTGCAAAAAAGAGAGTGGTAGGGTTTTAACGTAGTTAAACTGAGTAGACGTGCGAAAGTGCTAAACCACTGGTTGGAACTGTTTGAAAGCTCATGCAGACGACGATGTGCAATGCAAAGCGAACAGAGTGTGTTGCAGTTTAACACGAGGCGTGATCGGCTGCGCCGATAGCATAGTGCTCTCGTGCAGTGGCCAGCGAAGCTGCTCTGTTCGCGCCGCAGGAGGTTCGAATCTCATTCGCGGCAATATTTAATTTCTGCATCGGCTGCTGCTATGCTAGGCTCTGGCAAGGTCACATTTAAGCCCCCCCTCCCACTGGCTACAGCTGGCTCGACGCTCCTTCGAACTTACCCTGAGCTTCCTCTCATTGGCTGCAGCTTGCGCGACGATTCATCAAACTAACCCGAGGTTACCCGAGTTACCACGAGCTCACACAAGATTCTAAGTAGTGGAACACGGTCGGACTGAGTGGAGTGGCTCATTATCGGCAACTCGGAACAAGCGCTTCTAGTTCTCTTGGCTGCCACCGCGTGGCGCGTGGTTTCTAACTTTCGAATATAGCGCCTTAACATCATCCGGGAAGTAAGAAAGAGGATGAGCGAATGACTGCAAAAACGTGATTGGCCGCTGGGCTTATCGGTAATGGCTGGGCGTGCTGTCCCCAGTATGTGGTAATGAGCGGCGGCGAAGTGTCCAGACTGGTCGTGGCAGTGAGTGGTCGTTTGCTTATCGACACCCTTTTGCTTACTTCGCGATTGACCTCATGACCAAATGGCATGAAAACGAAATGAAATGTTACAAGTTTAGGCATAAGGGAACTCCAACATTCGTGGTTTCCTTCCCCAGGGCCCTGATAAGGAATAGTTTTGTAGGCTGGTGTGAGTAGTCGCAAAAGGTTTCTAAATTATAAACAGAAAAATAAACGGAGTTAATTAATAGTGCTAACTTGTGTCAAAACTGAACGAAAATAATGAAATAAAAAAAAGCTTTATTTTAAAGTTTTGGAAAACAGGCGCGTTTAGAACGCCTATGAGAAGTCATGAAGCACGACGTGCTTTTGAATGCTGACGCAGTCAGGTTTTGCAGCATACGTATCGACTTTCTAGGGGGGAAACGTGTATATCTGCGCCTTAATTCTTGAGCACGTGGTGCTAGTTGTAAGAATGCCACGCATTTCGCGCATGTTAAATTTCCTTTTTTTACATCAAGCTACGGCCAGAAACCACCGCAAAGGGGGCTAGACTAATTGTGGAAGCTCTCATTGTGTACTAATTGCCCTTGTCTTCAAGGGACGCGTAATGGAGACAGGAATGTACCCATTAATATAAAATACAATGTCGTAAATATTCGTAAATATTCCTGTCGTAAATATTCTTGACGTCTCTTCTACAGTTTTTTTTGCACTGCGGCAGGAACGCCAACCTGACCTCGCAACGAAGTTCCCAAGGGAAGCAGTTGTTTGGCGAACCTGGCCGTTAAATATAGCGGACGATATGCCGAAGCTCTACCGTCGATTATGAAACGCAGCCGCACGAGAATCATGCACCGCTTAGCCAGGACAGGCGATATAAATCACATTAGTTTTGCACGTGCAGCTCTGTGCCCAGACAGCATGAAGAGATTATGAGTAACGTGCGCTGAGGAGGAGGCACGTGTGAGGTGGAGACGTAGATGAGTTCGTGATACCGGTTTGCGGTATTACGAATTTCAGCATAAGATCGTACCTTATCGGGAAGACTGGAAGAACAACGTCAAGAAACAATATGTTAGATGAAGGAAAAGAGGTTCTATGAAGCTCACATCCTGCTGAGATTGTCTCAGCAACCTGTCTATGTAATATCGTATTCCGTTCTTGAATAGAGGGCAATAAATCTACAAGACTCATTATGTTTGCAGAACGATATTTTGAATACGCAGCTGCCAGTGCAACTTTTTAGGTGCCCTGTTAGTCGTTTTTCGACATTTATCGCAGCACATGCTAAGTCATCATGTGGCACAATTTGTGTGGTACCGAACAGAACACCGTATATCGGTGGATTGTTGCTTGTCTATGGCTCGTGCTTGATGGCGTAGTCGTCTGCAGCAATTACAAGCAAAGCTCAAGACTGCTTGGCATTGCTAAGATTTATTTTCAACTCTTGCTCAATTATAGAATATAACTGGCTGTTTTGTAACCCTCCCTAGCGTAAACACGAACGTGCAATAGCACACAGCAGGATACTGAAGAGTTCTTTCTTTTTTTTTTTGCAGTATAGGTGTTGTTCACGCTAGGCGAGTTTTCCAGCATTTTTTTCAAATTTTTACCGTTAGAGCACGTCGCATGAGAAACTCGTTAAGAGGCGCGCAATTATTTTCTGAACATGGACGCCCCGGTAATAGTGACAGTCGTGGTTGTGGGCGTTAATTGCAGATGGCATTAGCCTTACATTCGGAGTGTCGGAAATGCTGCGCTAAGTACCGTATCTCTTGCCACTGTTCAAGAATTTCTATGTCCCCCAATAACTTGATGCTTAGCTTAGCTTCTGTGCGCCACTCAGATAGTGAACGGCCAGTCAACACAATGCGAAAAAGTTTAATTCCGAGTTAGTCCAAGCAAGAAGCCACAAATTCAGTAACCTTCTCCGCAGTTTCAGGGGGTTCAGGCAACGCTATAAGAAAACAACAACATGCACTCATTAGAGAAGCAGGGTTAATTGTGGAGGTGTTTACTGTTTGAAAAAGAAATAGGCGTGAACGAAAGAAATTGTTGGGCTTTAACAAAGACGTGCAAAAGCATGTGCTTAGATTAGATGGCTCATGGTTTTGCTCTGCTGCGTAGTCGGAACATCTGGCGGCGATATTAGACACAGGTTATGCTCTGATCGAGGTTAAGCTGATCTGATCTGTAGCGCCACAGATGGAAGTTGATGAAGACGACGATGTGCAATGCACAGCTCGAAAGTGTATTGCAGTTTAACACGAGGCATGATCGGCTGCGGCGATAGAATAGTGCTCTCGTGCAGTGGCCAGTGAAACTGATCTGTTCGCGCCACCACTGGTTCAAACCACCTGATCGTGGTAATTATTATATATTTATTTGTTTAAGTCAGGCTTCAGTGATGAAACAACTTTTTCAGCTTTGGTCGTGAAGTAGAGCTTTCGCTCTAAAAAATCACAGGACAGGCATCGCAGCGAAACACGAATTTCATGAGCACCGCAAGATCGGCAGTAACTCGCATGACGTGGCCACGTTGTATGCAGCAACTACTGTTGACTTTGTGCACTGCAACTGCTACGAACTTGATGGGGCGTATGATAAAGACTCATTTTTGGTGTTATTACACAACGGGTGGGTTTAAGTGAAGTACGCCGCAGGCAAAGTACGTCAAAGAGAAATTTTCGGGAGAAATCGGGTTTTACCCGATTTTTAAGAAATATGCTCGGGCTGCAAGAGTTGAGTAAAATCGGGTTTTAGCTGTAAACAAAGAGCGGGTGTGGGCACGGCTTGGATGTGCTCCAGGCGCAGCCAACGGAGGGCGCTCAAACTCTACACATAGAGCGCCGGTCGGATTTGACGATTCACTGTCATGAGAGTGCCTGCGATTGAAACGGCGCTAATTCGATGGCCAAGAAAACAAATTCAGGTATTCAACGTTCAGAAGTTGTTTCACGGTTCCTGAAATGGCACACAATGCAACAAAGGACCTACATCCAAATGACTAGAATTATTACTTGTTCATTTCTTTTTTGCGATCGACGGAAGGCTGATGGGATTAAATACTTTGTTTTCTAAACGGGAGATTTCCCTCATGGCTGTCCTTGGAGCGGATTTGGTAAGAGATGCCCAACAACAGGGAAAGAAAGTTTAAAGCTGCGTCATGCCCTTTTAGGAGCCGACTCTTATAGACGGGCCAACAAATAGAAGAAACTTACGGGGCTCAAGGATTCAGGAGCCGGTCGCGCCTTTCCTGTCACTAAGTGCTTTTAAACTGTTTGGAGGTTTAGAAAAAAATACAGAAAATGTTTTCGGTTGCAACGATTGCTGCCTTTGTTTCAAGGCTCGAAAGCCGTGACCTTAGTGCGAAAGTAGTATTAAGATGGGGAAACCCGGAACAACATCTTGCGGTGTTTGTGGGTTTGTGCCAAGTAAAATAAATAAATAAAAATAAATTAAATCAATATCCGTGACTGGGATTCGAGCCCACGGCGGCGCGAGCAGACCAGCTTCGCTGCCCACTGCGCTAGATTACTAGTCTATCGTTGCTTTTTTTTTTGTTGCCGACTTCAGCACGTCATTTTACAAGCCCATCCGCGCCAAGAACACAACACACATGCTAAAAATGCGCTTCCCGCACTTGGGGTTACGTGAACACATTAAAATTCGCGCATGTATAACAAAGTTCCTATTGTCTGACGCCACTCAGGCACTGCATCTTGTATCTTGTAGCCTTCAATAACTCTGCCAACAGATTCCCGAAAGTACTCTCTTACCGGCCTCGCGTCAATGTCTGCATGGCTGACTGCCATCCTGGATCGCCAAATACTGTGCGGACCCCATATCATGATCATGTCTAAAGGAACCCCGTCTTCATTGTCAGCGGGCAGATATCTAATTCCGAAAGCATCCACCGGTATGTCCTTTTTTAATCGTGCGTCGGAGAATGTCCCAAAAGAAAAAGGCTCCCAACAACCTAAGAAAGCCTGTTCAATAGTTTCCGGGTTTCGGCATATGAAACAATGATTTCCCCAACGCACAAAAAAAAAACCCTTCTCTTCTAAATACGTCTTCACTTCAACAGTGTTCGCATGGAGCTTACAGAAGAAACTTTTAACACTGCCTGGTACAGCCATACTTTTGCCTCGTTTTGGAACTGTCTGCCATGAACCTGCACAGTACAACTGCCTGTTGCTCCGCCGCGGTGGCTCAGTGGTTAGGGCGCTCGACTACTGATCCGCAGTTCCCGGGTTCGAACCAGACCGCGGCGGCTGCGTTTTTGTGGAGGAAAAACGCTAAGGCGCCCGTGTGCTGTGCGATGTCAGTGCACGTTAAAGATCCCCAGGTGGTCGAAATTATTCCGGAGCCCTCCACTACGGCACCTCTCTCTTCCTTTCTTCTTTGACTCCCTCTTTACCCTTCTCTTACGGCGCGGTTCAGGTGTCCAACGATATATGAGACAGATACTGCGCCATTTCCTTTCCCCCCAAAACCAACTGCCTGTTCAATGGGACCGGAAGAAAGACATCCTAGGCTCTCGCTACAGCCGAACGCGCTCGTGTTAAACTGCAACACACTCTCGCGCTGTGCATGGCACATTGTATTCTTCGTCAACTGACACTACTAACAAACTAATATTTGCGCTTTGAGCTATGTGGCGCTTGTGACAGATGTGGGCTGCGTGCGTTGGCGTGGACAATATTGAGGCAGAAACAGGGCACTATAGCAACACGTGCTGGCGTTGAAAACATTGTTGCAGAAATGCGACACTAGAGCATAGGCCGCCGGCGTACATTGAATAAATGGGCATTGAGGATGAAAGGCTTTCTGACGGGCTGGTTGGTTCATATTCATTTTTGATATGCTGTGCGCTAAAAAGACGTTCACAGGAAAAAAAGGGTAGAGATGACAGGAAGGAAGCGCAACTCACAACTTTTTGCCACGTATCTCTTTCGTACACAATGGCACGTAGGGGGCATGCAGGCTTATGCGTTTTTCCTGAGAAGAAAATTTCGAGGCATCCGACCTCAGCCGCTTTGACTGTCTTTCCTATAGGTTCCAGGTTCATCCCTGCAAGCAGTTTTAGTGCGGCGCGTTTTTATTTGGAATGTTTGAAGTAGACTGGTGTGATGACCCCCATAATGCGCAGGTCCACACGGGACGGAGAGGCAAGGAGACACCGTATGGCTCAGTTTAAACAAACAGGTATATTGAATAATTACACATGATTAAGATTATACATCAGAGGCTGGGGCGTCCGAGCTTACGTGCCGACGACTTCATGGGGGCGATGGAGTGGCTCCGGAGTTGGGCTCGAGCGGTTGCTGGCAGAAGCTGCACGCCGTCGGGCTTCGGCGCTGAAGGCCCTCTTGGCGAACGATGTCGTCCTGAGCGTGTATGCAGTAGAATTTCAATAGTCGTCCGTTTCTTCGAGGATGGTTCACAAACCCTTCCTCTAGTGTCGTTCGGCTTGGAAGATGAACAGGAGGCGAGCTTGTAGATGATGACAGCAGAGCATAATTTTACAACATACATATACAGAGAGTTAAACTGGAAAAAGCAGAACTGAATTTACAAAAGCACAAACTTTGCACTACTTTACTCATCGACCGGGCAGGTTAGTGCCTAAGTAGCATCACATTACATGCTAAGCATGGAGCCCCAGCTCAGACTGGACTGCATCCGTTTACATGCGCTTTTAAGCACTTGATTAACAAAGGACTAAGGGCGGTCATTTTCAGTGGCCCGCCCAAAGCATCAATTCTCCAATCAAAAATAACATGCGAGATGGGGACAACTCCTTGGGTTGGGCTTAGCCTCGAACCCAGAGTCTTGTTAACAACACAAACTAAATAAACAAAAACGCCACAACTCTCTCTCAAGTGAGAGTATCCACAGGCTCTCCCTTCGGAGCTAATCCTTGCCCCATGCATGCATACCGCCACCCACCATCGGTCCGCGTCGCCCGTCAGCAACAGAGGAGGGGGCGAAAGGGCCCACGATGCTGCCGGGCTACCGACGGCGGGACACAGCTAATAAGCATGAAGGGGTTCGTCTGTCGCTCCGGGAAACCAGATTAAGGGTCGCCCCTGTCTTCCCACATTCTTGGCGAGTCTTGCCTGTCCGCCATGACAGGTGTCCGTCACGGCCCTCCTGGGAATGCGCTTTTGTTCACGAGGCACGGCGGGAAGCTGTGGGTGCCTTCCCGGCGATAGCCCACGTCGTAAGGGGGGGGGGGGGGGAGGGGGTCCGTGGTTCAAGCGACAATTTTCGTTCCCCGTATGTACTCGGGGGCTCTCGGTTTCCGCGTGTGCCGGCGTCCTGCTTTCTGCAAAGGTATGCAGCTGGAAAAGAGGGGCGGCCTTAAGCCCCAACTCGATGCACACACAAGGAATGTACCTCGTAGCACACACAGGAATGTCACACTCGCTCACCCTCCAGAAGAATGTTCTCCGAACATTTGAGTCCCTGCAGCTCCCCTTGTCTTTCTGAATCGCCTCGCACAGTGCGTCCGACAAAACACTTTTCGCTGCACTCAACACCACTGCACAACACCATATGCCTCCGCTGTCATAACTGGCGTCTCCAGGGGCAGCACTGATCTTCTTTTACAGATAAACATGAAACTCAGCACCCAAGCCTCTCCTTTCTAGTCCAAACTGGACGAAATAAATTTACCACAGTTATAAAGGAGCTCCCACTTCTAGCACGATCACGGCACAGACAAAAATATAGATAACGAAAGGAAGTAGGGCAGGTTCTGCATGCGCTCCGCATGCTCTCCTGTGAAGGTGTTACTTAATGACAGAAAGGTTTAACTACCAACTCCGATAACTTAACACATAAGCACATAGCAATGTTATGAGCTGTGGCATTACACAATTCTAACCAGTTCAAAACTCCGCTCTGTTTACGCCATTAGTCCGACTTAGCTTTCCGATTTCGCAGCGGATATCGGCCTTCATGAGTCATACTAAGTAAGTCTGTGCCCCTTTGTCTGCTTTGGGACTCGCGAGGGCTCGTGGCAGGAGCCTCTCCTGGCGTTATCTGCGCGGCAACCTCGCGCGCTTCTTCTTCTAGCAATGCATGAAGTAAATCCGGTGGCATTCTGGCCGTCACCTCTGGCGCCTGCCGAACAAATGCAGGAGAGGGCGTTTCTTGCGAACTATCTGCGCGCTCCGCTTCACTTCTGTCCCCATCAAAATCCGCGCTTTCCCTTTCCTCATTTCGTGAATACTGAACCGGTGCCGACTTGAGGCGATTTGCGTGTATCCTTATCAAGCGCCGGTTCACGTCTCGGACTCTGAAGTTTACCGGAGAAAGCTTCTCGACAACCTCGCACGGTCCTCTCCACTTCGTCTGGAACTTACGAGCTAGCCCAATCTGCCTTTGGCAGTTTTCAATGTACACGCTGTCCCCCACATTAAACGGCGCGTCTCTAGCACTGCGATCGTGCACCTCCTTCCTGCGCTTCGCCGCTTTCTTTAAGGCCTCCTTTGCGATGTCCCTCGCCACTTGCAAGCGCGATTCTAGCTCCACCTTATAGTCGTCCAGTGAAGCGTATGGGACACGACGGGGGCCCTCTGGCACTTCACTAGGCTGGTCCGGGTCTCGGCCGTAGAGAAGAAAGAATGGCGATTCGCCCGTGCTCTCGTGTGCTGCGGAATTGTAGGCAAACATTGCATACGGGAGCCACAAGTCCCAGTCCCGCTGGTCGCGCGAAACAAAATGCGACAGGAACCCGGCCACGGTTTGGTTCAGTCGCTCCACCGCGCCGTTGCAAGCCGGATGGTACGGTGTTGTCTGCTTCTTAGCGATCTTAAGCAGCTCGCAAACTCTCCTCATTAGCTGCGACACGAAGTTCGTTCCCCGATCTGTCAAGAGTTGCCTCGGGGGTCCATGTCGGAGCACGATCTGTTCGACAAATGCTCTTGCAACCGTGTCTGCCTTCTGATCTGGGAGTGCTACCGCTTCCGCGTATTTCTTCTTTAGCTGGTCTCCTTCCTCCTCCCTGCTTAACGTATCGCGCGCTAAGCGCTGAAGCCGCGACGCAAACGTTCGCACGTCCTCCCCTACCATCTGTCCGGCGTCACGGAACCTCTGTACCCGCACGTGACGTGGTTCAGTGTCGAAATGCTCAAACGCGAGCTTCTTAAATTCCGCAAATGATTTTGTGGATTTTACTTTTTCGTCTCGCCATGCAAAATCATGAGCAGCTCCTGCCATCTTACACCTCGCCATTCCCAGCATTTGAGCATCGGACCATCCCCCCATTTTCCCAATCTCTTCTAGCATGGAAAAGAAATCGCAGATTGGAACCCCTGTCTTATCTCCCGTAAACGTCGGAATGACGCTTCCTAATGCCAGCATGCTTGCTCCGAGCGACGGCTGTGGAGTGGGAGCTCCCTCAGATAAAGACATTTTTTTTTCAAGCCCTCCGGTGCCTCAAGCCTCTCAAATGGGGGTAAAAGTCCCACAATCAGTCCCGTGATTCCCTTTTGATTACAATTTTGAAGTCATGAATGTCGCAGCATTCAGAGGACATTTGCTTTTGAGACCCCACTTCTGACACCAGTGTGATGACCCCCATAATGCGCAGGTCCACACGGGACGGAGAGGCAAAGAGACACCGTATGGCTCAGTTTAAACAAACAGGTATATTCAATAATTACACATGATTAAGTTATACATCAGAGGCTGGGGCGTCCGAGCTTACGTGCCGACGACTTCATGGGGGCGATGGAGTGGCTCCGGAGTTGGGCTCGAGCGGTTGCTGGCAGAAGCTGCACGCCGTCGGGCTTCGGCGCTGAAGGCCCTCTTGGCGAACGATGTCGTCCTGAGCGTGTATGCAGTAGAATTTCAATAGTCGTCCGTTTCTTCGAGGATGGTTCACAAACCCTTCCTCTAGTGTCGTTCGGCTTGGAAGATGAACAGGAGGCGAGCTTGTAGATGATGACAGCAGAGCATAATTTTACAACATACATATACAGAGAGTTAAACTGGAAAAAGCAGAACTGAATTTACAAAAGAACAAACTTTGCACTACTTTACTCATCGACCGGGCAGGTTAGTGCCTAAGTAGCATCACATTACATGCTAAGCATGGAGCCCCAGCTCAGACTGGACTGCATCCGTTTACATGCGCTTTTAAGCACTTGATTAACAAAGGACTAAAGGCGGTCGTTTTCAGTGGCCCGCCCAAAGCATCAATTTTCCAATCAAAAATAACATGCGAGATGGGGACAACCCCTTGGGTTGGGCTTAGCCTCGAACCCAGAGTCTTGTTAACAACACAAACTAAATAAACAACAAAAACGCCACCACTCTCTCTCAAGTGAGAGTATCCACAGGCTCTCCCTTCGGAGCTAATTCACTAGCGCCTGTCTTTCCACATTCTTGGCGAGTACTGCCTGTCCGCCATGACAGGTGTCCGTCACGGCCCTTCTGGGAAGCTGTGGGTGCCTTCCCGGCGATAGCCCACGACAAAGGGGGGGGGGGGGAGGGAAAGAATGTTGTCTTCGCGGTAGCGCATAGCGTCGGCGGTGGTACGGCGCGCTCTGGCCCGCTGACAGCTCCCTTGTCCTGGAATGTGCCCGGAAATTGGGGAGGATAAAGCCTGTTTCCCCGGGGCGGCGGCGGGTCCGGTTGTTCTGGTCGTCACTCAAAGAGCATGGCTGGGTAATTGATGATGCCGCTGTCACGGGTCTCCGTCTACGCCGCGCCGTTGAACGTGGATCCTCGTAGCACACACGGAATGTCACACTGGCCTACAATTCTTCTCTATGGCTTCAGTGGCGTTTTCGTTGAAGGTATCATTCGGCATGGCAACAAAACCACCTTCTTTGTCAGCTTCCAGAACTGCGAGGTCAGCCGACTTCATGAATTTGGCAAGGCTATTGAGCGGAAGGTTCTTTCTCGGGAGCGATTTGTTGAGGCATGCGACACCTTCCTCAATGATCCGGTCCCTGTCATTGTCATTGTCTTTGCAGCCGATTTTTGCAGTCAATGAATCGTCGGCGATACATTCTAGGGCGACTCTGACGTCTTTTTTCTATCACCGTCGTAAAAGCGCGATGAAAAGAAATTCGAACAGCGGAGTACGTAGGCGCCGCGTTCGCGTTTTTTTTTTGCATCGCGGTAATACACTTTACAGCATCTACTAGCAATTTCTTCCAAAAGAAAATCACATCTGCAAACAGATAGTGCTTGTGGATATTTACACGGCTGAATGGTCGACGAGCCATTTTATTATGATTGGTTCCAGATGGGTGTTTGAAAAGGGGGTGTGAGTACTGGGAATTTAAAGTGGACGTGAAACAAGACGTACAAAAACTTTGATCTTGAGGTGATTCGACGATGTGACGATATTTGTAAATTTGCTGGAATGATTAGACTGGCAGTGCTAGTTTTTCTTGAGGAATCAGTAAACAAACCTTAAAGCTAATTTTTGGACGCGCTCTAATTTGCTAATTAGGGCTTTCGATAGGGGCTCCAAACAAGATGGGCATATTCCAAGGTGGATCTGATAAGTGTTTTATATGCATTTAGTTCAACATGATTGAGTGCGTTACGCAGTTTTCTCCGTATATAATCAGGACGCTATGTAGAATGACAATCAGTGCGGCTTAATTTTGCGCCAAATTAGCGCGTTTCACATCTTACATTTTACCTGCCGTTTGCTTCGGTGATTGCTAAAACAACGCGTATCGCTTTTGGATAAGAAAAAACATAATGATGAGAACGGAAGAACAGCAATCTGCCCTTTGACCGCAGCTTCGATCTACCATTGAAAAGTCCCATTGAACAACCTACGGCAGTGTTCGAGTGGTGAACCGAGTGGTGACGAATGATTGATCCATTCATCGAACAGGCCTATAGTGAGTTGCTGCATTCCACGGATTACCGCTCTTCACTATTCCATCGACGCGTTGTCCTCTCTAGCCGACAGTGCTGATAATGGCACATATTTGGAAGCTTTAATAGAAGCAGACGGAATCTAGCATATGAGACTGCTAAGATTATCGCGGATACTTAGATTCAGTACTCGAATTAGCAATTTCCAGGTTTATTTATGTCTTGCCGCGCAAAGGGACTTATCTTGGAAGATTTATTAAACTTGCATACATTACTGGTTACTCTTCAACTTGACGCTTGATGTTTTGCTGCCGGAAATCGCATGTTGTAATAACCAGCAGAAGATAGCTGAGGCGACACGCTCTTTTCTTCGCTTATAAAACCGCCAATGAAAAAGCTCCGTCTACTCTTTTCTGGCCAAATAAACGAATCTTTCTTTGCCTTTAATTTTAGGTACCAATCCGTTCTCCGATGCGTAACTGCCAAACGAGTTGTTACTTTTTTGCGAGAAAATAGGATCACATAGGTGACACTTGCACAGTATGCCTCAGTTTAAAAGCAGCTCTTGCAGTCGTGTGAAAATTTGCTCTTTGACAATTCTTTTTTCTCTCTGCAATGCCCCCATTGAGAAGCTATTGACGTTCTAAAACGCAACGTCTTATTTTTTTTTTTGGCTCACTTTTTTCCCACCGTCGCGTTGCCTCTTCGATTCCGACGAGAAACGTGGCTTCCACCTGCAACCAGAGACGAACATAACTTCCGGAACTCTATGTTCGGGCTCCTGAAGACATCGGGCATGAGCAGCCAATCGAAGCGGCTCCTCGCCCGGGACACCGTGCACTCTAAACAGAAAGGCGTAAAAAAAGGGTAAAAAAGCTGTCCTCTGTCGCACTCCCTTTTACAAAAGGGAATGCGTTAGAGGACAGTTTATTCCCTTTTTACTCCCATATAGGCGTATTCGTGCTTAGGGTGTGTAAACACAGCCATCACTGTCCTTCGGTTCTGTGCTCTGCGTGGACCGCACTTAGAAACAAAATTAACGGGCAACATACAATTTCCTCCAGGATTCTCGAAGCGACAAAGGACTTTATTTTGTCGCTCTGCCGGTCTCCTTTAACAAAAAGGAAAAAAATTGGACGGAGTGTCCTTATTGAATCGCCGAGCGAAGGAGGGTGTTGTCGAACTAATGTTCTTGCTTTTTCTCTGCCCTCCGTTGCCTGCCTGGACAAAGTGGAGGATGATTAGAACGGAAGTCCTGGCGTTTCGGGCTCGAAGTTTCTGGAAGAAAGAATTGGGTTTCTTCTTTAGTCCCACCAAACAATGTCTGGAAGGAAAATGTGATGTGCAGAATACAGGACGTTGAAGCGCTCACAGACTTCGTGACAACGGAAGGAACATTTTGGTGAGCACTTGGCCTTCCGAGAACGTAGATAAGGATAAAAACAAAAGTGACTAAAAGAGCACCGCCATGCTACTTGACATACGTTGCGATTACAGCAAGTCCTGGATTTGAAAATTGGCCAGCGCAGCCACGCACTGAAGAGATGAATTGTTAAGATACGTGTTTGCGCGCGTGTATTCACACTCCAATACCACGGTCATGAAATTAGCGGCACTATATAGAGTCAGAAAGCACTATCGTGATTGGCTGACTAGTTGCGTTTGAACTGTATTTACAACACGAATGTAGCGTAATCTCAGCGGCCGTGGTTTTGTCAAGGTAAGCTCGGCTCTCAGTGCGGTGAAGCAGCGGCTGGTGTGATCTACGACCGCGTGAGCGGTGTTTGTTTCATCAAATGCTGGAAGGCCTACATTTTAGTAATCAGCGAAGCCTCCGAGAAACGCCGAGATCAGTAGGCGGCGCTCGAAGCAACGTTACAGTCCATAAGCTTTTCAAAAACATTCATTTCAATTCCAGTTCATTTGTTGCACTCCTATCGGTGGAAAGGCCCTATGTGTGCAGGCTGGCTACTGAAGCAATACTGCTTAAAGAGCGGGCGGTCATTCTCTTGTAAGGGCCGTATCGGAGGCGAACGCTTCAGTCTCAGGGAGGCAGCTCTGTAGTGTTTTTTTTTGTTTAGCATCATTCTAAGACGAGGCAACGACTGTGGCTAGCAGTTATAGTGAAAAGGTAAAGTTCCGCACGTTTCAGCATGCATGTTGGAATAGGTTCCACTCGCATGAAGGTAGTTGTTTACAAGAATGCTAAGCTTTCTGGATTTTATTAAAATATACTGCGAGCTTCGATATCAACTTAGTAGTAGGACTGAGGATCGAAAAACAACGCTAGTGAAACAGAGCAATGTCTAAAACACAATATAACAAAAAACAGTTAATTAGACGAAGATAGAGTTAGCAGGTCTATTAGAGGGTATATTATGAATACTTCATAAAACACGTCATGACCTGAATAGCACGCTATGAATATTTCATCGCAGATAATGTTTCATCAGCCCCATGACATCTCTTTTTATTCTTTGTGTTGCACTCCACTTCCTTTCCTGCCTTCCGTTCTAGCCTTGATTGCTTGCGCAAGCGGTTCGCACGGAGGTCCTAAAATATTCTTCCTATTCTTGCTCTGCTCGTATATGGCTTTCGCTCTAACAATTGGGACAAGTCAGAGCGGGCCCCGGTAGCTTATGTTCCCTGTCTTTTCCTTAAGCTTAGAGAGAGGTGTAAGCAAGACGGGACAGGAACACTACTGCGCGGGAAGAAGCTGGTTCTTCGTGACTCCTTGCTTAATGCGACGGGCAGTGAGCTGGCATGTCTGCGCGCCAGGATGAGGACTTCGGAGCTGGAGAGCATGGAAGTTTTCTCTGCGGCATATTGAGGGCGTCTGAAAGCAAAAAGCATCTCCGAAGAATACATTCACCGCATGCCACTCGCTGTTCTACTCCAGCTTTTACGATCGTGAGCTCTTATTTCTTTGAGACTGGACGTGCCCGAACGGCAGCCTTCTTTTTCGCGTTCACTCACCTGCACACCAAAAAGGAAGAAACCAAGAAATAAATGGCGCTGCTAGGAAAGAAAGTTGAAGAAAAAAAATACGCTCAAGCCATTTGCCTACTCCGTGGGCTGCCCAGCGGCTGAGTAGAGCGCTTCGGTGAAGGAGTGGCTGCCGCTGAATGTGAACACAGCAGACGTCAAGACCGGTGCAGAAATAGCGAAAACATAAAAGAGTAACGTTAAAAAAAATTGCTGGCGGTTCAGCATTGCTAGGAACAAAATATTGTGCGAAACCACAGTTTTTTGCAGGTGGACACCACGTACCTGAAAGAGCGACTGACGTGTTCACTTGCAGGGAGCTGCGGGGATAGCCTAGTGTTCTCGTGCAGTGGACTGCGAAGCTGATCTGTTCGCGCTGCCCCGGGTTCGAGTCCCAGCCGCGGTAATGTTTATTTTATTTATTTATCGTTTGCGCAATGTCACCCTCAAGGTCTAGCTTCACACAAACCTGTGAGCCGGTTTGATCTCGTGAATTAGTGCTTTAGCACTAAAAAAAAAAAGAACCTCTGCGACGTATGTCGGATGATCTTCATACAGCGATAACTGTGAGAACCATTTCCAAGACGTTATCTTTAAATGGGGCTTATCGGGAATTCCAGGACGGGTCATATTACGTTAATAGCCGCACTATTTGAATCATTCTCAGCCAGGTGCTTAGGGCAATGCTCCTCCGCATTTCTTCTTCAGCCCTAGAAGGCTGGTGTTGCCGAGCAGCTGGAGATTATTTGCACCGGTGTCAAAACCACGCCGTATACAAGATTCCAAAGCGGCTTGCTGGCTCTCAAAACAGATAGCCCCACACAGCGGCTGCAGCATTAATGTGGACGAGAACACAGACTATGTTTTTGTGTACAAATAGTTTTTAGACGCATCCTTGTACCTTCATAGCGGAAGCTGTGTGACCTGAAGCGTCAGCCAAGTAACGCTACTGGCTTCGTACATGTGTGGGTTGGGGTCCCACCAATATCGTAGAGAGAGTATTTGAATGGAGGCGATACGCAGAAAGGCGCCCGTGTGTGTGTGATGTGAGCGCATGTTCAAGAACCCCAGGTGGTATAAATTCACCGGAGCCTTCCACTATATAGCCTCTATGTGTCGCTACTGAGCGTTAAACATCACAATTTATTTTAGTAGCTTAGCGTACGTATGCAGATGGTTTCGCTTATGCTGCGGTGTAATCTTATTCTATTTGCTCTTAGAAGATACAAAATACACACGACATTGCCTCTTTGAACAAAGCACAAGAAAAAGTACAATGATATGAACGCCATGTCTGCTTGCCACATTCCTAAATTTGCACGATACACAAGAGAGGTATGAAAAACCTGCTTTAAATGTTCTGTTTCCTTTCGTATTTGCCTTGCGTGAAGGCAGCGCTGATTATATCATATTGCATTTTATCAGTTTGTTTCAAAAATGGAACGCCACGTAATGCAAACATCGGGCGCAATTTGGGCACACCGTTCCAAACAACCTTGAAATCGCTTGAACCATAATAAACGCAAGGATCCAGCACAAAAACAGTGAAACACGCCGGCATTTGTTCCTTTTGCTGCTTAATAAATTGAGTAATTTGAAAGTCAGTGCTTGTTACGGGCCTTTTTACAGTATACTTTACAGCTGAACGTAAAAGCGCAAAAAACAAGGACGTAGAATAAGACACAAAACACGCGCTCGTGTTGTACGTTTTATTCTCCGTCCTTGTTTTTTGCGCTTTTACGTTCAGCATGGAAAACCAACTCGCCCAAACTCGCCCAAAATTATACTTTACAGTCTCTTTATGTGTTTACTTCGAGTTCTATCTGCAAGGTGTGTTTTTTTCGTTTTATTACAATTAGTACTCTCGAATGCTTATCGAAAAGCAGGAAAAGCTGACCTCCCAAGTGTACTCAATTGCCTTGCGGCAACAGTCTATGTTCACAGAGGACATTATATAGTAGTATTTTTGGCGTCGTAAACTAGAAGTAACACAAACCAGACTCATTGCGCGCTTGAATTCCTTTTGGGGATAATTTGTTTGGTTGAGAAAAAAACAAACGAATAGGCACGTTCTTCAGATTTTCTTTAGGTTTTCTGTTTTTGCGCTGCGTTCAGAATCCTGCAATGCTTTTTGAACTCGTTGATGCATCACAACAACGTTTTCCAGTTTTCTACCGCTGTCTCAAGACGAGACGACAACCGTCTAATTTGCCCTTATGCATGGGGATAGCAGGTAGCCAGATAACATAAATTATGCTGGGTTAAGAAGAGTAATCGCTCAATAAAACAGGTAAGCTGGGCATGCGATGCCTGCATGAACAAAATATGTTCCGGCGGCGACAGAAACTGCCGCAAAAGCTAAAATGGCTTGATAGTGGAACAAGAAGTTATGACGAAAATCGGCAGCGGGTGCCCGGATCTCGCATGGCTTTGCGAGTTCTCGCAGCAGTAATTCAGAACAAAGAAGACAACTCTGTGAATTTCGGGCTAAATTGAGGAGTGATTGGAAAAGAGAAAAGTAGGATAGGATTTTCATAGCACTGCTGCCAATGTACCCGCGCCCTTGCAGGCAATTTTCGGAGAACAAGGACGCGAAGATTGCCTCCACACGCTGACTCCAAGTGGAAAACAGATGGTGAAGAACACCAGGTTACACGCATATTGCATATTGGAGAAGAAATCCGCTGATCGATAAGCTGACTCAAGGGCCAATCAGAAACATGTTTTTGTGAGGCCTTAGTGCACAGTGCCTTGTACCCCTGCCGCACGGCAAATTTAAAGCCATTCCCATCGAATATGATTCTTTCAAAATGACATTAGTTTGCTGCCACACGAGAAAATGTAATGACATTCGGTGAAAACGACATGGTATCGAATGAGTTTCCAGAACTCCTTCACCAGCGAACTGTGAGCTAATGTATTACCTCGACGCCAGAGACTCTGTGAGAATATACATCGAAAAGAAATGAGAAAAGTTTTACAAGCGTTATTTTTGTGTCCGTATTATTGTGTGGTCGTTCATTTATTTAAATAAAAATGCCAAATAGCATTGGAAACAATAAAACTAACTCTCGCTACCAGCCAGCCCGGATGGACGAGCAGCCGTGTTTTTCTATAGCCTGCTCCGTACCAATGCCCGTAGCCAGCCCATGAGCCAGCCGTATGTTGACGGTGTGGCATGGCGCGTTGTGTTGCCGGAGTGCTGGCTGTGCCTGTTGCTGCGGCAGTTGTGCGCGCGGACTTGTTCGGTCTTTTATGCTGCGTTAATCTGCTTCTGTAGTAAGCTAGCCTGCTGCTTCTTTATGATTGCAAGCATAAAATCGCCGCAATCGCGTCCCGCTGCCGTGAGTTCATTTCACAAGGCGACATTCCGCCATTTGCCTGCCTTCGCTGGCTGAACTTTGGCTTGGCTTGGACTCGTGGTGGATAGCAGGGATCAACACGTTATTGAAATGAGGATTAAGATTTTAAAATCGGCGTTTCGTTCGCAAAGCAATACTTTTGGCAACGTATTGAAGCCTACATCGGAATTTTTGCATGCTGCTCCTTCCTCTTTATCGCAATCGCCATCTTTTGCAAAGGGCATTACTTTTGGCCGTGTAGCAGCGCGCAGAAATAATGACATTAAGTCCAACAAATTTCGTTCGATGAGAATGCCATTAAATGTGCCGTGCGGCAGGGGTACTACTTCCTTGCATCACAAGCTTCATTTAGCTCAAATCTTCCTGTTTTCTTCTTGATACCCTCCCATCCGTTTATGCCAGTGTATGATAGGAAACCGGTAGCTTCTTCGGTTAACTACACCGTCATCTCTTATATACATTCCACTCACTCGCCCTCTGCATGTGCACAAATCAAATAAACGGTGTAGGCGCATTGACGATGGCTCAACACAATGATGACTTTGTTTACCGACGTATGGTTTTGCGGGCTAAACGATTGATATTGTTTTATTGCAGATGTGGCGCCATTGAGGCGCCCACATTACTCTTTTTGGTTCGCCTCGAATGAGTGCCATTGATGCTGTTGCAAAGCTTGTCCCGCATTTTACTTTTTCTGGCGCCACGGGTGTACCGCATCGTGCCCACACATAAGTACTTCTTTACTCTTCCTTAGTCAGAAGCTAAGCGGAAACCACAACAGCAAAAAAGACAAAGTGACCGTCAACATTTACGTGTTTGTCGCTTTCCATGTGCTCCCGACGCTGTAAAAAACACTTTACATGCGGGATAAAAACGGCAGAGTCTTAATTTTCATGAGTCTTAATCACGACTCCCATGCTCCCATGACTCCACACCAAACTGATAACTCCGCAATAAGGCTGGTTTTCGGTTCTAGAGCGGTACTGTCGTCAGAGCTACGTCTCGAATGGCCTAAGGCGCAAGCTATCTTTTTGGTTGCTGTTTCCTGGTCAAAGATGTGCTCAATGAAAAATGTGACGTCGAAATGTTATGAAATACTTACTACTCTACAAATGTGGTGTAAGCTTAGAGATTGTTTGATATATTTTTATGACGGCCTGCGAAAGCCTTCAGGAACGGCTCTCACTTTCAGAGGCCTGGGAAAGGGCGCGCTTATCATCTCTGCGAGGGCGCGCTTAGTAACCTAAGACGTCACAGCTCTTATCAGTTACTTTTGCTCGGAACACTGCTCACCAAGAGAAATTTTTTAGCGTTTTGTTTTGTTTTTCGACACATTTCGTCTAATCTCTCAAGAGATTAGTGAACCGAGTGCAGTTGCTAAAATACTGAAACAAAAGATTTCTTGGAAGACGATTATTGCGTGGGCGGCAAGCTCACGGCGTATTTTTTCTCTGTAGTAGTTCGGGGGCTTAAAGCGCTCCCGGACTTTAATACCTCGAAGCGCTCCCCGCAGAACTCCTGATAGCTTTCTATGTTTATACGCATAGCCGGAAAGCAAGTGCTGTGGCAGGTGCTGCAGCGTCATACCTGGTGCTGCATTGAAGAGCATTGGTTGGTTTTAGGTGATGTACAATCTTACTGCTCGGGAGCTCGAGTATTTTATTCTGTGGGGATGGGGGCAGGAGGGCTCTCAGCCAATATGTCTGAAAAGCAGGGCAGTTGCAGTCACGGCTTTCCTTGCTTCTAATCTCAGCACTATCTCGTCGTGACACAGCCCACATTCCTCTTTTGCTCATTGCCGACGTCATTCCACTGCTGAGACTCTTTCCTGGACATAAATTTTAATCGTTAGGCAACTGTGGAGTATTGTAACATACTGTTGTGAACGTACTGATCGGAATGGTCTTAGCTTTAAAAGGTGTTAGCTTTATAAGCTGTTAAGACTGCCATAGAATACCAATTGGGAGCATTTCTGGCAATAGGTAGCAGAAATCTGTGACCATTCCACGCTTGTAGTTTCCCGCTCCTCCCAGCCAACTATCTACTTCAGATAGAAGAGGAGGTCTGTGGACGCATCGCTTTTCTCAACATTTTACTGCAGCGCACATCAACCTGCTTGGTGACGTCAGTCTACCGCAGTGCCACACATACCGGTCAATGCCAGGACTTTGCTTCTCTGCATGCAGCTGCGCACTGTGGCCTCAGTGTTCTTCATACGTGAGCGCAGCATGTGGTACCGAAGAAATAACTGAAGCGTGCAGCCATTACTTGCGCAGTTGGTGAAAGCGAGACGTGGGTAAGAATATTCAGCAACTACAAAATTCGAATATGCCACGTGCCTACTAGCAAACTTGGGAAGCAGCTTGTACGCGTAAAGATTATTTCGAACGCTCAAGATGCCCCGGAGTTATTTTCCAGGTTAAGATTGTGAGGCCGCCTACATAGGCGAATCAGGAAACCACAAAAATACCGAACATACCTTCGTATGAGACTCAGCCACAATCATTGCCACCGAGAAAGCATTATCAATGCGCCTACTTCTATAGAGTCAATCTGAATTCCGTCAACTTCGCACTCACTTCATCGGACACGTGGGCCAATGCCTGAACATACTCATGGTGATTGTGATGAACATCACGCGTGCAAATACAACCTATTCATTTTTCTTTTTATATTGTCACGTGCCGCGCATGGGCTCTGAGGAATAAAGAAGACGTGCGGCGGCTGGAAGTAGAAGAGAAAGGTAAGATGCTGTCGAGGGAGCTTCGAGGCGGACGGGCATAAAGAAGGAAGAATGGGCTGTAACCAGTTATTTCATGCCTCGACGTGGTATAGGCGTATGTAATGAAGGGAAGCACGTCGTCCCAGTTCTTATGGCGGGAATCGACATACATGGCCAGCATGGTCGTGAGTGTCCGATTGGTACGTTCAACCAGTCCATTAGTCTGGGGGTGGTACGGCGTCGAGTGGCGAAAATGGCATGAACTAAGACGCAGAAGCTCTTCCACAACGTCTGCCGTAAACTGGCGACCGCGGTCACTGATAACAACTCGAGGAGGTCCATGCCGGAGGATGACAGCACGAAGAAGGAAGAGCGAGACCTCAGCAGCGGTGGCGCAAGGTAGGGCGGCGGTCTCACAGTAACGGGTGTGGTGATCAACGCACACTATAATCCAGCGGTTACCGTTGGACGAGCGGGGAAACGGGCCGAGCAGATCGAGTCCAACTTGTTCATATGGCGTGCTTGGAGGTGGCAAAGGATGCAGGCGTCCAGGCGGAGAAGTCGTGGGAAGCTTGAACCGCTGACACTGCACGCAGGTGGCCACGTAGCGCTGAACCATGTGACGCATTTTTGGACAGTAAAAACGTTCTTTGATGCGGTTAAGGGTCCTGGCAAACCCCAAGTGCCCAGCCGTGACGTCATCCGTGACGTGCATTGCCTGCAGAACAGAGGAGTACAGAGTAGCCGGAACGACGAGGAGAAAGCGCGCACCTCCAGGCGAGTAATTCGTTCTGTAGAGTAAACCGTCGCGAACGCAGAAAGGGCTTGCGGATGTCGGGTCACGGGCTTCGGCAAAAAGCGGCGCCAAGTGCTGATCCTTGCGTTGTTCCATCTGGAAAGTGCCAAGATCTGGAAACTCTTGGGAAACGGCAGCGAGATAGTCATCGAAGTTTTCATCATCGGAAGTAGTAACCGTGAGCGGCAGCCGCGAGAGGCAATCTGCGTCGGCGTGTTGGCGGCCACTTTTGTAAGACACTTTGAAGTTAAACTCTTGGAGGCGTAACGCCCAGCGGGCCAACCGACCGCAGGAGTCGCGTAGATTGACCAGCCAGCACAGAGAGTGATGGTCTGTGACGACTGTAAAAG
Source organism: Amblyomma americanum (assembly GCA_030143305.2). Taxonomy (NCBI): domain Eukaryota; kingdom Metazoa; phylum Arthropoda; class Arachnida; order Ixodida; family Ixodidae; genus Amblyomma; species Amblyomma americanum. The sequence continues at coordinate 68,392 of JARKHS020035291.1, forward strand.
CACGTCCATAAAGGTACGAACGAAACCGTTGTACGCCGAAAACAACGGCGAGACACTCTTGCTCTGTTACAGTGTAATTGCGTTCCGATTTGCTGAGGGTGCGACTTGCATAAGCGACAACGTGTTGATTGCCCTCATGGCGTTGGATAAGTACAGCACCCACGCCGATGCCGCTGGCGTCAGTGTGGAGTTCAGTCGGTGCTGTCGGGCAGAAATGACGCAATATTGGCCGCGAGGTGAGGAGAAACTTGAGCTGCCGAAACGCGGAGTCGCATTCGGGAGTCCAGTGGAAAGGGGTGTCTTTCTGCAGGAGACTTGTAAGCGGGTAGGCTAAATCAGAAAACTTGGGAACGAAACGCCGAAAATATGAGCAAAGTCCTAGGAAACTCCTGAGCTCTTTCACTGATTTGGGTTCTTTGACACTGCTTACAGCTTCAACCTTCTGCGGGTCGGGTCTGAGGCCATCCTTGTCAACGAGATGACCAAGCACAGTAATTTGGCGTTCACCGAAGCGACACTTCTTCGAGTTCAGCACGAGGCCCGCTCTCTCTATGCAGTCTAGAACAATGGCTAAGCGGCTGTTATGTTCGGCGAAGGTCCTACCAAAAATAACAACATCGTCCAGATAACACAACAAGAAACCCGAACCGGTCCCGAGACGTCGTTTGTTTCAGACAATTTTTATTTCATTTGGCGGATGGTATATAGTTATGTCTTTTACTCGCGAGACGAGTTTTAGTCGAACCTTGGACTAAATATTGGAAGAAAGGAAAAGGGAATGAAAATGCAGGGGGTTAACCAGGCTTTGTGTCCGATTTGCTACTTCTCTTTGGATCTATGTGCTCCGTCTTTGCGAGTCGAGCGCGCCAGTGTCATGTATCATTCGCTAACCCGAAAAAAACAACAGAATTCTGCTCAATTGGCAATAGTCATAAGCCCTGTTATTGCTGGAATCTTAAAAAAAGAGATATAAGCCGCCTCACCCAAATCAAACCATCCAGACATTCTAACTACTATTCACATGTTTATTCCAGTAGAATTCTTTTTGTCACAACACATCCACAGCACCTGTCTTGCCTCCATTATGTGTTGCGCCAAAAAGAATTCGGCCTTGAAAACATGAACCAACTAGCCCCCAAGCAACTAGCTTCCAAGGTTAGTCTAAGTCAAGAAATGTATTGCGAAGCCAGGCTTCACTTGAACTTGCATCAGCCACGAGTGACAACACGAAGGAAAAGAAACATGCGTATCCGATTTCACTCAAACGAGAGCCAGAAGTAGACAAAGAAAAACATATAAGCACGCTTAACGATTCTCTTTCGACATGGAGGGTAGATCTAGAAAGCGCTTTTATTGTCGCCGGAAATAAAAACAGTACCAAAGGAAAAGACGCCGCAGCCCTCAGCGAAGAACCGCCGAAGAGCTCAAGGGCGTCTTGACATGCCGGAGAGCGGTAAAGAGAGAAAGAAAAGGGAGTGGCTGAGACACACATAGTGGTTAACCGCAGTCTATTAGTGTCTCTTGTGTCCGCCGCGCGTCGCAGTGGTCGTCCTCTTCTCCGCATGTCAGTGTCACTGGAGCGTTCATGACGTCTGGCCGAAGCCGTGTCCGGCTTGCTGTTGTAAGAGGAGTCCATAGGGGCCGAGAGACCCGCTGCGCGCTTAGTCGTGCAGACTGAAGAAGCGCCCATTCTTTACCCGCCATTACCGACACGAATGATTCGTGGGGCAGGCTCGTGGTACAAAAATAGGAGAAAAAAATGCGCTGTCATTGTACAACGCCGAACATTGGGGGAGTACAGGACCGGAAGAGGGTGGATGAGGAGAATATGTGGCAGGCAGCGGGACAAATTGGAGTGCGAGTCAGAGAAGCGAACAGTGAGGCTTCACAAGGGACGAATTGACGGCGTTGTGTCACAGACAGATAGGACGCGTGTGCATACTGTGCGATTCATTCGTTGGTCGCCCAGGAAACGGTTAATAAATCGGTGGCGAAATTCCGAATTTTGCTGAAAGACGAACAGCCCGCTCGATCAAGCTGCGGTCTGTCAAAAAACGGCCAGGGATGCCCGGAAACGATCCAACAATAACCGCTGCGCTGACAGAGAAAAGAAAAATAACAAGAGATAGATTATGAAAAAGGCTCCTTGGCAAGGCTTTGAGAGCTTGACAGGTGTTTATTTTCTTATTTCTTACACATACGTGCGCGTGAAGACTCCAGTTTTCCAGCAGGGATAGCCAACACGCAGATAACGGATATGAACTTATAGAGTACAGTATATTAGGAAGTCAGTTTTTGTGCGCCCGTTTCTTTGCACAGAATGGTTACCGTTGTCGACCTAATTACTTGTAATTAATAACTCTAGCACACAGTAGCAGTTGCTTGCGAGCTTTAGACAAAACGAGTTTCAAGAAATATAGCGAATACTTTCTTGCAACGAGCGTCCTGAGTGCTTTACGCTTCTTTATTCTTATTTTTTTTCTCGTTCTTCAGGCCTGCATTCACCTAGCGTACACTGCCTTTTCTTCTTTATGTGTGTCTATGTGTGGGCGAGTATCGTGTAACGAAGGTTACTTTACCGAAACACCTGTCTAAAATTTGCCCTCTTGTAGACGTTTCCCGAAGTTATAATCATAAGTTATCCAAATTTGCTCTATTTAATTTCTCTGCTCTAATCTAGCGTATACAACACATATTAATATTAAACACTGCACAAACACTTGCTTCATGCAGAGCTTTTTATTAGCAATTACTCTGCCTTTTCTTTATTTCTGTATTTGTCTTCTCTCTGCTTATCTACGTTTTTGCTGCGGCCATTTACGAAAAATGCTTCCATAAACCCACCCTCGGTTTCTTCAGTTGTTTCCTTTTCAAGTCGAAGGTCACCTTCGCAAACGCTTCTACAGTTCAATCGTAAAGCTTGTTTTCTTAGAGCAGCGCAGTTCCCGCTTTCCTTGCTCACTTGAAGCATATCGGGGCTATCAACGTACGAGGCTACATGTCAGCGGAACTCAGTTCACGTGATGTGGAAGACACGTCATCTTCAAATGCGGTCTAAGAGCGGATTACATGCGTCGCTATCAGTGGGCACAAACTGCAGCATACAAGCACGGCTAGTACCACGAATGGGGGATTTTGCCTAATGAGGTAGAGTGTCACATATCCGTCTCGTACGTGGACGTTCCCTTACTGAAATTGTCTATAGACATTCTATAGGCTTCTTATAGACTCTTTTGCCTTCCTATAGATATTTCTTTGTGTCTTGTCGGGCCCGCGCGGTGGCAGTCGTGAGATGCCAAAATGGACGAAGTGTCCCCAGCACGCGCTGGAGAGAGCGCTCGGGACCTGGGCCAGGTCTGGACGCTGCCGCCGCCGCTCCACAGCTATCTCCTCTCCGGCAGCCCTCAATAAATGTGGCCGCGGTCGCCTTCCTGGGCGACCTCCACCGTCTACTCATAGTCTACAGGCAAGTGCACTGAAAGTGTATGGCTATAAATCTATAGATTGTCTATAGACTGTCTAAAGGATTTGTATTGCCCATAGACGGTTCTCTAGAGTTTGTCTGTAGAGAGTCTATAGACTTTATAGACAGCAGTCTATGGACAGCCTATAGACTGTAGCCTAAAGGATATTTTGTAAATAGGCGCCTAGGATAATGCAGGACGATGTAGGAGTTTCTGGCAGCCTTAACGTCTTGCTATAACGCGATAGAGCGTTCAACAAAATTATAATAAAAACATTACTAATAGTATAAAATATTACGAAGTGAGATCAGTAAGCTCTAAGAGCTATTCAAATTTACCGTGTAGCAGTTCCTAGCAGCCTCAACGTCTTGCTGTTACGCAATAAAGTGTTAATAAAAATTGTATTTACAAACAGCATTGCTAATAGTGTGAAAAATGATGACATCAGTAAGCTATAAGAACTAATCAGACGACATTATTGCAAGTAGATAGAGAGATTCGATGGCGCAGTGTTTCATTTAGGACACTGAATCGAGCGTCGCATCCAAAGAAGAAAGTTTATGCAGAACAGAACGATGGTAATATTCATTTCTGAAATGTACGTGCGTGGAACGGAATAACAGCTGGAAAGGACAAAGAAAGTTATGCGAGTGCTCAGCCGAAGCAACATGGACCGAATAAATGAAAGGAAAGCTTTTTGGCGACAATAGTGATCTTTCTTTTTTTGTAGAAGAGTAAGGCGCAGAGGAAACGTTGCTGTGGTGGCCAAGGTTATTGCGTAAAAATAATCCAACGAATATTAATACTCTAAAAATGACCACATATGCCGCATCTATTAATGAAGAATATGTTACCGTTGTCAGCATTGATCTTCATGTCCACTGATCTGTGTTCCTTGAAAAGCTTCTCAATGAGAGAATTGAACATGACAAGTAGTGTTTCGAATATGCGAGTTATAAGTGAATTTCTAAATTTTAGGTCGGAGCAAGGAAGGTAAACATTTAATCACAGTGTAGGAGGCAGTACTGCCTCTTTTCAGCGAAGTTTTATGGAAGGGGAATAGTGCACCAGAGAATTAAAAAAATACATGTTATTTCAGTATGAAAGAAATATCTTGACCTAACACAAAATAATATATTTCTGACGCCCACAAACACAGATGTTTCCATATCATTCCAAGATACGTCGTTGAACTGAATGTCAGCGAGTCGCCGCGGTGGCCGAGTGGTTACGGCGCTCGGCTGCTGGCCCAAAAGACGCGGGTTAGATCCCGGCAGTGGCGGTCGAATTTCGATGGAGGCGAAATTGTAGAGGCCCGTGTACTGTGTGATGTCAGTGGACATTAAAGAACCCCAGGCGGTCGAAATTTCCGGAGCCCTTCACTACGGCGTCTCTCATAACTTGAGTCGCTTTGGAACGTTATACCCCCATAAACCATAAACCATCAATGTCAGCGATTGCGCAAGATCTAAATTTAAGATTGCAGCTCGCACAGAAAGGAAAAAAAATCAAATGAGATATAAAATTACGAAATCATGAAAACCTGTAGTACCCATCCGCAAGAGTCACTGGTGCGCGTCTGGAGGTTTGTCCGATTCCCTTCGAGTGTCTCTTATCCCAGCGCACGAATTGCGCAGCCACCCGAATTGGTGCCGATTTGCGGGGACGTGGGAGGTGAGGGAAGGGTGACTACTGCAACTCAAGACTCTCGCATATTCGAGGAACGCGTGGCATGGGGGATCTGTGGAGATCCCTATTTTCCGGTCGTCGCACAAGGATGATCGGTTATTCCTTGTGATGCGTGCAGGAACCGTCGGTCAGAGGAACGTATCTCAACCACATACTCAGGCAAGCGAGTTCCCCCGCAAACAAACCAAACCCAGAAGTGCGGATACTCGTCGTTGGGGAAGCGCTGGTGCCCTTTCTGCATTCCGCTCTCAGTCCTTGTTGCCCATCAAGACACAGCGGGAAATGCCCTGATGAAGAAAGACGCTCTTCCTTCCTTCTTTTACCCTTACTGTCGCTCTATCTATGTCGAGTCGCTGAACACGGCCGCACCCTTCCTATAACCCGGCTCTGTAAATCCACGGAGCCTTCAGGAGGCGACAACTGATGTCGACAGGTCAGCTGCTGATTGCCTGTAGCGGTTTGCGCGTGAGAACTCGTTGCCAGTGGCAACATCCTGGCAAAACAATAACCGAGAGAGGAAGGCAACCAACGGGTACCACAGTTGCTTTCATAATCGACGATGCTGTATCCAGGGCGCAGGCCTGTCAGGAACTTTGCTCACCGGTGAAGAACTACGTCAAATTAAGCCTGGCTTAGCTGCCGCGAGATCCAGCTTTCAAAGGCTACGAATATTTTTGAAGGCCACATGCAGAATGAAGTTTCTCGCCTATTATTAGGAAGTGATTTTTTTTGCGAAGATATTTGTGCAGAGAGCGCGGTCGACATGTTTTTTACAGTTGCAGAACGGGCTGCGGCGCCACTACCTTAGCCTGCATTCAGTGCGGGTTTTAAGCAGTTGACATAGAAGTTCGGACAGCGCATCCGGGTTAGAAAACGTGTCGTTTCCTATTTCTTGTTTAAGTGTCAGTCAGGCAAGGAATGAGATTTCTGCGGAAAACAGTTGTTACTAAAGCACAGCGTGGAAGGAAAGAAGGTCGTGTTGCCAACGTCGCGTGTATGCTGCTGAGTGGTGAGACGCGCGAAGTTCGTTCAGAGCCCTGCCCGTTCTCAAGGACCACTAGAGACTTTGTCATATAACAAGGTCTTGGAGCTTCTAGTTTTAACCTCGAAGCATCCATAAACATCAACCAGTAAAGAAAAATGAAGAAGCGTGGTATCAATTCTATGACCATTTCAACCACCTGTTTTTGGGCCTGTTAAGTCTATCCGAGAACCATTTTCGCCGAAAAACTACCCTACTTTTACTCAAAGCGCAGCAGGCACTCACAAAAGTTTCGATTTGAATGCCAAGTTCTCTCCGAAATGTTGAACCAGCATCGACGGAAACACACTGCTGCCGGATTTGATTTGGTTCTTAAAAGAGCGTGCTGCAGGCTTGGCCATGCATCAAAGCGCAGGCAGACAACTCTGTTCAAGAGAAGTATATGGCCACTATTGGTGAATTTCGCTCGTCGATTAGGGGAAACTTTTTCTTTCGTAACATGAAAAAAGCGAGGTAAATTGATTACTTTGTGTCCGATTCGCATATTCAGCGGGTCGCTTAAGAGTACAGTCTAACGCGATGTGAAGCCAACGTATGTCGCTGATAATACTTCGTTGGCGTGAAGCCATAGCTCACAGTATATATATATATATACTCGCGAACACGCCAGCAGGTTGAAGACTGTCAATGCCAGTGGCCGCCATTAAGGGGAATGAAGAGGACCGCGAGCAATGTTCAGAGGAAGTGTTTAGAATCATTTATAGCATATTCTGAAAAACAGAGTGGGCTACATGGCAAGCATGGCGAGCACGAGGAGCACGACACTGCAACAGTCCTTTGTTGAATGATAGCGTTCATGGACACGTGTATATATCTATGACAGATGAAGAAAGCAACAGAAGATCTGCAGTCATGGACAAAAGTTTTCGTAATGGAATTTGCGAAAAAAAACTTACTTTGGCGTTGCTTCAACGGCCAGTAAGCTGATACTTGTCACATGATATTCTTCAAGAGAATGAAGCGCGCATGTCTCCTTAGGCTTCTGTTTTTCATCTGATTGCTTTACCTGACCGCACAAAATAATTTTTTTTCGCGAACCCGCATTCCGTAAGTTTTTATCCATGACTATACCCTATTGTGGAAATTTTTGTTCTTCTTTCTTGGGAAGAATTTCTGATTTTGGTCTGCTTCCTTTAACTTCTGAATACGTTACGTGTGGAGTAGGAAATCACCTAATGGATTTCTTATTAGGATTTCGGTTTTCGTGTTGCTATTCTAGCCGCGCGCACGCGCCCACAGAAACACTCGCGAAAACTCGTTCATATGAAAGAGACTGAGAATGTTATTCAAATAATAAAATCTTTGTTTTTACTACCTAAGCATCACCATGAAGCATACTCATACCTCGCTCCTGACGGCAGCAAGAAATTGGAGAAACATCTCTGATGCATTGGCGTTGGAAAGCATTCGAGCGGGCATAAAATATACGCCACCAATGGACGGCTTACCATGTAATAAAAGAACGCGAATAGGTAACCTTTCGGAAAGGCAAAGGCAGCAAAAAGATTGACGGCACTCTAGAGAAGTGGAAATATAAGATGTAGTGGCACTGTAAATGTGTCGCACGCGGTGACTTGAACTGCTGTGGCGAGGTACAATAGATACTTCCCAGGAGACTGTTCGTCTTGTCTTGTCGGAAAGGCCGGGATGTATATCTCCGCTAGCTATCCCTCCAATTCCAGCCCTCTGGTCATATTCATGCCTTGACGGCCAGAAGACTCTGTGCACGCGATGCATGAGAGCAATGCATTTAATTCAATATGAACGGCGCCTTCCGTCTTTCTGACAGCTTGTAAATATATTTTATTTACTTTTTTTGAAATGCAATCGAAGGAGTACCGAACACATTACTTAAGTTAGGTTGGGCGCCCTAAAAAAATAAAAATAGAAGTACCCTGCTCACACCGTAGTCAGCGCAATAGGACACGGAGGCGTGCAAAAGAAAGACGTCACAGAGCTGAATAACAAAGGGCCTACAGACGAGGAGACAGAGTTCGACATGGTGTCGCGTCTTTTTCGAGGCTGCACGATAACATAAATAAGCGCCGTCTGTTTTGCAGACGCAGTACTTAGAGTACATAGCGGGGCTGCAATGATGCAGCTGGTAACTAAACGCGCTCTGCATCTTGAGCCTTGTATGGCTTTTCTGCGGCTTTAGCAGCTGTTATAAATACATGTCTAAAACTTTCACAGCCGCACTATTCATCATGCGGCGGCAAAAAAAAAAACTGTTTAGCTAATATAATACCAGTGCATTGCAAGCTCCTTGCGCGTTCAGTTCGAGCTACCTGCTCCCAGGGTGCTGTATTTTATTTAAATGTTCTGGCAGTTTTCCAGGAAAAGGTCAAAGCAGAGAAAGTTACGGCGGCATACTGAAATGTGCTCACAGAGGACATTAAATGCTGGAAATCTCAAAACTATTTCTTCAGTTCAAAACTTCTGTGTCAGCCTCATGTGAAAATTTAGTATCAGAGCCCATTACATTTACTAAAACCATGTGCAGCGTTCTGGGGTGCCCGAAAACGGAGTGCCCGAGGGCTATTGCAGCAGGGAACGCTGCAATAGCCCTCGAACAATAGAACAATAAATCGGTTAATGTCCGCAATCACGTATGCATAATCTGTCGTCGCAGTATATAAATTTCCCTTGGCACTGTCTTAATTAGTCTCAAGAAAAAGAGATCCTGCCGATTTAAAAAAAATAACGCGATAATTCTTCCAGGGCAAATCATATCTCACATGCCATGGTTTACTTTATTTTCCTTCCTTTGTTTCTTTCCCTCCATTTTTCTTCTTTTCTCTTGCTTCCTTCTTTATTTCTTTCATGTTTTCCTTTCTTACTTTCCCTCTTTTTCGTTCTTTATTTCTGTACTTTCTTCCTTCTTGCTTCCTTTTCATACATCGTTCTGTCTTTCCTAATCTCTTCCTTTGTCTTCCTGTTCTCCTTCCTTTTTCCTTTGAAGCCCAGAATGGGTAAGACCAGAGGAAGACACACACAGACTGTCGCCGGACTTTCAAGTGAATTTATTAAGGTTCCACCACACATTTATAGCCACTACTTGGGCAGGCGCACATACATGCCACATTCAACAAAGTCCGGACGTCATTAGTAGCCAGATAAAAAATTCCATTCTTTGTCAGTGAGAATAACGGATGGGTCGCTGATACAAAGACGCTCGTTTTTTTTTTCATTAAAAACGCTCCTAACAGCTCGCGCTCGTGCCTGGACTTCCCGCGGCCGATAATGGTAGCATTATTCAGCAAAGCTGAGCAATTTTGGCACTCCTTGACATGTATGGCTAGGTTGCTCTCTGTACCGAAGCGCAGCGTTCTGCCATGTTCCCTGAGTCGCTCGTTCAAATATTGCCCCGTCTGCGCAATGTAAATTTTCCCACAAGAAGTAGGGATAGAATATACTACCCCCACAACACACTTCGTGAACTTTGTTTGGTGCTTGGTTAGTTTGGTGCTTAGCGACTCAGGGAACATGGCAGAACGCTGCGCTTAGGTACAGGGAGCAACCTGGCCATACATATCAAGGAGTGCCAGAATTGCTCAGCTTTGCTGAATAATGCTACCATTATCGGCCGCGGGAAGTCCAGGCACGAGCGCGAGCTGTTACAAGCGTTTTTAATCAAAAAGAACGAGCGTGTTTGTGTCAGCGACCCATCTGTTATTCTCACTGACAAAGAATGGAATGTTTTATCTGGCTAGTAATGACGTCCGGACTTTGTTGAATGTGGCATGTATGTGCGCCTGCCCAAGTAGTGGCTATAAACATGTGGTGGAACCTTAATAAATTCAACTGAAAGTTCGGCGACAGTCTGTGTGTGTCTTCCTCTGGTCTTGTTCTTTTCTCGCTGGATTTTTTTGACGTGAACATGTACCAACTCGCCCAACAATTCACGCTTCAGAATGGGTAAGGAGCTTTTCCGGAGTCAACACAAAGGATAATGGGAAAATCGTCTGCTACTGCTACTTCACATTCTAACTTTCCCCCTTTGCTCTCTTGCTTCATTGTAGTCGCGGTGTTGATATCGCTAATTCTAGTAATTTATTTGCGCTGTGGAATCTTAGCAAGAACAACGCGACCTGTCTCTACTGTGCTTCGGGGCGAGATCTCGCACAGAATGAGTCCTGCGGTACAACCAAAATAACAACGGGACGAGACTCTCGGTGACCACGCTATACGATGTACTGTGACGCGCAGTGCAGGCATTGGCATGTATGAGTCGCTTGCCTGGCAGCTTTTACACTATGTGAGGAAAATATGTTTAACCTGTACTCAACGTTACAGGTATCACCACAACACGATGCGGTACAAAAGCAATGAATTTATTATGACTGACGCGTTGAACTTATTCAACTGCACCTGAGACCGGCTGAAGCCCATGTACGTGTGTACAGCCATTTACACAGCAGCCGATAGCTCTCGAACACCGTGCTCCACAGAGTGCGGGTGACGTCTACCAGGACAGTGTCGTTCAAGATAGCTCATGTCTCATGCCAGACCATGCGCGCATCTGATGTTCAGTCCAATTCGCCATGCTGGATGCACGACGATTTAGGGAGGCTCACTACATCGTTATTATACAAACTGTATTAGGCTGGACCTAGGACTGATCCTTGACGAACCCCATAGCTAAATAAAGTAGTTGGGAACTGAACTATTTTTGTGGGCTGAAGTAGTGTTTAATTATGTGTACGCTAATACCCTATCGCCATACCACTGTAGCATTGTAAGCACAATATCGTGATTATTAGAGTCATAAATGTTCCTAAAAATGAGAACTCAAATTGTATAAATGTGTTTTTTGGGTGTTTTGAATCATTTGTATTTGGTATGCAAAAGCGCCTGTTCTGTAGACTTCTGTTTCTTCTTTCCTCCAGTGCATAATGCGTAAAGCTCTCGCACTGCACCTTCAAAGACGTCATAAAGACCCACTGGGATAGTCGACGTTTGGCGGGACTTTAAATTACTGTTGGAAAGTGTGACCAGAAGGCATAGAGACATGACCTACTCAGAAGGCGGGCTAATTAAACCACATTCGAGCGGGAAGTGCTGATCCGACGGGCAAGAAACAGCCGACAGTAGCAAAAACTTCCAGTTCTGATTTGCAGTAATGCAATGAAGAAAGTGAAACGCACGAAAAATAGTTCTTAAAAGTAATTTTTTTTTATATGTAGCATATCGCCTGAAGGAGTTATTGCTGTTTTCTGCATGGCGACGGTGGCTGCCACGTTGGAGCAAGGAGAGCTAGAGCCGGCGCTCGGAAAAACACTGGTGGAAATTGAATTTCACGTCGAGGCGAGACTATCATTTTAGGAGTTCAAAAGTTACTTTGAGGGGCCTTGTAGCGAACGGTTTGGCAGTTTCAATTGGAGTTTTTTTTTATTTCATTATGTGGCTGAGCAAGCAGTGAAATCGAACGGGAGAGGCGTTACAGGACTGAGTGGACATCATACGTATCCTCTTACAACATAGCAGAAAATTGAGCGAGTTGGTACACTTTCATTTGAATTTTTTTTTGAATTTTCCAATATGTATCCTCTTACCTTCTTTTTCCAAATACGAAAGTGAAAAAGTAAAGCTTGGGATGTACATTGGATCGTCTCTCATGCCTCGAGTGTACGCGGATGTCAGTCGTGTGGGTGACGCTCACAGATCTAAGTTACGCGTGTGTTTTTTCTCTCTTTAACATATGAGCGTTTGTTTATTGCTGCCTGAATGTGAAACAACTTGATGTGCCGATATATACTCTCTTGTCAGTACTTAGGTTTGAAAAATAATATTGTTATGAAGCTGTGTTAGTTGTTATGCTTCACCAGCGTTTTTCCCAAATGAGAACTGCACGGAAAGTCAAAGTGATGGCCAAGGCTTGTTTGAATTTTATTCGGTCCTAAAACGCATAAAATGTAAAAGAGAACAGGTGCGGTGGACATGACTTCAAAGCATCAGATCTCTTGCTGGGGGAAAGGTGCTGTGAGTGGCGGTGTCTAGGAGGTTAAAGGTGGGTGCTGCTGATTACATGGCACACCGGGGAGGCTCAGTAGCCGAGTGCTTTAACCCAATGAACAAGAACCATGGCCTTCCGAGAGGCAGACAAGAGGATGGTGAGGATCAGTTATGTGCACCTATATTCGGTTGAACGTCTGCATGTTCTTGTGTTTGTTCGCAGTATCGTTGAACGTTGTGTTTTTTTTTATTTTGCACTCCCTGTACAACGCCCCGAGGCTGACAGTATTAGTAAAAGAAATGAAAATGAAATGAAGTCGTTTGAGAGAAACAAAATAAGAAGGAAGAAAGCTGGGACTGTCAGCATGTGCCTAAATCAAGATAAGTGAAACGCTCGCTTTACTTATTATTATTGATGAAGTACTAGTGTAACCGAAAAGTAGCAGTTTTTCGTATCCTGAGGACTGCCACTCCCCACTATGTGCGCTGTTTCTTGCACATCCCGCGGCTATTATTTTTCGCTCTGCCATTACCTTCTCATATTATGTGAAATTGAGGGACAAAGGGGCACTGTCTGTCTCATCCTGGTCACATCAGAAGCCTCTACCTGCCACCGCCACCTTATGTAGAGTATTCAGCGTATGGAAGGTATTCTACATTCTGGGAAGGCCTTTCTTCTAATTACCCAGTTTGTCCTCAGGAAAACTATGGATTTCAAAGAACATCGAAATGCACCCAAGTAACGAAGACAATTAAGATCATTAGGAATATTCGCAATGTAAAACAGACAACTGGGGTATGATGCCCCAGCGGCCAGTGCCGCCGAAGGCGAAGGCGGAAGACGAAGTTGACGAAATTCAGTTTGGCGGTCACGAACGCATGACGACCGAGCTGCGGTGTACTAACAAAGATTGTGGCTGTCAGAATTTATTCCTTTATTTGCTTCTTTACAACACAAATAAGCAGTTATCGCTCTTTACACCCAAATGTCATTAGCGTTTTTGAGGATATTTTGTTTTTCTGAGGTCTGGAAAGCAGAGGCTTATTTCAAGCGAGAGCTAATAACAAAAACCAAACAAAAATCAGGGAAACTACATAACCTCAAGCAGCTGGTTGCTAGCGACAGCAAGAGAGGCTTGGCGTTTAGGCAGAATGGAAAGGCAAATAATATACTTTGACTGCTAGACCGTTCTGTAGAATTATAAATCTACCTACAGTTTCACCTCAATTCTGCGCCGATGCATACATTAATTTTCCGCTCCCGGTGTTTAAACTTAATTATGAGTTGCATTCTGGCTGAACCTGACAGCAAAACAGCAGCAATCTTATTCTTCTTGTTTTTTTTTCTGGTACATGCTTTTGCTATTGCGACCATAAAGCATTTTCATGACATTTTTAGTTGAAAGAACTTTGTGCAGCTTTTTTTTTTTTCGAGCATACGACCTTTCGTTTCAATGAATCAAAAAAGCAGTCTGTTATGACACTATCAATAAATGTATGCAGCTGTTTGCTGAGCAGTTGCGTTATAGCCGGTGTTTCTTAGTACAGTTTTTGTTCTCCCGTACAATGAGTCTCATCAGGTGTCTGACTGAGGATGGAGCGAGTTAACGGGCCTCACGCTTGTAGAAGTTAGATGGGAGAGCACCACTTCCAGTTTGAAGGAAACATCTCTGCCGATGTCTTTTCTGAAATAGTGGCGTCTATAAAAGCGGCTACCCGGTAATTGATTGCATTAAAAGAATGCCGTGCTGTTACGACCTTAACGGAACAGAAACGGAACTCGTGACAGGGACAAGCTTCAGTGTTGTTCATATCTCGTGCATTTAGTTCACTTCGTTCTGAGCTTCGCAGAGGCAGGCAGGTCCTAAAGAGAACTACAAGAACTAGACGCCGGTAAAATCGCTGTATTCTGCGCACGTGAGTTCAGATCGGCGGGAATAAGACCACCCTGTGCGATATCGCGTGACATTGAGAAAAGCCAGTGATGCGAGAGTGGCTGGGTGCCCGTTTTCCGGCCTTGTTTGGCCAGCCATGGCAGACCATAGCCACAAGGATGCTCACGCCGAGTTCTGCACTGGTGCATCTCTTTATTTCTTGCTATAGGGTTATTTGTTCCCCTGATTCCTCTGTGCCTGACTCTACTTGTTCTTACACGCCAGTCGCAATGCATTACCATGTCAATACCACGGCTCAACCTTTGATTTGTTTTTATTCATTAATTATTTATGTTCAGTGAACATGTTCACAAAGATGTCATCATGTGAGCGTGGTTTTCAGGGACTAGATTTCTTGGTTTTGTGTGTCCCTGAGGCTCTCTTGTATGTCCAATGTTTTGGGTCCTTTCGTGACTGTTTGTCGCACGGGGACAACTCGATGATAAACAGAACTGCTGAAGCACCATTTTTGTGAGTTTCGCCTTGGATTTTAATAGCTACACTGTTTAACTTGTATTGAGAGCTATCATCGCATTCATTCACTAGTTAACTCTGCTGAAATTAGGTTTGGTATTCTGGGCTGCGTGTGTTGTCTCTTCTGGGCAACTATGAATTCCGAAACCGTATAGAAACAAGGTTAATGAGCCATTAGGAAACTAGGCCACTTTGGGAACAAATCTTATTTGCCTCATGCAGCAACACAGTCGGAATAATTAAAAAAAAAACATACTTTGCGCGTACTTTTTTTAAAGCGATGGTGATGAGGTCTTGGCCCTTAACTCAGCAAGGCGCCACACGTATATACTTGTTATCCACAGACTGCGACATATTGCTAGCGTTAAAATACAAAGGACAAAGAGCGTCTGTCTTGTGTGTTTCTGCTCTTTGTCCTTTGTATTTTAACGCTAGCAATATGTCGCAGTCTGTGGATCAAAAGCACCAACTAGACCAACTTAATTCTTTAATCATACATGTTATCAACGCCTCCGCGAGGCTATTATGGCAGTTGGGAAATACATGCAATGCTTCACGAGAAAATGTCATAACAGAATGAAAGACAGCCTATTGAGAAGTCGGTGAAGTTGAAGAAAAGAGCACTGTGCTGCACTTTATTATGCTACTATACTATACACTATACTATACGTTTTGCGCTACCATGCACTAGGTTTATGGGGGTTTAACGTCCCAAAGCGACTGAAGCTATGAGGGAGGCGGTAGTGAAGAGCTTCGGAACTTTCAACCACCTGAGGTTCTATAGAATTTCGCCTCCATCGAATTTCGACCGCCACGGCCGGGATCGAACCCGGTCCTT
Source organism: Amblyomma americanum (assembly GCA_030143305.2). NCBI lineage: Eukaryota > Metazoa > Arthropoda > Arachnida > Ixodida > Ixodidae > Amblyomma > Amblyomma americanum. The sequence continues at coordinate 83,788 of JARKHS020035291.1, forward strand.
TCGAGTCAGTAGCCGAGCGCCATAACCACTGAGTCACTGCGGCGGCGCGCTACTGCGTACTGTATTGTACTATGCTCTACGGCAGTGTATTATATTATACAATTGAACACTCAAGGAAATGTCTTGAAATGGGCTTCATCAACTCCGTCAATATTTTTTCGCTTTCATAATTAACTTAATCTTAGCAATGGCAATCGTGTGGCGTCCTTTGAGCCAATAACATGGATTGAAAAGAGAGAAATGTAACGAAGTTATAAGATTGTACCGACTCGGGATTCAACAGTCAGGTAGAAAATTTAGCCCTCTGATATGTTTCTGTGCGTCTATTGAGTTTTCTTAAATTACAACAGTAAGAAAATATTTGCGTACTTGAAGTCGTCGTTTCACGCAACTTGTGCCAGAGAACGTTTCATCACATTCCTGAGAAGAAGCTGGGAACAGAGCGGCGCCGCGAGATGGCCTTCTTTTATTACTTCCTTTTACATCAAAAATATAAATCGATACACATGTGCATAATACGAAAGAACGACAGCAAGAAAAACTACCAGCGCATCGAGAATGAAATTGGTATCCCAATGATAAAATCTGCCGACTAGAAGCTTAGGACTCTCTTTATCGACCGTGTCATTTGATGCCATCCGTAACAAGTTCCTTTCTTTGTTGTGTCGTCAGGCGCTGGACGGTAATGTATGCGCCACCCCTCAATGGAATCGCCACGGTCAGCAACCTCCTTTCTTCCTTGTCCGTCGTCGCTTCCGTTTTCCTTCCTACCCTTTGTAGTCGCGCCGCTTCTAGGGACCCGGTGACCGAACACCGTAGCGGTCCGCAATGACCTCGCAGAGGGACTCGTTACGAAGCGTGCCGTGGTCCAAGAAGTGGAGACATTCATGTCGTCATCACAGCTCAGCTTGGACTGGTAGAATTTCTTTTTTTTCTTTGGACTCTTGTAGCTGGCTCACTGAAACGCCAGGACCCTTTGCTCCTCCTCCTATGCGAATTGACATGCGTAACTGTACCACATATACGTAAGGCTCCACTTAATATAGGCACACCTGGACAACATTCTCACTGACCAAGAGGTGAACATTTTAGTCTGTTCAGGCAAGGAAAACTACCTATAGAAATATTCTCCAAATATGTAACAAAAACAGCTCTGGTTGAAACAGGAGCAAAGTGGCTCATGCTGTTTTTTTATCTTGTGTTCGTGAGGCACTTCGCGTTAGTGTTTTTCGGGCTGTGCCTTGTGACTTGCCAGTTTCTGAGCGAAATGGAATTGTTAATTTCGTTTCTGAAAGTAAATAAAGACAAGCTTGCTTCTTCTGCGTCGAACCTGTGTAGTTTGCAATTTTCCTATTAGGCTGACACTAACAAATGCGGCAAGAGCAGGCACATATTTCGTCTATGAGAAAGGGACGACTTAATGTTGTTGCCAAAACGCATTACAATAAGCTGAACCCCAAAGTACGCAGAAAGTAAAAGAAACTGTGCTCAAGGCGGTAAGCCTTGATAGTGGCAAGTGGCAATGTTTTCAGTCGCTCAAAGCATTTTTACTTATAGATGCAGAGTGCGTTTATATACACCTGCTCTTATGTTGAAAGTAAAATCAAGAAATGTAAGAAGGTAGAAGCTGCGGGCGTTATGATAAATGCTGTGCGTGTAGCTTCATTTATTATCCATTTATCTGTGTCGCAAGCGCTTCGCATCGTTTAATTTAACGTTGAAAGAAAAAACAACGTGAACACAAGCACACCTCGATCACTGCAGTTAAAAAGCTAAAGCACCAACGATTCTCATGTTGTTTCAGAACTCCAGGCCGGCTCATTTCCGAAGTGGAGAAGAAGAAGAGGTATTAACAGAAGCAAAAGCTACAAATTAAGCTGCAGAGTTGGGACTTATCGGCTTGCAACGGATAACGCATTTCACGAGCTAAATTTTTATTAGCACCGGCGCAGTGAGCTCCGCATGCTGCTGTTTTTCAACGAAAAGATTTTAATTATTTTGAAGGCGCTGTCGTCCGCTATATTCAGAAACATTGAAACAAAATCGACGATGCAAGGGCACGCGTAACTTCAATGAAAGAGCCCACGGTAAACTTGTTATTTCGAGCGGGAGGAAATTATTTGAGGCGCTATATTTAGAACACCGAACAGGGACTTGATAAATTATATAAAGGCAACTTGATGTAGGCTGATTGATGCAATGCAAAAGTGCGTATTGAGTATTATGTCCATAATAGCCTGACACTGGAGAAATAGGCGAAACTTTTCGTGCATTTTTTTTTCGTTGCAACTGGGCTTTGCCTTTCTCAGGCTGAAACGCATTAGTGGTTAAAAATTGCCGTTGGTTTCGTATGCGAAAAAAAGACGTCACAGAAAAAGGCTGCTGTACTGAAAGAGTATATTCACTATATAACCGAATGAATGAACATCATATAAAAACAGTTTCGTAGCACTGGTGCACTGCTAAATATTAAGAAAACAGTTCCTTTCCACAAAAACCAATTATTATTGTTATTATTTTACTTTTAATGAAGTATCAGACGAATGGTCCTCGTTGAAAAATATACCAAGTCTGGTATGAGCACACGGTGCTGTCATGCTCTATCGGATACCTCTACTGACTGGGTTTCACTTGGTCCAGATGATGCTTTTTACGATCAAGATTTAGGTTGGGGAATTGTAGTGAAGGATACCTCTTGCAGAGTGGTCGCGTCTGTTTTGATTTGCCGCACAACAATGATGTTGAAAATGTATTTAGTTACACACACACGGAAAGTCGCTGTCTTGGGCACAGAAGAGTCACGGTTCGCTGAGCTTATGCAGAACTGCGAAATAACATCACCGGTGTAAGTGTACAATGCTGGGCTTGTTTGTGAGTAGTCTTTATTTATGACTGCAATGTGCAAGAGAGCAGTCATCCAAAAATCGAAGTTGTCTTCATAGTTCAACAGGAGAAGCTTCTGCAACAGGCGTAGTCTGCGTGCTCAGGTTGTCATGCATTGCACTGGTAGGAGGCCGAAGACAAAAGGAAGGCAGTCATGCTTGTCCAAGATGGTGAAAAAGTGAAAAATAAACATGAAATCTGCTCATACCTAACAAATTCAACAATATTCTTAGAAAAAGTTTGTAGCCATGCTCATAGTATTCTTTGGAGAAGCCCCGAAATAAAAACTCTCGGTTACGAAACCTTGTTAAGGCCTTCTATATAACACAGAAAAACTGTGTGGGGCTCGTACAGTTTCAGACTGTTCCAAGTAGTAAAGAGTTCAATGCCTTCGAGTGATGTTTACAATTATTAATACGTAATTCCGTTCTGCCACCCCGGTTTGTAAAGGCGCTAATTTAAAATGCTCGATTTGAAAAATAAAAATGATCGGCTAAACTTTTTTTCCTGAATCATTCGCTACGAGGTAAAAATCGAGAGATAAAGCATGGCATTAAAACTGTAAAATTATCAAGTCATTGTCAAAGCTTCAGCTTTAGCATCAGCACCGTCATGATATCATGGTATCGGGCAGCGACGAAATGCAATGGCATTTCCATAGGCGGCATCGTCATATCAATGACCTCTATTCAGAACAGTCGTTTCACTTTCAGTTTTGTTTTCCCCGAGAAACACTAATCTATTGAACATTTCGCACGGCTCCATTCGAAAATTTATTTGCAAATTTTTAGGTAGCCTAAAAAGGATTTTGCAACTTTCTGACTTCTATTTTGTTGTTATGTTTCCCTTAAGTGGCCAAGTCCGACAGAATTGGTTCTTGTGTTGATTTTCATGTTTTTAATATGAGTCGCTTTGGGATGTTTACCACTGAAAACTAAACTGACTTGTGTTTGTATCTGTTTTTTTGGTTTTGACAAAATTTTTGCTGCAGAGTGTGGTCATTCATACTCTCAAGAGCTCTTGATCAGGGCTTGCAGTAAGAACGAATTTAATTCTAAGAAAAGGTCGGTCTTGCCCACTTGATTGAAGAACTAAGAGGTTATTCAAGAAGTATGACCATTACCATGATTGAGAAAAGAGACTAGATAAAGAGGGGGGGGGGGAATTGGGGGAAGAAGGAAGGCTGCGGGCAACATTTACATAAGCAAACTACAGCCCGCTCGTAGGTCTAGAGCTCATAATTTCTACACTACTTTTACTTATTAGTAAGTCATCAAGTCACAAGAGCATCTTTTCGAGCCAGATGCTTTCGCCTTACTCCCGAACTTGGCCTGAACGTATGCTAAGGAAAGGAAAAGATACACAGTGGCTGGTTCTTAAAGTGTTCCTGCTCCTCGGGTGTGCGTCAGGAAGTATAAATTGGTCTAAATATGTCGATGATTTCGTATTCGTTGACAATCGTTGAAAATGTTAAGTTCGAAGGCAAGTGTAAAAGTGCATGCTTTTACACTGCTACAGCGGCCTTGCACGCAAGTAAACATCTTTGCCCTCTGCAGTGGCCCTGGTCTGTTCTGCTGTGGTTGAGCAAGAGTATATAGGTTCTATACAAGCGGGGGGCGCGTCTCGAGAGACTCAACACTGCACCCCCACCCCCCAACCCGCCCCTTTTTTAAAAAAAGAAAGGGAACTCGCAAACTGTAGTTTGCTGCACGTCGAAGAGCAGCGGATGTTTGTAACGAGCGCTACCGTGACATAGGTTGTTTGGTTTATTAATAGCACGGGTTATCGTCAGTTGTTAAGTTGATATGCAGAACTCGAGTTAGCTTTCAAAACTGCAGCATTCCACGTGTGGCTGGAAACGTTTCAGTGCATCTTCCTACGACCCATTATGCCATGCTCAGAGAAAGGGCATGAGTACATCCCAACCACTTCTGCTCCCCAGGTCACGTAGGAGATTAAGTTGGCGCTCGTTGACAAACCGAGGGACGCAACGTGACCAGAGGGCGGCGCTCCGAGGGCGGGTGAGAACAGCAGAGAGGCGGATTAGTGTAAGGCAGTGGTGCGGGTAACAACGTTGAGCGCCCATCTGCGCACTTTTCACGCGTCTGGGGCACCGAACACAGACAGCACGCTCCTATGCTGAGTGGCGGGAAGTGCCTCCTGCGCGTTGCGGGGTGCATGCGTGTGTCCGAGCAGGAGGGAGACGCAGAGTGTCTTTCCGAAGGAGGCGGAAGAATCAGGGTCAGGAACGGACGCTTCCTTGGGGCTCGCTGTGGACAGACGGCGATCACTCGCACACTAGCAGCAGAGTGCGATCCTCGGGGAGCATTGCCAATCTGCGGCGCACGCTCTCTCCCATTTCGTTCACGCTTAACCTTCCCGACTGCTGTACTAAAAGGAATTAGTGAAGCTTACACGCGCCCATGCAGCCTGAGCACGAGGAGTTGAGACCGAGTCTTGGCCCTGTGGCTGCTGAATTTCGATTAATGCGATCCGAAAAGTAAGCAGTGCACGTTGAACGGCCCCCTACGATCGAAACTAATCTGGAGAACTGCCCCATAGGTCGCCTCTTTAGCTGTTCTCTTATTTAACTTTCCTGGTTTATCCTTTTCCTTTTCTTCGAAGCGTGATTGCGGTGCTCACCAAGATTGAGACATTTACTGCGCTTTTCCTTTCCTCACATCCTAACTTTCACTTTTTCTTTCGCTTTGGTAGGCATCGCGTTGCGCCAAACGCCCTGTTCCGTTCTGGACTTTTCCAGCTCTGAAAGTTGTGGGCTGCGGCAAGCACCGTGTAGGAAAGTGACTATTTTATCTTCTCTGAAGAGCTTAAAGGGGTCAGAATTTGCGCTTTTGAGTAACCAAAAACGACCGAGCAACAATCAAGGAAGCTGCGAAGTTCAGCGCTAACTGCTCTCTTAGAGTTACCACACTATGATGTCAGTGATGAGTGAGGCTGTTAAGGGTACAGTTGCTTGAAATTCCCAGCATCTTTGCAGTCTGTTGGAGAGAGAACACGCAAAGCCGTAAGGGCTGCCTTTGAACTGACGTACACAAACCTGAGTGGCATCATCGGTGTTCGGCTTCACGGGCCCGCACTTCCTGATCCTGGCGCCGTTGTCTTATTTTCTATAGGCACTGGGAACACGCATACCACGATCTTCTCGACGTTGAAGTTTTTGCCCTGCATGACGGCCGTATTTAGGCAGATGTTGCATTCATTCGCGTTAGAGGCGACTTTCGAGGAGATCTTGCGTCTACTGTCTCGGGCGACCTTTCTGTGGGCTACAACAGCAAGTTTCAGAGTGACGACGCGCTCACGAGCCACCCAAAACTCGGCGACGACTTCCCGTGGCTATGCAATGGAAGCTACGAGCGCACGCCGCTAGCTCATGGGCCTGTGTCTGTGGCTCGTGTGTGCGTACGAACAGCGTCCCTCTGGAAGCCGGTGTCTCTGGCTCGGTGCTTCCTCTGCATAGCCACAGAAAGCTGTCCACGAGTATAGCCCTGACGCACGTAGGACACACATTAGCACACATGCTCGCTCAAGGTCACACAGCAGCTGTTGCGGTGTGCGTTCCACGGCTGTTGTCGCTCGCTGCTCAAAGGCACTCTCCTTTGCGCCTCAGCTGTGCTAATCGGTCACGTGATGCTGGCGTCACTCGTTGGACAGCTTTGATTTTCCTGGACGATTGCGAGGTTGCACGTGACGTCCGGCCAACTGCGGTCGCTTGAAGGAGCGCCATCTTTCATACTGGAGCAGAAAGCAGCACACGTGTACCACTAGCGACGCAGACGCGTGAGGGTAGAACGAATGCTGTATAGTCACGTAGAAGAAGGCTCAGGAAGACCACAGGTCTTCGCTGCGCTGAGGTCTAGTGAGGCACAAGGACAGGGTGCCGACTTCTCGCTCGGCGTTTTGTGAAATGCTTCACTGCGCCGGGATATCCCACGAAATTTCGCCACATTTCCTTACCGACCACGACAACTGGAGTCCTTATACAACGCTTTACATGTTAAAGGCGACATTTTGGCCTAACGCCACCTGCGCGTCACCTTCAGCGGATTACGCCAATAAATTACCACTGCGTTAACCCAGGGAATCGACTGTAGGGCTGTTTGTATTGGTGTTCGCACAGAGTTGCGCATTTATAGCTTCGTATGGTGGAGAGCGGCAGCTCCGTCTTGCGAGTTCAAAAACTATAATAGAAATATGAAAACTGTTTTTTGAGTAGCCTGTCTTAGCATCGACAGGAAGCGTGAATACGCTCGGATTCCTACCTTTGGCACCTAAAATGAAATCTCTGGTAGTATCGCCAGGTGTAATTTTAGTGCATTAGCCCGAAAGCTTCCGCTCATACGCTTATCCGTTGTCTGTGAGGCCATTTTGTGTGCCTACTTGATTGTGGGCAACCTGCCCTAGGTGGCCCACCTGCCACCCAGGTGTCCTCTCTAGGTGGCAGTTGGGCCACCTATGTCATGCGATCATGTGACGTCGTCACAACCTGCCCTCCGTAGAAAGAGACAGTTCATTTAATGACTGGTCGTGAGAGGTTGCTCGGAAAAACCTGGGTCTCACAAGCCGATCCGTGGAGTGGCGCATCGCTTATTCGCTGCACTGCTGCGCCAGGAGTGGTATGAAGACTCCCAGCCATCTATGAATGTGAAGTGGAGTGTGACCAATTCCGCATACGTGAAAATTAACCGATTAGTGCTATGGCGTTATACCCTTAAGACTGATTTCGCCGACCTTAGTCTTAAGCCTGCTTGACCTTGCAAAATGAGCCTCGAACCGAAACCGCAGTATAGCGCGCCGAATTCGCATTTGACCTAGCCACGCTAAATTGTCCGCCATTTGTTCACTTGCCGCGTGAAGAACATGGAATATTTTAATTCTCCGTGTCCCCTTTCAGCTGGAGCTTACTGAGAAAGTGAAGCTGAAGGGTTCCTTTCTTCAGGCTTTCCCACAAATTAGTTTTATTTTGCTCTATATGAGGGAGAGAAATTAGAGCTGCTGGCAGCACACGCAGCGCTGATTACTCTGTGAGTTCTGCAATACTTTTTGAATGCGGAGAATTGAAGCTAGGCTTTCCACAGAACATTCCAAAACTCAAAAGCAAATCAGGTCTTGACTGGGAGTTTCACTTTATGAGGCAAAACTCAGCAGTTAGAGACGTAGTCCACGTGAAATATGTGAAGAAACGCCGAGAAACTGGTTGTAAATAATTTTGTCCACTTTGAGGAGAGACCACACATTCACTGATTTTCAGAGCTCGCTCTCATAGCAGTGAGATATGCGACTGATTGCGAAAGATTTCTTTAGAGCTGACGTTTCGAAATTAATCGAAGTCCCAAGAGTAGTTCTATTCTATCTTGCTTTGCATACAGATCTGTTTTCGGAAAAAAAAATTGCCCGTTATCTGCCACCAGAAAACATATAGATTCGGTAAGCAAGTCTCAGGCAAGTGGCCCAAATGAAGCAATGACAATTGCTGATATCCACGTGGTGAATTTTGGATTCAGTTATCTCAAAAAGCACCGGTATGCAATGCACTAAACATGCATGAACTTCAAACGGACTCATTAATGAGCGGGCAATTGGTGTGCGCACATGCCTTGCTTGAGTGTGCAATGTGTCCTATCATACGATCCGCTCCAAGAGGGGCATAATATATGTGATTGACTCTCGGTTAAATTATAGTCGCAACAAAGGAGGGAAAAAACTACTGCAGCCTGCGAATACGACAACGGTGATTTACCAGCAGGCCGGTAAGTCTGCACTGAAATCTGCCACAGCGTTTCTAGCGTTCCTCACTGGCATTCGGTACCGCGTTTAATATGATTTATTGGCTTGTAGCGTAAATGACGCGAACAGTCCAATTAACAACCACAGTCATGAACGTAAAGCCGCACTGCGGACAGATGCAGGCTAGAAATGATCCCAATCAGCGAACCTTTACTTTTGGAGAACAAGGTCTTCTATAAACAGAGTACGCGACATACCTAGTGGCGACATGTCCGTATCATGGATTGTGGCACTACAATGGCCTATGTTCTACTGTGACTGAATATGTGCATAGATGGTGACTTCTGGAGTGGACTGTGATGTGGATTGTGTGGATATATTGTGTGCATAGATGGTGACTGCGGGAGAGAATGTCTGCTATTATAAGAGACTGTGCGCTTAGCGGGGTAGATGCGACATTGTTGATATAGAAGGGACGCTGCGGTGGAGCAATTGCCGGCAGATAAAGCAAGGATAACCCCACCTGTAGAATTCAACACGTCAACTCAACTCAACTCAACTCAGTAACGTGACTTAGACGCAAGCACCAGGGCGAGTTGGCCGAAACGTACTTGCCGAAACGTAATTTGCTCAAGCGTAACGTAGATTGGCAGCCGCGGAGTTGCTTGTATTAAGTTAGACGATGACCCCAAGATCACGTTAAAAGCGGCTCCTCAAGTGTGCAAAGCACACCTTTGGCACTTTCTTATTTCGAAATGGAGGCGTCTTGTAATCCCTGCATTTGAGCGGCCTTGTAGTTATTGCTAGAAGATCGTGCAGCTTAAGCGTGCAGGTGGCAGCAAAAAATGGGAGAAGACATCAGCACCAGGACAAAAAAAAAAAGGGTGCCACTGGCACCTGTAACCAGTATGCTTCTCTAGCTTGCAGATACACGTTTGAAGTGTTTAGAAAAATAGTTTTTTGTTCTCTTTCTCAAAGCCAGTGCGTATTCTGAACGCCGTGGAAATAATCATCATCGTTACATTCATTATAGTCATTAAATACCGGCCGCCACGGTGGCTCAGTGGTTATGGCGCTCGGCTGCTGACCCGAAAGATGCGGGTTCCATCCCGGATGCAGCGGTCGAATTTCGATGGAGGTGAAATTCCAGAGGCCCGTGTACTGCGCGATGTGAGTGCACGTTAAAGAACCGCAGTTGGTAGAAATTTCCTGAGGCTTTCACTACGGCGACCCTCATAGCCTGAGCCACTTTGGGACGTTAAACCCCCATAGTCATTAATCAGATTAACCGCAAGCTAAAAGCTTCCCGTTGATGACCAAATCGCGGTAACTTGCCCGAACAGCGGCCTGTTTTAACTCATTTCCTTACTTTATAACTCACAATGCAACTGTCTGCCGCCAAGGCCTTTCCATTTTATCTGCTCTGTTCTATTGACAAACCATCGATATTTATTTTCCGCATCAAATGACCCGCAGAAGTCCATTTCATCTCGATTAACTTGAGCATTACTTTGATGTTCTGGTCCTATTCACGCGGCTTTCTTTCTTTCATTTGACGTTGTTCCAGCTATTTTTCGTTTCCTTTTCATGGTTCGCTGCATTGTCATCAATTTATTTAATGTCATTTTATTGATGTGTACGTTTAGACCCGATAGGTGAGTGCTGGGATGACACCAATGATACATCATTATCATTAAGGGCCATGGGCAAGGTGCCTTTCATAACCTCAGAGCACCTAAGAGATGCACTCTAAACAAGACATATTCTCCTGGCAGAAGCGGAAAAGGATCCCATCGATTCAGTCTTCTTACACCGCTTTTTAGGCAGGCTGTAATTTTGTCGATCCCCATGGGCCCCGTTCTCGGGATGAAGAGTCAACATTCTAATGCATACAAGGACGTCCAATGGCTTTCGACCTTGTCTGACACTCGGCGAAATAGACTCTGACTCTTTCTCTTCTTTTTGCTTTACTGGGGAAAAGAATGCAGCCGTCTTTTCGCCGGGACTACGGAGGACCGCTGGACGGAAGCTAAACTTATTCGACGGCGCACATAGGCCCTCATGGGTGAATGCAGCATGCCGTGCAAGTAAACAAGCCACTGCTGCAGATGCACGCTGCTGCCTTGCCTCGCGGCGCAAAATTGTTTCTATCAAGCACTCGAGCGATGGAATCGATTCATCTTTAAGCAGCGCGAAACACAGGACGTAGTGGAAGAAACACGAGACGACACGAGCGCTATCGATCTGGGGACTCACAGTCGTAACGTTAACTGGCGTGATGAGGGTCTGCAAAAGCGCGTACCCGCTCACACCCCTCTATTCCTAAGACGCCGGAGAACTCTGTCGAGGAGAGAGTCCGTAGAGCAACGATTGAGGCCCCGCGTCTATGTGAACTCACACTACTACTTTCCGAGTAGATGCAAATAGGCAACTTGGATTCGTCCTGACTGGCGTATCGGTTGTTCCTTTTTATCTTTGTTACTTTTCACTTTCCGGTGTTGGTGTTCGTCCTGTCAGAGGGACTGCGGGCGTCATTTTCGTTTCGTGTCTCTCTGGACACTTCGAGCGCTTCGAGTTGGCACCATTAGTAAAGGAACTCCGAAGGATTGCCATGGTAACTACATTACTTGCGATCTACCACGCGTGACAGGAACTGCGTGACGTAGTTTGAAAAGAACGTGAGGGGAGATCCTAACAACACGTAGTAAAGGGGATGTCAGAATCGGCGTCAGAATCTTGTTTCTTTTGCGGACGGGGAAGAAACAAGATGGACGAGAGGTTGCGATTATTCTTGTGTTAAACATTATTTCTTTTTAGATTTTTTTTCTGTCGATCGTGCACTTCAGACCAGAGCAACAGACACGGGTCGTCTTGAATTTACGACCAACAGTAGGAAGACAGCGAAATATGATTGAGTTGTACACCGCGGGCTCTGAAAACATTCGAAGTAACGCAAGCTGTCTAGGAAAAAGGAGTGCTTTAGAGTTTCTCATTTTCTTCTCGCTTTTGGAGCGTTCAGTTTATGTCAAGGAAGCCTCATTCGATGGCGCTAGGACGTGGTCGTCTGTATGAGAGATGAAGGTAGCTTGATGAAGTCATCTCCGTGGAGGGATGAAAAGAGCAAACTGAATGAAGAATACGATAACTCTGTAGGATGTGAAGGGCATTGGCACTGAAGTGCGTGCTGTTGCGCGTTGCGAAATTTGCAAACAGGAATATTTGGATGCATAACAAGTTTGGTTTTCTACGCACCGTTTTTATGGTCTGAGCTTTACGACAAACAAATTACGCAAGACCCCCTTTCAGCTGCTTCCTTGCGACCTAGCACCATTATTTTTTGAAACTTGTGCGCCCAGGAAAAGGCTCGAATGAAAAAAAAAGAAATATTCGAAAAAATCACGCAAGCCTCTTAGACTGAACTGATTGCTGCGTATTTCACTGTTTCCGAATATTAGTGCACGAACTACAGATAACACAAATCCTTCAACAAATTGGGCCGATATTTTTGAAGGCTGGTAGCGCTGCTCTTAAATAGATGTAAATCGAAATACACTAGCGATGACCGCACCCAAGCGAGCAAAGAGAGAAAGTTCACCAAAAGATTTGCTACTTTGACAACAACAAATATCTCACATTGGCAGAACGCGGAACCGGATGCGGGTTACGTGAAGGAACCAGCGGAAACGAAGAAGACATGACAAGACTACACAGACGCTGAACTTAAAACTCGGTTTATTGTCTAAGGCAAGTAAAAAGAGGGAATTTATAGGTCACCGTAAAAAAAAACCAAAAGCCTGAGTCAGGCTATTAATCAATATGGTAAACGGCATGAGTAGATTTTTTAAGGCGGCAGAATGCGTGTTGGAGCAAAATTTGAACTGACTTCTGTCACCAAAAAAAAAAAGAAACACTCGCACATCATGTTGCACAATAACAGCGAACCAAGGTAATGAGAGATAGGTACCATCAACACGGATGAAAGTGGTCACCAAAGTAGGCAAGTTCCTTCTCGTCCAGTGTGGTCGAAGGGGAACTGACACAATCCTGTCCAATCTTGTGTGCGAAAAATTCCTCATAAATATCGCGTGTGGACTTTTTCTTGTACACATTTAATATCCTTCATTGGTCTGAGGAAGGAGTGGGGTGTTTACAAGACGCACAGTGCACTGCCATTTGTAGCTCCCGCTTATAGTCCGCAGGTCGCTTTGCCATCCGGCAGTCTTCCTTAAACAAGTGCAGCGTATTAAAATGTAAAAGAAAAAAGCACACGTGCGACATTTACGAGCAACGAGGGGCTTCTAGCATCCGGCGTTGCCCTTATATGAAACTCCAAGCAGAATTTAATCAGGAGAAAAAGCATTGAAAGACTCTGGAAATACTTATGACTTCGCATGAAACACGAAAAGAGAACTGGGTCAAGTTCGGAATATTACAGTAAATCTTGGGAATGCAGATTAATCTCTGCAAATATATATTCAAAGGCATTAAAAAATAAAAGTTATCGAAGAAAACAGAAATTGAAGAAAAATGTTGGATGTTGGAGGTTTTTATATCGAACGATGAATAATCGCCCATCCGTAACATTTTAGCAATTACTACTGAATTGACAAATGATGAAGCAATAATCTTTTATCAGAACAGGGCGCCAATTGAAAAAGTTTAATTGATGTAACCGTGCTTCTTACAACTCAGAAAAGCTTTCCTCGTCACCCGTTAAGACTTCGGTTTAGTTTCTTCGGTTCTCACGATTGGTCAACGGTTGTTTACAGCAGGTTGCGCAGTTACATCATCGGACATAAATTTGTGAATGTGGCCAATAAAATTCCTCTGTCGCAATTTGAGCTCGGCTCTGGGAATTCGTGTGCCACTGAAAAGATAACATGAAGCCTGTGGAGCTCTATGAATATAGCAGCTTTTTCTTTTTTCTTTTCTTCCGTTTGTTTTCTGAGCATATTTGAAGCCACCACATCAGTTCTTGTCGTCATCACGCTGGCCTCTTATGGAAAACTTTTTTGTTGTGATATAGGGAAAAGCTTGAGGAGTTGCATAACTGGCTGAGTAGGCCTATTACATTTACCTTTCGTTGGTTAAGCCGTGATGGCGTACATAATAGAAGGGCCCTACTTGCCACACACCTGTGCATTAAGACAAATAACAGAGACGAAAAAACCTGCTGCGCCAAACCAGACAAGCGACGCTAAGGACTGCTGAACACAAGATCTGACCTCAAATTCATTTTTATTCTGCGTACAATAACTCAAGCTAAAACATACATCCCACTCTTTAACAACATCTAGGAAACAGTCCTGATCAATGATTTCACAAGCCGCAGTTAACTGCTTGTTAACCGTATAACGCTGTAATTTTAAATGAAGAAAAAGTATTACCGCCTAGCTAATGTACTCAGATTTAAACGCTAGTATAAAAAATTAGTTACCGCTGCCACAATTTACAAATTGGCATTTTGAGAATTCGAAATAATGGGCATTTGGACCATTTTGTGCGGCTAGTTTAAGTTGTGTGATATACCAAATCGAAGGCTTCGAACTAACTCGAGGGCCCAAGGACAATGTTACAATTTTTGTATTACAAATTTTGTCCTATTGTTCTCGCAAAATTTATAAGTTAGAGAAGAGGAGTCGTTTAATGCTGGCTGGAAGTAACATGTTCGCTCCCCCTTTTCTCCACACCTTTTCCTCACAGTGACGCCCGGCACCGTGATTGGAAAGCGCTGACTATTGAGAAGGTACTGTGATCAAACTTCGTATGCGAGTTGTAAGTAGTATGAGTATAGGGCGTGCAAACGGTATGTGTTAAAGCGTTAAAGCCAAAAAGGAGATTCAGACACTTTGATCTCCAAGGCGTGAATCCTAGGCCGTTCCAATAAATTTCATGAGGTCCTGATTGCGATGCCAGTCTACAAGGCAACAGCGAGAGAAGACAGGCGCGCCAGTGCAACTGAGAAAATGCGAATCAAAAGATGCCTCAACGAATGGATGGACGGCTGAAACTCTGCTGTGACGGGAACAGAGCTGGCAGAGGGAATCTCGTGATTCACTTGCGAGGCTGAATCGCCAGATTCCCTCCGCCAGCTCTGTTCTCGTTCAGTATTCTGTTACGTTACCCGTTCGTTGAAGCGTCTTCCGATTTGTCCAACATACTAATCCGCAGCTTAACGGAAAAGAATGCACAGCACCTTTACCACCACGACGCAGCACTCGGTTACCTGAGTGACTCAAGTGGTGAATAGGCTTAACACAGCTTATTTTTGAGCTCTTCGGCGCAATACAGTTTGCAGCGCAGGCATCTGCTCTGCCTGCGAAAAAAAAAGCATCTTCTTGAAGACGCCATTGATCACGGGCGAGGATGCCGCCCACTCAAACGCGTGTTGATCTGGTGTTGAGACTTGGTGATCATGGGGCAGTCCGCGTCTCCTCCGATCGCCCTCCAGTTACGGACTTCCATCAGCACGGTGATGCAAAGAACTAAATAAACTGGTTTCTTGATGCTCAACGCTTGGTTTCTTGATGCTCAACGTAAAGAGGACTTCGCGACACTAAAAACGAAAAAAAATAGACGGCAAACCATTAGAAGTCGGATAGACAGATCTGCCATTAGGCTGCTACTTGTTTCTTTCTCTTAGCATTTTTGCGCTTACGGTGTCTTTGCGATTTAGCACCGGGTACAATGACACATTGCGCGATTTAGACAGCGATCGCGGCGGTAGTGGGATCGCACAAAGCAACGATGCAACGGCAACAACAAAGACAAAAGAGTCGGCAACAATGAGAGATATCCGCCTAACAGCCACTCAGCGAGATATGGTCTTTTCAACGGTGTTGCTGCCAAGCCTAGAATGATCTGAGTGGCCCTGCATGTCCCGGGCGTTATTGGGGATGAGGAGCCCGCTACCCAAGCCCTTATCTCCTTCAGGTAGCTTGTTAGGCTTGCAGGTCACCCCCCCCCCCCCCCCCCTTCTTGGTAGGACACAGTGGGGGCTCCCTGGGCCGGTGCGCCGGTAATAAGGTCAGTAATGAGGTTGTGGCCACCGGCCATCGTTATTCCAGAGGTGTACCCGGTGAGATGCGTGGCTTTGATGATTTCCGGCCAGAATTCCTCTTTTTGTTTCATTTTGTGTTCTTCCTGCTCAATGGTGGCCTTTTTAATTTCGACCATGTCTTTGAAGGAGCTGGAATGCAGAAATGAAGAGAATTTGGGATCAAATCCAGCTTTATTGGATGTCACTCTTCTTTGTCAGCCACCTGTGGATTATTGTAATGATATATAACCTTATCGTCGGGAATAGTCTAACCTTCTGATGCCTAGAAAATCATGCTTTTAAAGTTTGTCCCGCGCTCATTCTCAATAGTTAAGGCTGCCATAGACAACCAATGGGTTGCGTTTTTGACGATAGATAGATAGATAGATAAAGAGGAGAGGGAAAGGCAGGGATGTTAACCAGAAAGGGGTTCTGGTTGGCGATAAATATCAGAAAGTTAGAAGCGTCCCGAGGAGGATCTGCAGAAATATTGACTGTTATGGAGCAATCCTACAATACGAAAAATATTTGAATTCACAAAATTCCGCTGAAAAAGGCGCTTGTTAAGAATTTTTAAGTGTCAGAGGCCCGTGAACCTATTCTGCTTTTATGAGATTCATACCTACACTTTATGAGAGGGGATACGTGCATTGAAAGAAGAAAGACAGAAACCTTGGTAACTTTATTCAGAATCAATGTTTGCTTCAAGCAGAAATGTTAGCGTTAAGGTAAGAAGTTGGGCTAGTTGGTACGTACTCATGGTTAACGAGCGCAAAAAAGACGAAGACGAACCGATTGATAAAAATTTGATAACACTCCTGTTCTTTTTTACACACCATAATCAACTCAAACGCGAGCTAAAGGAAGCGTATTACATCGCAAAATAAATCGACACGTGCATTAGCACCGCTTCAGTCACCCTAACAAGCCATGAAATAGCTTTCGTTGATGACACTTGATTTTGTCTCGTGTATTTCTTGCGTGGCGATGTTCACAGCATTGCTTTAGATCTCTCGTTGATGCGCGTGTAATCCGTTTCTGATTAAGATTCCTGATGCAGCGTCAATGAACCTTTGTCTCTTGCTTCTTTGCTTTTTGCCTTTTTGTGTACATATTGCTGTTTTTTCCAAATATACATTCAGTTGCAAAAAAGAGCGCTTGTGTCGTGCTGTCGTCTTCTTCTTTTCGTCTTCGTCTTTTTTGCGCTCATTAACCATGAAAAATGTTGGAGTTGAAAATTAGATATCAGGTTTCATAGCTCATTTTATTAAACTATCTCGGCTTTCATAATTGTGCGGAGACATTCACGAGGCCAGAGAGTCAGGATGTTTAGTGACGTTGTACTTTCAAAATGTGACATTTGATATTAAAAAATGATCGGAAAAAACTGCTGCGAATAATTTGATAAAGTTGTCCTGAGTAAGAGGGACAAGAAACGACAGTACATTTTTTTTATAGGGGCATCGCCAAAAGAATATATAGTGGGCCCTTTAGAACAGACAGGAAGTGACGCTTTCGCTGTTGTATGATACGACAGGAACGGAATGACTAATTGGCTCTTTAGGCTTTTTATGGAAGAAGCAATGAATAGCTCGAAGCAAGAAGAGAAAGGGAGATTATTTTTGGGATTGTGGCAATTGAGGAATCATTTATGTAGCATAGAACTTCGCATAATGTGCAAGAAAACACGTGCCGTCCCTGGGGACCGAACCCATGATAGCATAATTTCGCTTGCGCGGCTCTGACAACAGAGCTTCTACCTATATGGCTGCACCCAATGTCAATGCCATGCAACACACCCTCAAACGCGCGACAAAGGCTTTCGAGCAACAATAGTGTTCAATATTATTTTGCGCTGAAAACATTCCATCAAAGAAGTAAAACGAAGAAAGGTAGAACGTTTTTTTAAGGCTCGAAGAAAACAATATTTTGTTCAGAAAAGAAAACAGAAGAGCTTTTATTGCACGATGCTTCAGCTGGAGGAACAGCTTTCTATTATGTGGAGTTGAACATTTCGAAGAGGCAGCTTTTAAGGGCACGGGTGGTGCAGGAATGAAGCCAGTGATAGCACCAATCGAGGAAGAGAGGGGAAGCAGAGGAGGAAAAAAGGTTCCAATTTCTCGTGGAGAAATGTGTCGTTTGCTGCCGGACAAATGTCAGCATTGCCAGAACGAGCGAGTGAATGATTTTTTACTAAGTGCAATATTTGTAAGCAGTTGATCTGAGCGTGCCTTTCATTTTCAGACCAACCGTTATTCTTTGCCTGGTTTGGCCGTTGATCCTTCTTTTGCATATCATGCCCTGAGTTACTGACGAAGGCAATATCATCAATGAATTGGAGATTACTAAGCATTCTACATAAAGGTTTTGAACTTTTTGCCCCAACTCTTCCCATTGCAGATATTTGAAATACTTCAATAAACACGGTGTTGATAGCACCGGAGACATCGTCTTCCCCTGCCTGACATCCTTCGTGATTGGGATTTCATCTTTCGTATTCCATTCAAAACGTTAAAAGACCATTGATTCCACTGAGGAATCGTGGTGCAGCGTAGCCTCTTAAATCCGTTCCCAGAGAATCTATGGCGAGGCGCGCATTTTACGCGCCAGATTGGCAGATGCTGATGACGACACCTGTATTTCGTCAAGTGGTCATTTAGAGTTTATAAAATCCCATACTACACTTCACTAGTCGCCCTGAACTCCGGAATTTTTGTTCCTTAGCCGTTTGATTGACATCGAGCTTATTGTGGGTGTCTGCACTGAAAGGAAAATATAGAGGAACGCCTCCTTGTGTCTGTCCTTTTCCTGCATTGTGTCATGAGGTATGTGTTTGTATGCTCAGTAAGAAAGTGGTGCCTTTTTATGTGTGTGATATTTATTAAGCCTTTATGGGATAGAGCTAGCGGGAGCGAGATATGTGTTTGGTTTGGTTTGGTTTATGGGGGCTTAACGTCCCAAAGCGACTCAGGCTATGAGAGACGCCGTAGTGAAGGGCTCCGGAAATTTCTACCACCTGGGGTTCTTTAACGTGCACTGACATCACACAGTTCACGGGCCTCTAGAATTTCGCCTCCATCGAAATTCGACCGCCGCGGCCGGGATCGAACCCGCGTCTTTCGGGCCAGCAGCCGAGCGCCATAACCACTCAGCCACCGCGGCGGCGGTATGTGTTTGTATGCTCAGCAAGAAAGTGTTTCCTTTTTATGTGTGTGATATTTATGAAGCTTTTACGTGATAGAGTTGCGAGAGCCGGAATAAGGAACTGTGTAGTAGAGTACATGACGAGCCGTGTGCCGTATTTCGGCTAGGCTGGGTATCTTAGCGTGCAAAGAGATCTCGACACGGACGTGTTTGCATTCACGTCCGTGTCAAAATGCCGTCGCCGCAGCATGGCTTGAACCGACGATCTTTCCCGCGCTTGCACAACGCCATAGCTCCGGAGTTACGGCGACGGGCCTGCGTCAACAAGACAAAATAACACCAAGACAAGACCGGCACACCTGCACCCAGGGGCTGCTTTTAATTAGCGTAGCGACGAAACGCCACAGCGTCAGGCTGTTTTTCCTCAGGCGCGGCCCATTGCACCGCCGTTGTCATTAATGAGGGCCATTTTCAACAGCCGCATCGAGAAAGTAAAAATGAAAGGAAAGGTACGCTATCACCCAAACGCTCAAAGCCGAGTCTTCCCTGAGGCTTCTCGTGGAAACATAAAGCCGTGACGTTTTCCAAATTACGGGACATAGTTATTCGCTTGATATTCTCTCCTTAGTCTGTGTTTCGTACAACACAGTCAGAAAAGACGTGCCTCAACTCAGCGATGTTGCAAAAGCGCGGGATTCTCAATAAAGCACGTGCAGCGAACAAGTTCGTTCTTGCTAGGGATAATTATGATACCCGTCCAAGGTGACGAAATTCTAATCACGAACAATTTAGAGCCTTACATTGTGTACACGAGCTTTCCCGCGTTACCTGAGTGACGGCGACGAACCACGGGCGGCGCCGTCGCCTCCAAGAATATTTCACGTATCGGTTGGCCTCGTTGCTCGCGTCTAGAATTTCCAGAAAGGTTCGCTCGTCGCCCGGAAGTGCCTCGCGTGACTCGCCAATCAAACGCCCACTGGGCCGAGCCCGCTTCCTGCTTGTGATTGCTCCTGCACCGTGCATTATCGCAGAGTGCGTCATCATCCATACTCCCGCACAGGCGCTGGTCCGGGCTACCGCTGGCCCAGTTTAGGCTTAAAATAAATGCGGGAAATATTGCTTTCTATATGGCTGTGCGACTGGGCCGTGAACTTAAAAACATAAACATCCTGTTTATCGGTAACGAAGGTCTAAAATGATATTTCGTGCGGGGCATAGGCAGCTGGATCCGGGTTGTGCGTGAGCATGCGTACCGATACGCTACAGCGGCCACTGGCAAACAACTCCTTGTGCAAACACCCTTTTGGAGCTTTCTCGCTTTCTCGCTTGCAAGCAGATAACGATGACATATTGTAAGTGTTTCCTAATCAAGTTCCTCGATGAGCGATGCAGCGAGCGGAGACAGTCTTACGCGTGTTGCCGTGTCCTATCCCTCTGTTTTAAGCGCACATGAAAACTTCCGATTTATGCGGCATTCTGAATGTTTTCGAAAGTATCATTGGCACTCATCTAAGCATAGGAATTTCTCTGCGAAGCAGAAAGGTCATACCGCGGCCTGCCTCTGCACGAAATATCAACCACGGGTTGGGCGAGAAGTTGGTAAAAATGCAATAAAAAAGACGTAGACGTAGTTCGTTTCGACTCGACTGGCGTATTTAACAAGTGTGTCGGCGCCACCGCTGTTCTGTCAGTGTTCACGTTTTCATTGTCGCAATGAAAGACTGAGTGAGGACAAGCTGTGGCTTCGCAACCATAAACAGTAGTTCGGGACAGCGCCCAGTCTCTGCCTCAAAGCTTAGCGGTCTATCATGTTCTAATACGCAGCTAGTCGGTCATTTCTTTTTTGTTCTTACATCACGGATGCTGTCAGCGTATACTTTTGAAATTTCAGTGAACATCTCCACCTAGTGACAGTAAAGGGAACTGAAAACGCTTGATCCGATTTCCTGGTACACTGGCAAATGCGCCAGGTTGGTTTCCAGAACACTTCTTGACGATTCTTTCATTCTTGACCTCAGACGCTGTAGTAGAAGACGCGTCCTGCGATGATCAGTGTGGTGTTGCCATTCGGACGTAATGCTACCGCATATCTTCTATCCTCAAATATTTCAACGGTAACTGTTCCTTGGTTTGAATTTTACTTTTATTTTACTTCTTTTTAGGCAGCCGAACCTCACATTTGTTGCTTGCTTCTGCCAGAAGTAAAGGCCCACTGGTATGTGTACGGGCACTAAGCCGTAGCGGGAGGCCTCTGGTAAGAATGGTGCGCGAATCTTTCACTTCGGCGCTTATTGATAGCTGACAGAGCTGGATTAAAGAAGAATAACGTCTGAAAAGCTACCGCTTTGGCCATTAAAACCTTTTATATTGGAGGGTATTGCCAACGATTTCCATGGAAATAACACGATCTCTAATGCGGCTAAATATTGTGCAAAACAAGGAGTTGATATACTCTTCATCTCACATTTTGTTCAGCAGGGTCCTTCGATAGCTTTCTTGATGTAGATCTGGAATTATATCGATGCAAAGGCTAGCCGTGGGAACTCACAATCCTCGAAACATAATCCTTAAGGTTCAAATAAAAGTCTGACTTTCAATTTTTAAAATTCAATGCCTCATTAGCAGAATCTCTAATCTGAAACAATTAAACAATTTTTACTCGTCAGACAACTGGGATGCGCCTTATACAAACAATTAACTGTAGCTCCATTCATTAATTTTCCTGCCAGAAGGCAGCGACTTCATCGTCATTGACGGCACCGTGCCTGTGTTCCCGAATTCCAGTTTTCTTGTCTTTCTGATAGTTCGGAGCTTTTTCTCTTAGTTACAGGCGGCATCGACTGGAAAATTTGTGCATAGCGCCTCTTGAACCATCTAGACGCACTCGATCAAATTGTAGTGACGTTGTCCACAGATACACACTCATATTTGTGAGGGTGTTTGAGGCCGTTAAGACTTTAGCATTCTGGCTGGCGCTCAGAAAATCCAGGGAGAGTACACTTTACTACAGGGCATGGCGTGAGTGGAACGTCGCTGGGAACAAGAGAAAAACATATCGAGCTGGTCAGGTAGATGAAGCACGTTGCTGCCAGGAAACGTGGAAAGGTCGTCGGCAGAGTTGAGACTATGGCTTAATAACCGCCAGCAAGAACAGAGACGCTGAGAAAACGGCTGTCGTGAATTGTATTCGTCAAAAGGAGAGAGTGCAGGCGGTTGGCTTTGAGGCCATGTATCATCCTTGGGAGCTTTAACTTTCGGAGCGGAGAGAACGAGAGTACCTACCCCGTTGAAGACGTCTGGAACTCTGGTGGTGCATAATGAGCCACCCGGCTTGTCGTGTAATGAAACCGCTTGAGCTGTTCACTTTTGACAAAGGGCCGCGTTCTATGCATACACTGACTGTGGCGCTGAGTCTTGCTGCTTCAGATGACGGAGGAACGCGCTTATTCTAGTTTCACACAGAAAAAGAAAGGTTGTTTTACTCAAGACACTTAAACGAGGGCTTTGTTGATTCACGGTTAGGACTAAATGAATCCTGCGTGATTCTCGAACTGAACATTCGAAATGTGATTAACCCTATAGGCAAACAAGAGCTCCTATGCCGCATGATGATTGACTCCTTTTTCAGCGAGACACTTTATTTTTTATGAGCGTTTGAGCATCCTAAGTATTTTTTGAGGAATTACTATATTGCGTTTTCTAAGGGCATAATAGTTTTCGT
Source organism: Amblyomma americanum (assembly GCA_030143305.2). Taxonomy (NCBI): domain Eukaryota; kingdom Metazoa; phylum Arthropoda; class Arachnida; order Ixodida; family Ixodidae; genus Amblyomma; species Amblyomma americanum. The sequence continues at coordinate 106,320 of JARKHS020035291.1, forward strand.
TTCATGAGCATGTCCTTTTAATATATAAATTTAATAGTTCCGAAAATGTTACGATGTCGCTTGAATATGACGCGTGGGCTTTCCGGAAAAGTAGAACGAAGTTTTGTGCGCCGGCGTAGGGCGGATTCGGAAGAGTTGGGTTTGTGACTGGTCGACCCAAGTGCGGTAGAAATGCAACACCGCAAATTGAATCGCAAATTCGCCGGCACGTGGGACGGAGTCTATCCCAAAACGTATCGAGTGATACTAAAATAAGCAAGCATGGCGTCGAAAAACAGCTTGCTCGCCAAGCGGTTTCCTGTCGCGGCTTATCGAAGAACTCGTGCGCAGAGCCTAGTGTTCTTTTTCCATTTTTCGGCTACCTCAATGGAGGAAAAATATGTGCACGTTAAAGGGAAAGGCAGATGAACGATATTTTTGCCATGAAAAAGTCTTCTCAACGAAATAGTTTGGTAGGCGCAGCGAAGACACGTGTATTCGCCTACGTAAACATTTCTGGATATCCTGTGTAGGTAGAGAAAAAGGCGGTACTCGGAAAACTCATTCCAATGAAATAAGACTGCAAAGATAAAGCCACGTGGCTATTCTACTTTGTACTTTTGAAATCGAACATAGGCTGCTCTGTAGCCCGAAGTCTGAGCGCTTAGTAGAGAAAATATCATTTTATGGGAAGGAAAAAAACATTAACATTGTAAGGACTGAACTAGATATAATCACTCTATTTTACGTCGTCAATAGATTTATCTTATTCAGTGATGCGTAATACAGATAAGCTCTTGTGTAGCTCGATTAGATTGTGCTGCAAAATAGCACACGGGGAAAAGTTTTACACACGAAACAAAAAATTCGAACACTTTTTTTTGAACGTATAGATTACGCGTGATGAACTTCCGCGACAAAGTTAGTGTCACGGAGCTCAATAAACGTTGAGCAGTCAGGGCGAAAAAGCGGCGGACGCTGTTGCGCATTTGTCAGTCTCAAACCTTATGCAAGAAATAAATAAGAAATAACTAAACTTCCTAGGCGGTCTGAATTGGTTTCCCACGAATGAGCGTTTTCCACCATGATCGCAACTCTGCAGAACTCATAAGGTGACCTGTCCTTTTATGACTGTAGCCTTTGAAATAATATTTTATGAGCTGCAGATCGGCTATTATTTGCTTTCATGGCAGCGACAAACCTGGGGAGAGGCAAGCCTTTCTCCAGTCCCTCTAACAGAACCCTGACCCAGTGACCTGCTCTTCCTCCTAAAAGCAAAATAAAAAAGAAAACGAAGTTTGCGCGCAGAGATGATTTCAATAGGAAGGAGTTTCTGCATTTCAGCCCAGATCCTGTTCTTAATAACGCTTTCTTGTGTCAAGACACGGAACTGGTTTCAAGGCCACAAATGTTTCTTAACGGGTGCGTGAGTTGATAATTAGACCTTGAAAAAAAAGTGGATATGCGGATTTTTCAAAGCCGGAATTTGTTGCGCTTAACATAAGAGTTGTAAACCGCGAAGCGACTGGAAAGGCATGTCTTATACCTAGAACGAAGGCAGGGGGCAAAATCTTCGCGTGACTTTTTTAGTATTGAACTCGAATTCCTTTATTATGGAAAGTTTCACATCTTGGAAACTTTACATATCGACCTTCTAAAGGAAAGAAAACAACTGGTTTCTAAGCCCACCGCAGCACACGCAGGGCCCGCCTCTCTTCCGTCGCACAAGCCAGCAAGAGTAGGAGGGGTTTCCTGAGTCGAAGCCACTTTCCTCCTCGCCCTTGAAAACGGCCTATAATTAAAGGCACACCTAGTGCAGCCGGTACGACAGAGAGGACACTGTGCGCCACGAGCAAACAATCTGGGCAAGAACCCAGTGTGTACCGTGCGCAGCCCGAACGTGGCCGGTATGTGGGCCGTGTGTTGTGCCTAATCAACTTCCGAAGAGAATCTTTTTACTATTGTGTGCGCTTCAAGAGGGCTTTAATTTCTATGGCCTTTCATAAAGCTATCGTTGGCTTTAGAAAGCTCCCGGGCGGATAATTAGGGTACACAAATCAACCTTATGAACGTGTTGTTTGTTGCGAATCGAAACAGGTGTAGTTTTGTTTGTGATAGCGCGTTCCCGATGCTCGAGCACTGCCAGAAAGAATACCTCAAGCTCATGGAAAAGAAGCAATGAGAAGAAGGTGTCGACAAGACGTTTATTTTTTTTAAGCGAAATTTATTGCCTCAAGGCATAAATGATGGGTGAAGGTGTGATGAATGATGTAGTCGAGATCAAATGAATGGAAAAAGGCTAGCTGATTTGATGAAGTCAAGTAAAGAACGGTGGTGTGGTCCCTGCGTCCAGGCAATGTATGAAGCAGGGTTGCTTGGTGAAAGACTTGCTACCATCAGGTGCCGGAACCTTGTAGGCTTGAGAGCTGGGCAGTCCCACAGTAAGTGATGTATGTCCGCTTCAATGTAAACACAATACGTTTATTCTCAGCGGTAATAAAGCATTAGTGATATAAAAACAGCTGCAAAACTATCGTGCAATGCAGTATGCTTTAAAATGTTTGCTATAACCGGAAATAGATACATGTATGATTTTGTGCTCAGATTGTCACTCAGTTCATTCTGCTTTGTACGATGGTGAGCCTGCAGGGGGTCACCTGATTTCTTTAGAATCCACACAGCTATACTTTTCGTATCGAAGAAGTCGTCGACACTTATGCAAACAATTAAGCAATTTGAATTCGCACAATCACTATTTTTACCTATATATGCACACTGGGGAGGACGCGTTAGTGACCTTTATTCGCTGTCATAATTCACAGCAGCTAAAATGGCAGAAGCATCATATTTTGTTAAACGTGCCCTTCTCTATCTGCCGTAATATATGGGCAATGGCCGGCAAGTACTTCCTTGACTCTTGACTGTCACTGATGCATGAAAAGGGTCACATTTTACATTAGCTTGCGGTTCTACTCAGAATCAGAGGAAAAATGTTTTGTACTCCTCACCCTTTGTCTGCCTTGTTTTTTATCTTTGCGTGGCGGGCACAGATGACACAGGAGAGCATGGCTGCCTACTTGTGTATCCGAGTAGAATACATTATTAGAAACCAGACTATCATACAATGACTTCGTGGGGTAAGTAAAATATGCACCCAAAGGTTCTGATGCTCTCAAAAGGCAAACTAGGCTCATCGTGGCTCGACTTGCGGTCGTAACGCATTCAGCGTGGACTTCTAACGCTTCTCACATTTAAACCGGACGCCACCTAAACGCACCGCGTGAACCAGAGGACAAGAACAAGGCAATGACAAAAAAAAAAGCACGCAGCCAGCAGCTTCACACCGCGGGCGAAGGACGCACTTAGCGAATTCTCGAGCGAGCGACAAGAAAAAAAACGAAATGTGAACGAACTCAGGCGAAGTTTGGCACTGAAGAAAACATTTTTGAACTGGTCGTAACGACAGCTGTCTGGTCAGGTAAACAAGAAATCTAAAGTTTCACGAAAACCTGAAACTATTTGCAAAACCTCGGGCATAACGTCTAACTAATGACCCCATATGAGGGCGGTCGCTGCTGGAAGAAGAGCGAACAGATGCCTTCTCTTTCGCGCTAAGCGCAGTTGTAGCGGGGTGCTCGTTTGACGAGATTTCAGAATTGCAGGCTTTGGGAAAAGCGAGACTTAGGACGTTCGGTCTGCTCACTGCTCTAATGGGAAAACGGGACGCGAAGTAAACACGCTCTGTTTAAAAACTGAATATATATATATATATATATATATATATATATATATATATATATATATATATATATATATATATATATATATATATATATATATATATATATATATATATATATATATATATATATATATATATATATATATATATATATATATAACCTGGTGTAAGTATCTTGGCTAACTAGGAGGAAGGCCTTCGTGCTTTCCGCATCTGAATGCCACTTGTGCTTGTGCCGCTGCTAGTTTTTTTAATCAAAATTATTCGATATAGATTAGTTCTCAGGGGTGGAGCCGCATTTTGAAAATACGTTATTGAGAACAGATTTCATGGAACCGATGATTCTTTGTGGAATTCTTAGTTTTAATACTTCTCACTTTAGAGAATCGGCACTCCTAGATGTTACCTCCAACCTCACACAGCACTTTGTTCCACATTGAGCTGTCTAGCGATTCGGCTCCGTGTTGCGATGTGCTAACCATTGTGGTTAGTTCAGTTATTAGAGGCCGCCTGCCCAAATCAGGCGATGTCCCTTGATTCAGTTCGTAGACAGGGATAGCTGCATCATTGATACTTCTTTTCTGCTTTGAAATAAATGCTTATTTGGATTTGCTACCATCGGGACCTCTCGGGACACCACATTGATACAATAACAATAATTATAAAAAAAATGCGAATGCAGCGTTGGTGTTTTACGGCCAATACTGACGGCAGAAAACACCTTTGTGAAGTAAGTACATGCAGACAGCAAATAAATGGTGATAACATCGCTTCTTGAACGCCATTTTAGTAATGATGTAGTTCCTTTTACTGGCAGGAGGTTGTCTCGGAGGGCTGCTTCTTTGTCTAGTCTACACGAAAAGAAGGGCTGAACCATGATTTACGATGTATCGCTACCACGCGGCGCACGACGCCGCGCATTTGTAGATGTTTTTGCTTGTGGCTTCCACGAAGTCCCACTACGCTTTACTTTGTGATGCTATATATGAAAGGTTGGAGATTTGCGTTTGGTTGCAACGCCTATAGACGCTTATAAATTCGTGAAGAAGGTCTAGGCACAGATCAGCCCTGTTAGAATTTGGTGTAAAGTAGCCGTCACAACTCACGCGTTTTCAGTCGATATCGCAGAAAACCTTGCAACGAAACTAAGCCATGCAGTATGGACATTCTTTTGGAGTGAATGGCAAAGGTGGTGAAGTCTTTCATCTAAGCATATTTGTGAATGGTACTTTTTTATTCTCTTACGTATTCCTTATTTTGCCTTTGTTGACTCAATGGCCAGGAATACTGGCTTTCGACAATCGATTTCAGAAAACCTTTAAAAATATATTAAGTACTGGGCAGCTGTATGCGATTTTGGCTAACAGCATGGGTTTCCTGGCCAGCATTTATTAATTTTCATATCTTCTTCTTCGCAATATATTTATTCATCTACCTTTATTCCCTGTTAGCGCTCTAAAGATAGGTGGGAGATAGGAGTAGTCGCCCCGTCTAGCTGCTCTTCAAAGTAACTTGTTCGCGGCTGCTCACTTTGTTGTACCTAAAAAAATAAACTTATTGTTTTATTACACCGAGGTATAAAATGCATATCGTTGTCATTCGCTAGGTAGAACAATTTTCGATGGTATTACTAAAACCACCAGTGCCAATGGTATCCATTCATATCTGGAAAGAAAGAATCTTACAGCATATTATGAAAAACCAATAGTATATTATGAAAAACCATATTATGAAAACACATGCAGTAAACCACGAAGCTCCCAGAAAAACGTGTTCGGCAACAATGTTTAGAGCCATGAGCGTCTGAAAAGTGGCCTCTGGTATGTCCGAAGCACGCTTTTCACGCACTTCACGAAAGACTTGTAAGCACCACAGTCAATGAAACAGAAACTGACCTACCATAGACTACTATTGGTGTTATGTGGCCATCGTTCGTGTCCTGCAACTGGTACGGGCGCTTTTTCGGAGGGCAGGTAGGGGCGTGTAACTAGTGTGCATTGAAAGTGGGCTCTGCATTCTGGCGCTGTTTGTATGAAGAAGCCTCTTGCGCTAGGAAGTTGCAGATATGGGCTAAGCATAGTGGCTAATGGTGCACACATCTACCGGTGCACGGCGTTCTATCTTCATCAACTGAGCGTTGCTAAACTCGTGAATCTCCACAGCTCCAACTTTGAATCATGCATTACAAATGACACTCTTATTGTTTTCACTGTTTCATGCTTCTGCTGCTAAATAAAGTAGTGAGATTCTTAATGCGACCAGTCATTTTTAATATCTTTCTTCGTTTGGGCCTGCCACTCTCGCCAGTGCTTAACGACGGGACACACAGAGATAACAGGGTAGAGCTTAAAGGAGCTGGCCGGACGGGTAGGTCAGGCTCGTTCCTTTACTCATACGTGCAAAAGTCTAGCCATCAACTTTCCCAGGAAACCCTTACGCTGTGTATAATCCTCGGGATAATGGGCGAGGTCAGCAACAAAAGTAAAAAAATGATAACGCTTTATGCCTGAAGGCGTGTCCCTCGCATATATATTAGTAAAAGCTGCAATGAGCCTCGTGGATAAAAGTGCGTCGGAGTTGGAGATGTATGAAAGAAAAGACATAACGAAAGTGCCACCAGCCTTCTCAGTGCCAGGTCGCTGAGCATGAATGCTGCAGCCACGTATGCTTTGCTGTTCTAGAAAAGCAGTCTCGTTTGTTTATGGGCTTCGTTTAGTACCTCGTCATGAACGTAGCCGGAGACCAAGAAGCTTGTCCTTCCTCTTTCCTTGCGCCCCCAGCAGAATCCCCAGCCAGAAGTTGCTCAATGCGTTGCTCACCTTCACTGGCTACTTCACCTCCCGTGACACGTCCGTGAATTAGAGGGGCGGTAATGGCCTGTTAAGATAAACAAATGGTGAGGCGTTTGATGGCTCGCTCTTTTGCGGCTTTTTACTAGCAATGTCCACGGGGAAGGAGGATGGCACCGCTGCTGTTTCACCTTAGTGGGAGACGTGGAAACTTGCTGTGAAACCGTCGCCCTAACAGCCAGTTGGGTGGAGAGGGAGCTAATCGCGCCTATCAGGTAAAGCTTAACGACACACGTCTTCTCTGCCACTGCGGCCTCTAGTGCCGTCGACCCCGTTGGAAGGGAGCAAAAGATAGAGGGTAGTTGGAGTTAGGTTTTTAAAACTTCGTGATGAGGCCATTGGTTTGGAGTTTTCGTAGGGCTCTGAGAAACAGAGTTTGGATTACCTTCATTCCTTCCTCGCAGAACTTGTAGTTATTGCTGTGATGACAAGGTTGAGCAATTATGAGAGCTTCTACTTACTTTCGGTGGCGCCTCTTTCTATGAGATTCTTTGACTGTTTTGGTGTTCTGGCTGTAAAGTGCCGTGATAAGCTTCCATGTAGGTATTATAACGTATTGAACCCTGCCTTTCCCGCAGTTCAGCTCTACTTTAAAAGTTAAACAAATTCTGTCGCAAAAGTTCAGTTTACAATCCCAAAATATGTAGTGTTCCGCGTGCGCGCCTGCTTGGGTCGTTTGTGATGAACAAGAGTCGTCAGATGCTGTGCGTTTTTCATTACTAAAGGCCAAATGTGTAATACTCGAAAAAACGAAGCTGTACAACACAGGGATTCACATACGCGAAGATTTTTACAAAAGGAAGCGCGGAAATCGAAAAAGCTGCGGTATTTGTGAAAAACTACGGGGCAGCCCTACTGACTTTCGTATAGCAAACTAGTCACTGACAAGAAAAGTTATTCCCACTATCTCTTCGAAGACAGCGTATGCGATTGATTTTTGTGACCGTGTAGGTGGGCCCATATGATCTGCTAACGTAAACCATGTGTTCACGAGAAAACTGCTTCCTCGTCAGGATATGCGAAAGTAAGATTGCCGCGGGTGTGAGTGGATTTATTTTCTCCTGTGCTCCTTTCTGTGCGACCAGATCTTGTCTTTAATATGTCAGAAAGCGCACTTTAGATCGCCCCAGGCCATGTCTCTTTCGCACGCACGCCGTAAAGTTTATTTATTTATTTATTTACATTACCCCTACGGGCCAGTGGCATTAAAGAGGGGGAGTGGTAAATATACAAAAACAGTGAGAAATACAGTTGGTTACAAGACTATTTAAAAAGCATCTGAATATACAATGTTAGCTGTTGCTACGCGGAACTGCTTATAATTTACAATGCCAGCAACTTCTGCGGGAAAGTGGTTCCAGTTACGTGAGGTTCGCGGCAGGAATGACTGCGAGAAGCATTTCGTGTTGCATGACACAATTCCCACTTTGAGATTATGATCAATACGGCGGGACACATAAATTGGCTGGGGATGAGGTGATCACGTAAAGCAGGATGATGAAACAGCTTGTGGAACAGGGCGAGACCAAACACTTTTCTACGCGATGTCAGTGTAGGGAGGCAGAGATTGGATTTCATAGCAGTTATACTCACTGTGCGGTTGTAGTTAGCAAGGATGAAACGTACAGAGTTATTTTGAACCATCTCTCAAGATCATTAATTAAGTTGCCAAGGGCAGGGTCCCGTACAGGTGTTGCATACTCAAGTTTAGATCGTAGTAGTGTTTGATAAAGCAATAGTTTAAAATTCAAAGGCACATTGAAAAAGTTACGACGTAAGTAGCCTAACATGCGACTAGCATTTTAATTATGTTCTCGGTATGAAGAGACCAATTAAGATTTGAAGAAATGTGAACGCCTAGCTATTTATATGACGAGACGGATTCCAATGAGATGATATCAATGTAGTAGCGAGGCGGGGCGGAAGTTTTTCTAGATACACGCATGACTTTGCATTTGTTAATATTTAGCTGCATCAACCAATCTTTGCACCAGTCCCCTATTGTGTTGAGGTCTGACTAAAGTAATAGAACTTCGTTAGCGTTGGTTATTTCTCTGAAATTGAACTGAAATGCCACTTTGCCCGGTTGTAAAGAAAAAGAAAACGAATTTGCGATAAACCAGACAGCCGTTCTTTTACGATGCCAGAAAAAAATTTATTACAGTGTCGTGGTGAGCTGAATGAGATACAGCTCAAGTCCCGCGGTGCTCGAACCTCTGGTAACGGGTTTCTGCCATTACCCCCGGACAACGCCGTTATAAGACCAGAGAAAGAGGAAGAAAATTCCGGAGCATGTTTAGACTTTCAGAACTCAGTTACGGAAGGGTGTCTTACAATGCACAGAACAATTTTCTTCCAACCCAATGGGCAGACTGAGCAGCAATTGAAGCAGCATGCGAAGACAGGAGGCGAAGAAAGGAGCTTCCAGACCATTACAAATAAGACGGGAGACAACAGAGAGCTCAGCCGGCAAACGAGAAAGAATGCAATGTGCCCAGACCCGCAAACACAAAGGCCGGTGAACCGGATCCCATTAGCGGTTCGTGTGCCCCCTAACGGCGGGAGAAACCCTTCGTGTGAGCGTTTTATTGTGATGTATGCGCCAGTACCATCCGTCTTAATGGCCTCCTCCGAACCGCGAACTGCGGGCCTGCCACGAGCGAAATGCAGCCTCGAAGATGAATACTTAGTAGAGCTGAGCCGAGCCGAGCCGAACAGAGCCGATGCAAGGCATAGAGGAAGAAAGAAGCCTTTCTACAACTGCTCCTCGAACGTATGCGGAAGCGAGTGCGGGTAAGAACGCAAGAATGCGCGTGGTTTGGCGTTTGAGAAGTGTGCAGTGTTAGCGGAGGTTGAGCATGTTCAATTCGCATTTTACCAACTCGAATTTTCCCACGAACCCACGATCACATGGTGCGGACTTTTGAGGCTTCTCACTGCGGTAACCACTTCATCGTTGTAGAATTTCAGAAAACTGATTATTAAGGATGCACGTCGGCCATGATTTCTTTCGTTTGTGAGAGACGCAAAGATCAATGCTTTCAAAAATGTATGGACTAGCCTTTTGGAGTGAAGGATCTGCTGGACACATTTTAGCCACTCACCGCAGAGTCAACTGGAAAACACTGAGCACTGCACAAGTTCGACAGAATATAGCAAGCTGATGGAAAAATAAAGGCAGGTTGCACCCTCAGGTTGGAAAGGGAGATGTTCAGTACTGAGTAGGGAGGCGTTGAAAAATAAGTGGGCCGGTGTCTGTCCGTAGAAAAGAGGCTGGGATGTCTACGTCGGTCTAGCAGAGCAGTGGAGAATACCGGCTGCAGAAGGAGCAGCATGCAGATCTACATCGAAGGCGAGCCTCCGGCTATTTTCCGGAACGACGACCAAGAAAAGTATGAACCAACGGTACAGAACACAGAGCTGGTACAGAAACGCTGCGTTTGGCCCGACGCCGGGAAACAAAGTGCGGGTAACGTCAAGACCCGGCACTTCGTTGATCTGAATGGGAGTCCAGCAGGTGTAGGCGTCAACACTCCGCAGTGCCTGACAACACCAGAGCTGCAGCAAAGAGGACGCGGCGTGGAGAACTCGAGGTGCGTGCCACTAAAGCTGAGACAAGGCGACTTCAGAATCAACAGATCAGAGTGCGTGCCCCAGAAGCCGAAGGAAGAAGACGTCGGAAGGGAAAAAAAGCAGGAGGAGGGGTATAGGCATTTTGCAGGCAATACCGAGACAACCAGTTTTCTTTCTTACAGTTTTTTCGCGGATTATTATCTCTGGTTCCGGAGCGATCACGGCAGATCATTGGCATCCAAATATACGCTGCAACAGCCGTTATCGGCTGCCAACCTTGCCACTCCCTATTTCAGGGAGTTTAATGTAGTTCAGCAATTGTTCTGTGCATATTCCTGGCTGAGGCTGCTCGGAGAACATTGCACGATTGAGTTAGGTTGTCATGAAACGTCAAGTAATTAGTTCACTTGATGTTAACTGAAACGACATGCGTTGTTGTTTTCACCCAATTTTGTTTCACATAACATTAGCGTTGTAGCTTGGTTTTGAGTCCGTCGAAACGCTACGGGGGTGAAATGCAATAGAAAAAACGTTCTACCATTTTGTAGGCAATCTGCCGCTGAAAGCTATTAAACCTCTGAAGCTACATTGGCGGCAGTATTCTTAGCTACAACGCAATAGCATAAGGAGGCAGAGAAAGAGCATAATAGACCGTTCTGGAAAAAAGTGGCTGGCTCGGCTCTTTTTCTCGGGACTGAATGAGAAATGCGAAGAAGAAAGCTTATTTTTTGGGGCAGGAGATCCCAAAAGATAAAATAAAAATGAATGCAGCACCATTTTTTTTCTGGGTCACTCATTTCATTACGGCAATTGAAAAATGTGAAATCACTCTGACGGCGACTGTTTTTGAGGCCGCTGTGCAAAAAAAGCGGAGATTGTAAGAAAGCAGATTTAATTAGTAATTCTCTCACTTGGGTAATCGATGAACATTATGCGCAAAATTAAAGCTATTTCTGATAACATATCCTTGTTCGGAGTATCGAGAGCGAAAAATTCTATTTTGGGATTTTTCTTGATTGATTTACAACAGCTTTAACAACATCGATATGCGATTAAGACATGAAAAAAAAAGAGGACTGCCTAAATACCAAAAAAATTGAACCGGACGAAATATGAACTACATAGAGGACATGCACATTGCTTTTTATATATTGCTAGCGGCCTGGTAATGAGCATTGTTTCGGGAGTCCTGGTGGTAGAAAGTTGAATCCACTGCCCCAAGGTTACCATAGATCGATGAAGACTTTCTCTGCTGAAAATATTATCTCTGATTCAAAAGGCTTCCACAGTCTCTATTGGTATTTTTATGCAAGATCTGATTCGATAATTTCTTATTAAAAATTGGCAATCAAATTTAAAGACACCAATACCAAAAATTAAGCTTCGGGTATTTCATTAGAAGAAATGAGTGGCATAGTAGAGCGCCTTAACAAAAATGTACTAAGGTTTCGCCTCCTACAAGACCGAAAAATGACAGTAGATTGACAGTGTTTTTTCCGTAGGGCACCGCTAATTAGCCATAAGAGAAATTCTTGTTGGTCTAGTTGGTAGCTGATCATTGCAATTTTTGGTGCCTTTAAATAACAATGACTAATTAAGCACACGAATTTCACTGAACCGTCTGCACGAATTCTTATTCATCCATACGTCTGGAAGTAACTCTCCAAGGAATATGAAACTGTCAGACCGTTGTAACTTACTTGAAAAAAGTTTCTGACTTAAGGCGCAAGACAGTAGGTAAGCACGCGTGAAATGTGACACTCTGCATACCTTTAATTACCTTCTTGCCTCGAAGCAGTTTTATAACGGTTCCCTTAAAGCAGCCGATAGGTTAAAGTCAGATGCGAGTTTTTGACTCATGAATTAGCATTTCCATCCGTCTCTGCTTCGAATTTCAACAAGCAACCTCGGAGCGTGTTGACATGAACTGAATATATTCCGTGGACTGTGTCACAAAAACGCTAAACTTGTTAAAGTTAGAGGGAACACTTGAGTTCCGCCTTGAGGGTATGAAGCGATGGCCTAATGGTTTAATTCCCATATATGCAGAAAATCATTTCCTACTTCACATTCTTAGATCGCAGGATGTCCTCATACCCTTCCTTGCGCATGAACGACACATGTATGCCACACTGACCAGCTGGGGGTCTAAATGGTCTTTTTGATCCAGATCATAAGCTCCGGCTTCCGTTCGGCCTACCACGACTTGAAGTAACTTTGCTGTGTCGCCTATGGCTTGGTGTAGCCTTCACCAACCATTCCGCCTTCTTAATCAGTGTTACAGATAGCCCTGCATGTGCCATCTGTGGGTGTGATGAGACTGTAGCCCACATTCTTAGTGAATTTCCTGCCTACAGCGCCCAAATGCAGTCTTTGTGCCGTGCGCTGAAGCGTCTAGATCAACTCCCACTGACGGAAATGAAGATTCTCGACCACTAGCCGCGGCGATCGTCGGCGTTGAAGGCCTCCAAGGCACTGCTCCGCTTCTTAAGATCTTCTGGCCTGCACGATAGGCTGTCGGTTTACCGAACGCTTGCTGACTTTGCATAGTGACTTCAATTTCCTGCAATTTTCTTTTCTCCTTCAATTTTTATCCCCTGTCTCCTTTCCCCCCGTGCAGGGTAGCAAACCGGTTTATTCTCCTTCTTCCGGTTAACCTTCTTCTTCTCACTGCCTTTCCTATTCCTCCTCCTCCTCCTCCTCCTGATCCAGGAAAAAGACCAAGTCAACGTCCAGCGCCGCATTGTAATAAAATTTCCTCTCTCTGTCTTTCTCAGCAACATCTCTCGGTGATCTGCTGCTGACTGCCGCATTTGTTACGACACGTAGAGGTAGCGTCTATAGGTAGGAATGAGGGCTCCTCTGCTATGTATTCAGTCTACGAGACCCAACTTGAAACGAGACGAAAGATGTAAATTTAGCCTTTAACTTCTCTCTACCCGTCTGGATATCTCAAGCTACTGGTTCTGCGTCAGTAGAATTTTTTTGAGGTCACAACCGCGTTCCGCTTCGCGACTTGCCACGTAGTCTTTGGAAAGACCGACCGCAAGCCGTTAAAATGCAAGATCGACTTTTTGATTGCAGAAGGAACCGAATGAAATTCGGCATCGCTGCTTGCACCTCGCTTCCTCAATAGCGTCCTCAGTAGCGTCAGTTATTCAGTTGCTCTCTGACAGTGGACAATATTTTTGGCAAAGTCAGTACCCTTTTTCTGAAACCTGGTAATGTGAAATATTCTTTCGCGCCGTTAATATGAAATGAAAGTACATTAGTCTAAGGTTTGACTAAAAATTGTCTTGCTTTGAATGTTCGCCACGGGTATCTACTGCAAAACGTAGCTGACGCATGACCGATTTCCTAGGAAAGCTGTTGACTTAATATGGCTGCAAATCCTAGAAAAATATGGCGAAGTGGCTATGGCTTTGCTAACACTGCAAGGGCAACGTATGACTGGTAAACACGGGCGCTTCTTCGTTGCGGCAAAGCTAAGCCCAAAGGCACCTTCGTTGTGCTATGATAGACCAGCTTGGTTGGGAGCTCGGTGCTTCGAGGTTGCGCAAAAACAAACATCGCAGATACGGGGCAACATTCATCGCTCTGGAGGGAATGCAGATGCAGATGCAGATGCAGAAGCAGAAAAGCACTGGCGGAGATTCAATTTCCGGACGGGACAGCGCTTTGCGAATGCCTTTCAGATTTGCGCGGGAGGCTGCTTCCTGCCTTGAGGCACCTTGGAAACGGCAATTTCCAGGAAGATAACGAAATTCACGGAGAAACACTTGGCTTAAAAATAGTGCGCCGAATAGGGGCGGGTTTGGTTTCTTTCGACTTCGAGTCAGCAGACCAAACAGTTAGACGAATGTGCGTGATAAATGTTTGTGTGTGTGTGTGGGGGGAGGGGGGGGGGCGTTACGTCTTATGGTTCATACCTGACTGCGGCTATCCTGCGCCAAGCGCAAGTTTAAATGTGTATGCTTTATCGAGGAGAACTAAGATTGATTAAAAATGCCATAGCTTCTTTGGAACGACTGTTGAGCGGCTGTGCTTTGAACGACGCTGCGATGAACTTCACCAGTGGCTGCATATCGCAGTCACTGCCAGTGCCAGCCAATGGTGAGGTCCTGTCGCAATGGCCGGGTCGCTTTCCACGGACGCTTGACAGCCGCAGATATATTTTATCGACTAATCACAGATGACCAAACGGACGCGAAATGCCATTTTAAAATGAGCAGTTTATAGAATACGTCCCCAGGGCTCGGTTTTATGTTACACAGCAGTTCATAGCCATGCCTAAAATGTCGAAGCCGTCTACCTGCCCGACAAGGGTGTTATGACGTCACACTCTTCCCCACGCGGTTGATGAGCTGGCTTGGCGCTTTCTTATAAATCTTTAAAGTAAAACCTTTCCTCATAAATGCACATAGTGATGACTAAATCTTCGTATTATTGCACATTGAGACTTCATTTTAAGCGTTTCCTTAGAATTTTTAAATTTTGCTACAACCTGCCTTCGACTTGACTTTTTGCGTGGCCTGGGCACATCTGGCTGAAACCCACCCAGCGGCGCTACTAATGCTAACTGTCTACGGCAGCTGGCACGGACGAAAATAGGAATTCCATACAATGCTTACTTGTATATTCGCGTCCATATGTACTGTTCGTTTGTTAGTCCGAATCGCCCCGTTTGGGCTCGTCAGGCTTTGAGCTCCCAGGTTGACTATGCTCTGAACTGATAATGATCAAACATCACCAGACACATTCAAGCCGGCTCAAATAATAAACTAGTCACAGTGGCCACTAAACGAGCTCAGAGAACGCGCGAGCATCACCCGTTCCTTCTAGTTATTTTAGGTTGGCATCCACACCGCTGAAGCATCGTTGAATTTAACACGCACGTGTCGAAATGTCCAGCTAATCCTTTCGCTCATTTTAACCGCGCGCATAATTTCTGTAAGGATTCATGTGGCCAGGGCTACCTGGATATTTCTCATGGGCACCAAGACATGGCGGTTTGTTGAGAACTTATGCCCTTGCCTCATAGACTGGTGTGTTCCATCAGGCGACAGACGGCATCAGGTGCCAATACACTGGGCGGCCGCTTAGAATCTAGTCTGAGATGATTATACTTCCTCCCACTGTCCGTCTTTACTGGCATGTTGACGCGCATGCTTTCTGCATCGGCTGCGTCTCTGGTGCGGCGAAAATACAAGACGGCCTTCACATTTTTAACTTCGGATAGTTACTCTTTTTTCTACAGGTGACAGGAGTGGTGAGCCGGCCTCCTCTAGTTTGGTGAAACAGATTGATTAAGCGAAGAGGGAGCGGCTGATCATCGAAGCAGCCTAATGTGTAGGCTGCTTAGAAGCTCTTAGTCCTGTGTGTTCGTCTCCTTCCGTATTTTGCTAGCGCTCACCAATACACTCGAGAAGGAGAACATTCGCTGGCTCCCTGCACAGCAAGATAGCCAGGTTTATCAACCTTGCAAAAAATAAGAGAAAACGTGCTCCTTCTGAGAACAACATTACAGTATGTAGCAACATAAAACCTTTACCTTAACCTGCGGGACGATTAGGATGCTATGACTTCATTTCATTTCTAACTTCAGGCGGTGTGGCAATGTTACCGCTCAGTAATCTTCTCTCTTTTCTCTGTGAGGGGAGCGAAAAGCCACGGAGTTTCATTTTATACTCAGTGCGAGGACGAAATTTCTGATAATCTCAAGGAAAGAACAAAAGAAATCAAGACGCGTAGAGCGCAAATACGTACAACATGAAAACTGAAAATGAAGTAGCAGTGCAGCGAGCCACACGTGTGCTGGTAGCAATTGGCGTAAGTTAGGATTTCGACTACAAAAAATAAAATAAGGATAAAGTTAGACCTTATGGTGGTGAAGATTCATTTCAGGAAGCTTTCCTTCGGAAACCGACCCAGTGGGCGTAGAATTTGTCAGAAAGAAAATTGCACGAAAGCGATTTTAACCACACGTTCAGCACTCTTGCGAAACTGTATACTTACGAAGCCGTCTTGTAATACGAAAAGTTGAATTACCAGCAAGCAGAGGGACATGAGAAAGCTGGAGGGACACAGAACGTTTTAGGGTTCGAGGTATTCGCTGTGTTCAGCGCTATATCAACTACACTTACTAGGAAATGCAATAGGGCAAGATGGCCCTTGTAGGGGCCGACGAAAGCAACAAATCTACAATGAACGCTGATTTCGGAAAAGAAAAGCTGCGAAAGATACGGGTGAAATAGAAGATGTTGCGCGTTAGAAAGAACAAAGAATGCTGGCGTTCTCTTCAGAGAACCGTACCTAAGCTATTCGGTATAAAAGCGGATATCAGAAGAAGAGTGCTGCGGTCAAACCATTCAGCTGAGAAGTACTGCAAGAAAGGCGAAGTAGAAAGCCACCTTCCCCTCTTCTTTTCTTCTCCGCCACCTTCCTGCACGATTGGTTTAGATTGGTTTAGCAACAATTAAGGGCACTAAGGAGAAACGGGGAAAGGGGAAAGAGGGAAACCAGAGACACCGACGATATCGCAACAAGTTTTAAATCTTTGTTTTCTTTCATCGCCTATTGTAAAATTCTAATAGATTTGAAATTGCCTGAGACCAGCCAGTGCGCCAGTGAGCGTTAAAACATGCAATCGGAGTGTCACGGATCGGGAGAAATGCGGGGCACCTGTCCGAAGCGGGTGCAGTGGTATAGAGCAGTTTGGGCGCTGTTAATGACGGGTAGAGCGACGGGCATTGTCAAGGAAGAATATGTGCTTGTGGTTTGTGGTGGTGGTTTGGGAAGAAGTTCGTCTGGAACTGTCGCCACGCCGTAGCGTCCGCTGGTCCCCAAGGTAATGAAACAGGTGCTAAGGGAGGGAAAGCGCAGAAGGTGATTGTGAGATAGGTAGCTGATGAGATTACGAAGTTTTGGGGAATAAGGTGGCCGCACCTCACACAGAACAGAGTTAATTGGGGGGATATGAATGAGGTCCCTGTCCTGTATTGGACATAGTTATGCTGCTGCTCATGAAGATGACAAAACTACCCCGTAAACGAAGTAGGCCGAAATGTCGTCTTTCGTACTCTTTCTCTGATGCCTCCGGCCATGCCGCCCCTGCTTGTCAGGCCTGACCAGACATAATCTAAAGAAAAATCAGAGTAATGTGGAAAGAGCAGCGTAGCCCCACGAAGCAAACGCTGTAGTGACTCATTTGCAGCGCCGGCAGCGTCCGCGTGCAATAACTTCCTCCGCCGAAGAATCATGCCCGGGCCACTGCCCTCTCGTCTCCATTCTGCTGCCTCCATTTTTCTCTGTATGCTGACCCGAAGTAGCCGGATGAGCAGGGGGCTATTGTGTACGCACCTATGACGCAGAAACGTGGAAGCTAACATAAAGGGTTCAGCTTTTAAATTAAGCACCACGCGCCGAGGTATGGAACGAAAAATGATAGGTGTAACAATAAGAGACCGGAAGCGGGCAGAGTGGGTGAGGGAACAAGCGCGAGTTAATGACATCCTAGTCGAAATCAAGAGAAAGAAATGGGCTTGGGCAGGGCATGTAATGCGAAGGCAATATAATGGCTGGTCTTTAAGGGTAACAGTGTGGATTCCGAGAGAAGGCAAGCGTCGCAGGGGGCGGCAGAAAGTTAGGTGGGCGGACGAGATTAAGAAGTTTGCGGGGATACGGTGGGCGCAGTTGGCGAAGGACAGGGTTAATTGAAGAGACATGGCAGAGGCCTTTGCCCTATAGTGGGCGTAGTCAGGCTGATGATGATGATGATGACGACGATGATGGTGATTACAGGGAAAACGAGCAGTTACAGGAAATAAAGGCAGCTGAACATTCTTTGGGTGTTGCGCTGCGACAGCTTTTTTTTGGGGGCAGATCCGATTGCCGTGAGGACAAGCGCAGAACCGATAGACAATGTTCGCGTGCAACCGGTACGCAAATCTGGTGTTTTTGTTTTGGATCGCACCAACATGTGGTGGGCTTTAAGCGCAGCCATTATGTTTGCTCGTGCTATCACCATGAAAGAACATGAAGCAAACGTAGTTTCAGATCGCTTAGTGGCTCGCCATGCGGATAAGATACGTTTCAATTAGGTTAAAGATCAACGAAAGGGAGTGTGCTTTTAGTGAGCTACGGTCAACACTAGTGCCGGTCGGTAGAAATATTCTCCCCATAATCTTCGCCCTGAGCTTGACGAGAACAGATTCGCTTGAACTAAACAAGTTTAAAACAATTATCCGCTTTTGTGGTAGAAAGTGAGTGCACGCAGGTGGAGACGTGCTAGACGCAGCCTGCCTTCGGAGTCTAAGGTCCGTTCACTTTTACTGCTTGGGCAGAGATGTGTGCTTTCGGCATCGACATTGCATGAGAGCTTCTACTTTGGCGGGGCCGTACAGGTTCATTAATTTGAGGCTCCATTTCAGCTGCAAAGTAGAAGAGAAGAATATTTTATCCAGGCAGCCCTAAGCTAGTAACAATCGTCCTGGAGGCGTGATAACAGAGAAAAGTCATCAAGAACGACTGAGCAAACCAGTCACTCTGCTGACTAGCCCGGCACTAAAAACACCAGAGAGCTTGATACCTGATACTTCTTTTATACAATGCTCACGACGCTTTACTTACGGAGCCGCGTTGCATGATTTACCGGGGCACGAGCACAGGTCAATCAAAACCATACTTTAGGCGACAAGCCAGTCACTACAGACAAATCGTAACAACCAGCGAGGTGACATACTCCTCGTGATTGGCTAATAACATTAACAGACGTGATGACAACCAAACCATCAATGGCCATTCATGGCAATAAAGAGCGTAGAGCAGTCATCGGACAGTTTTAAAACCGCTAGTAAATTAACTGCGAATTATAGTTAAGTTAAAGGTATTTCGACAGAAGGGCCCCAGTTAGCCAGGAAAATGTTTGGTTTTTATTGAACCTGGGACGAACTTCGTCGCCATATGCCGGAGATCGGCGGTGACAGCACTGTGGAGACACAGCGGCACCTCGTCGTGTCTTTGGAAGCGAGAAGTCCGGGTAAAGAACGCGAACGTGATACGCTGCTGTCTCGATGGCCAGCCAAGCGAGTAATAATCCCCGGGGCGGCCATCTGCTCTTTTCCCACGTGTCTAGCACAAAGAAAAGAAGCCACACGCTGGCGTATCGCTACAGCAAGGAACTTCTCGAGAAAGTTTAGTGGCGTGCGCTGAAAGATGTGAAGACCGGTGTGTGCATCTGAGAAGAGATAGAGGCCACCGGGCATCAGCGCGTGATGCTGCGATAACGAGCAGCCGATTCCTTCTTCGATCTTCCGCGCTTCTTGAGACTGCTGGCTGAAACAATGACAATGAGAAAAGAATTCAGTTCACGTTTGCGCCTAGCGCGTCAGTAACGAACAGTTATACGCTTCCTCCTCCTTCTCTTTGCCGCCGCGGTAGCTGAGTGGTTATGGCGCTCGGCTGCTGGCCCGTAAGACGTGGGTTCGATTCCGGCCGCGGCGGTCGAATTTCGATGGAGGCGAAATTCTAGAGGCCCGTGTACTGTGCGATGTCAGTGCACGTTATTGAACCCCAGGTGGTCGAAATTTCCGGAACTCTTCACTACGGCGTCTCTCATAGCCTGAGTGGCTTTGGGACGTTAAACCCTCATAAACCAAACCAAACCTCCTTTTTGATAAGTAGAAGCGTATCAAGTGAGGAAATCGAAGTGACCGTATTTGCAAGACTATTGCAAGCGGCTTTGAAGCACTGCGAGGGGTCGTGTCACAGAAAACGAGAAATACAAATTAAATGTCTACTGCTGGTGAAGATTTGCTTGTCTTCATTGCATATCTGTCTCTCTCTTTACTCCTGGCCCTCTGTTGAAGAACGGGGCTTTTGAGCAAAAGTGCATCCTCTGTCATCTTTTACTGCAATCCCTTTATGAGAGACTTTCTTGTGAGCCAGGTAAAATGGTGAGTACTAAATCCAGGATGTTACAAGTGGTAGACCTAATTATAGTAGCCCACATAATAAAGTGAGACAAGTTGAAGTCACTGCACGAATTCAAGAATCTGTCGTAAAAGGATTACGATAGGAATGTATTAGACCACAGTACGCTGGAGAGTAAAGTCGCCTAATACAATGAAAGGTTTGTTTGGAATCCGAACTGTAGCATATGGTTGACATCATGAAGGTCGTAGGCAAAGGTGGGTGAAGAGGTTAGAGGACGATAGCGCGCACCCAATGCAGATTAACTAGATCACGTGCGAAATTTTACAAAAACAAGTTCTAATGCGCTTTTAAAAAAATAGATTGCAAAAGACAAAAAAAAGCATCATAGGTGGCTATAAGAATGCCTGCGTCGCACCGATAAATGTTGTGTCTTTTACATTCAAACAATTCACTGCTATTAATCTTCGCAGATGGGCAGCTTTGAGTAAAATAGATTACGTTATGCGTCACAAGCGTCGATAACAGAGGAAAGATCGTCATGTTTTGAAAGTATGCTTGGAGTATTTGTGAATAAATGCGAAATTAGTGTGATGATTGGTAACTGTATGAATTTCTTTGTGAAGGCTCTGTGAATTTCATGCACGCCATCAGAGGGATTGTAAGTGTAGTACTTTTTATTTATGTTCAACTTGTTGAAGCAAGGCTTGAAGGCTAAAGGTTGTGTTTAGCAAAATTTGACCAATATCTTGCTAGCAAGACGAGTGGCGAGAGAATACTCATCACGGTCTCATAAACAGAGAACACCAAGTATATCAGACCATCCTTCTAACATTCGATCAGAACATAATCTTCGATGCATCAGTCATTTTTCTTCGCGTTGTGACACTTTTAAATAATCATTTTTCCCTTCCGCTATTAAAACATACAACTGTACACTATAAGAAAATGCGCACGCTGGCGCGGATTATTTAAAACTAAAATAATGCATTTTTTTAAAGATAGGCCTGCCTATCTGCCTGTGATTAATTACTGATGCTTGCGTTTCTGCATTTTTGTTTTTTTTTGGTTCACAATCAAATCAATCTTTGTTGTTGCCTCTATCACATAGCAATAGCTGCTTTGCATCGTCTTCTTAGCGCCTTTATTCTGCTTGCATTCCTTTTTTTTCCTTCGTATTGTTATTGAATTTAATGATATATTTTTTTTGTTCTAAACCCTTGCCTAGCGTCATCGGCGTCACAGTGTTCTCTTAGCGCGGTTTGTTGTACCTGCTTTCTATTCTTTTTCGCCCCGAAATAATTATTGACGAACTATATTTTCTGCTCTTCTTTGAAGTTTGCACGGTTTGCCTTGTGACCCTATCCTGAATGAGCCTGTAGGATCACAGCATCAGTAAATAAATTAATATAAATACTTCTCGCGTTATTTTCATCGCGTTAGCCTTGCTGAAGCGAACAATCCTGCTATCTAACCACTGCATAAGCAAGCCCACTTCATTAACTCAAATGCCTCGGGGCTAGTCAGCTCACCTTGATGTATGATAACACGAACGAACCGACGTCACCCATTAATGCTCATCCGGGCGAGAACTGCATCGTTGCACTTTCGGGGATGTGCACGAACTGGGTGACTCCAAAGCGAAGTATTTAAACCTTTTTCGTAGTTGTAATGACCGTTTATAATAATTTCACTTTTCCGCGCTATGTCCAAAACACACCAAGATCTACGTTCATAGTTACGCTATCAAGTGTGAGCCGAAATCGTAAAAAAAAAATTTGCTTTCCAGCCCGCTGTAATCTCAACCATTACAAGCAGTAGAGCAAATTCTTTTCAGATAGGTTGTGTCTTTAGGAGCCATTCTGAAAAATGGCAAACATTTAGACGCTCATGTATTCATACCAGCGTCTGCCCAACTTCCTTCAAAAGAAAATAAACTCAAAATGTTTTAACTGGTGTCAGAGTCCTACAGCGCACTACCCAAAGCCTTTGTTGCTTTCAACCTCCGCATGTCACTGTTGTGAGTTGAACGGCGTAAGTTTACGGCCGCATCTTTCATAATGTTCTCTCTTTTTATGTGCAGATGCTGTAGTGGGGACCCAATCCGCACCAGCGATGCGTTGTGACAGGTACCCTTGCGGATTTTAAATCAAGTGGGTGAGTAAAAAGAAACAACAAAAACAAAATCAACTGCAATGAAAGTGAAAGCTACGCTCGATGAATGCTGGAGTGGTACTCGGCCTGCAGCTTTATTTCGCTCGCATAAAAAAAGGATGAGAAGAAACGGACACGTTACGTTAAGCCCAGCCATAAGGACAGCATTCGCTGAAGTAGGGTGCAGATGTGCCCGACGAGCTTGCCGTTGAGCAAAGTGAGAAAAGATGCAGTCTCTAAGTAGTTCGAACCTTACGACCGTCCCCAAGAGATGTCAAGTGTCGGCAACGAGTCGCGGTTGCTTTCTCTCTATTTACGCAAGCACCAACTGCCGTGAGACGAGTACTGGCACGGTTGCTCCTGCTGTCCATCCTCATATTCCGGCCGCCTTTTCAGCCGTCAGTAATGCGACAGTCCTCCTGGCACAAAGCACAGGGGTGGACGACTGTTTCGTAATAGCGCCCGCTAGTGAGTGCTTTTTTTTTACTCCTGGGAACTGGCATTGGCTTAATGTGTACGCGTACAAACCCCTTCCTGCCACGAGTCTGTTCCCACTTCGAACCTGTACACTATAAACACAAATGCGCCTATGTGGGAGTAATAAAAAACTAACCTGACCTTTAACGCACTACGTCTGATAAAAAGGAGTAGTGCTCCAGAAGACAGCCTACACTCTTTTTGCCCCTTTCTGTACAGAGTGTAATGAGCGCTGCGCGTGAAAGACTACAGCTGAAGGCACTGCAGAAACGCGTCCCGTCTGCCCGGCGCGCTCAGCAGTGCATGCGGTTTAATTCCGGAGCCATACCGATGTGCCTGCTGGACAACGGACCGACGATACTTGACGCTTATAATAGTTTGCGTGGCAGAGACAGAGAAAGAAAAAAGAGAAATTAAATAAAAAAAGGGGAAGGGTGTAGAAATGAACGGTGCCCTGAATCTTGGCTGAAATCTAAAGTACTGCCATGTTCGGTGCGCCGTTGAAACCATCGGTTTTACAGAGTGTGACAGCTCACTCTTGCCAAAACTTTAAAAAGCATCATGCGTGCTAACATGCAGAATAAGCGCAGTAATGTTCAAGTCGCCATAGAGTAAATCACGATATTTTTTCCCCGGGTAAAGTTGATTTTACACGTGAAAAAAAAAATGTTCTTTATATGTTCTGCTGAAATTCACGTATCATTAAATGGGGCGCCGTGCAACAACTCCGTGCAGCGAAAGTATGTACGTACGTTAAGGCATGGTACTAGTAAATAAATAAACAGATGGACGAAACTGCAGAATGGACGAAGACTAACTACAGCGTTTTGTGGACCTCGCTGGATCAATGGAATCAGTGTCCAGTGCTCCGTCTTCTGAAAGGTCAAAAAGAATGAGCCGGCACTGCTGGAGCGTGCTGTGGAGTCTATGTTGGAGTGTAACAAAACGCCCGAACCAATAAATTGTCAATACTAACGAGACCAGATATTATAGGGATTGTGCTTCATTTTCTTTCTTTTCACCCTTTTTTAAAGGTTACAGTTGCACTACGCCCCTGTTTGTAGCAGCGACCGGGGAGGTGTCCTTTGGAGGATGTATATCCTAAAATAAAGTCAAATTGTATGACTATGCCGACTCTGTACATAGAGCTACGACCATTTACTGTTGCACAATACTGAACCGTGATGTGAGCGAAGCGGAAAGTCACCTGGTACTGTGCGTCTTAAGGATTATTTCTTTGCTATTGCTCCTTTGCTCTGCCTAAAATAAGAAAGATCAAGGACAGCGGCTGGGACAAAACAAGATCAGAGACCGGCGATGAAGACAGGAATTAAAGAACACTTTCACTGTTACCAGGGGCGCTTGCTCTCTACATTTACCAATGAACTGTAGAATCTTCTACATTGTGGTCACATTGTTTGATGCGCTTAAGTTCTTTCCTGGAAAATAACTCGTTGCTTTTTTTTTTGTCAGCGTTCATTACTGAAGGTCAACTTTGGAACACTTGTGACGTTTATGAAGTTTCGCAGGATACAGCGAGCTTCTACAAATAAGAGCTTTCACAGAGAAAACCGAAACGAAAAGAAAAAAGAAAGAAAAGAAAGTATTGGAGTTAACAGTTTAAACTATCACTTGTCCGCTTTTTTTTTTTTTTTGCAACTTGAGTTTTCGGAGTTGGTACGAAAAGCCGACCGGCACGTTCCAATGCTCCGACAACCTTCTGCGTCTCTCAGCTTAGCTGTTGGGGCTTCCATTTTTTTTTTCGTTAGCTTCTCGCTTAGGTTGCGCCTGTTATTGCTATTTTCTGAGACATATAGTACGTGTCCCATTTGAAAGAAGCGACTGAAAAAAATAGTGAACTGCAGATGGCGCTTGGAACCTTCCACAATTATCTATTACGATGATGTGCGTGGACATTGTTTCGACACAGCTGGAAGCACTGAGAGAGCACATAGCCAGAGTAAGAAGGAAAGAATTTGTTCTTGCGTCTAAAAATAAAGGAAAAAAAGAGAGACGAAAGAAGTGTAATTTCCTACGCTTAGGCCGAGGTTATTTTTTTCTTGTCGCTGTTGCGCCATTCTGTCATGTCAGTCTAAAATACGACGCAGGATTTTACGGTTTCATTTCTTCATTTTAAGCCTGGGCGCAGCAACTACGAAGCTCATGTGGTTTAAGGTTCTGTGCCGGTTTTTGAAATCGCCCCCGACGCGCACGTTGTAGCAGATTTACACCTAGGGTGAGACTACTGCGCTGTATATCTTCTGTTGTTGGCTCGTATAATACGCGGTTTGAAGATTGAGGAACGCGTTTTGCAACAAGCAGGCGTAATATCCTCTATAATATAAAGGCGGTAACAGAGGCCATTTACGCATAACGACAACCAAGCCGTGTTACCACAGCAGTGGATTGAAATGTGAAGTTTTTATAGGCTTATAGTCTTGGGAAGAATACCACGCATTTAAACCTACAAAATAAAATCTGTGGCACTAAAACGATTTGTACGATTTAGTTCGTGCTAAGGCTATCAAGAAACTTGTCGTTCATGTGAAATAGATTGTGTTTTTATTTATTCCGGGTATGAAAACTATCTCAGACATTATGAAGAAGGAAACCAGATCAACTGGTGAGAACTGCACCAATTGTAAAGCATCTGATAACCTTTGAAAAACCAGATTGATGTTTGTTAAAAAAAGACCATTTGTTCACTGTAAAATTTTACGGCTTCCGTTCTGTGCCGTATGCCGCCTTTTTAAGAAGATTTACAACATTAGGTGAATGCACCAAAAATTGTGACTAACATTACCGTATATCATATGCCTGCCGTGCATGCCTGATCGCTGCACTATGGCAGACAGAAGGCAGTTGATGGGCTTCTTGACAACACAAAACAAAGAGAATAAGGAAAGAGGGGGCCTCAGGGCTCTTAGCCAGCATTTCGAAAAGAGGATATTTCTTCCCTTGGGCACAGCGTTCATCATTGGCAGAGGTTACCTTCACTTGCTAATGATTTTGCCTTTGAATTAAGCGGAAGAAACACGTATAAAGTATGTATTTTCATAAAAAGTGCCACGAAAAACCGAGCACACGTATATGCCGACAAGGAGGTTGAGACTACTCAAGAGAACAGGGCAGGTCTTGGTAGGTAGTGAATTCATATAACAACGTAAGGGCTTGTGGAACACATTGAACATAAGCACCTCCGTCATGTTCCACCTTCACACCTGAAATAAGCATCATTGAAGCCTGCGTGAGTTATTTTTATGATTTCGAAAAGGTGGAGCGAGATGTATGGATGAATGGCATTGACAATGTTTCTAGGTCTTGTATAACTTGTTGTGGAGAGCGATTGCTGACGCGTCATTGTTGCTGCACCGTCGGTGCCCTCCGAGGCCAGGGCCTAGTCAGGAGGATGTGTTCCCTCCTTTTGCCCTGCCTCAAGGGCAAGAACTATGTATTACCTCAATAAACCTCAATAAATAAAACCTCATGGGCGCATCAGTATGTCGAGAATTTTCTGGTGCCAATCGTAACATTACAGGAAAAGGCGTCGGAAGACCTCTTCGCAACGCTCGGGTGTATGTACCGTCTGCTTCACAAGTTTGCAGTTCACCACGCCATTGAGCTAAGATTGTGACCAACATTCCTGTATATCATGAGCCCCCCATGTACCGGTGTCTTGTCTTTTGCTGATGCTTTACTTGGTCCTAAAGGCGTGGTGGAGTGTGAACGTTTGTTAGCAACATACGCTGCGGGACTGAAGGGTCTGTCGTTGCGCCTCAAAAACGTCTAAAATAACCAACAGCATCTTCATGTAGCGACTCTGAATTTAACGCGAAACTTCAGGACAACGTTGCGGTAGCTGCTTGGAACAAAATTGAATAAAGTTTTCAAACTTAATATAGCATCATGTACGGCTTTTCGATGTCTTCATCAAAACATCAAGACAACGAAATGGCAACCCATCCGCCACGTATACGTGGCCCTGCCTCCTGTAAGGAAAGCTTGCTGAACGCGGGAAGATATTCCAGCGAACAGCTGAAGTAGAGACATCGATATGTCGAACACGTATTAACATACAAACACCGTAAATGCATGCGTCACCTAGGGTAGCGCAGCAAAAGTGCGCTCAATAAATTGATAGCGATTGCAACACACGCCCGTCCAAAACTACCTCGTTGCATCGACAGGGCTATGCAAAACCGAGCGATATTCCGAATGTCGATTTAGATATCTGTGTTAACCGCATGCAGTTATGTATTTCATTTATCTTTGTCGCACTCCTTATAGCGAGAGATTTAGATTTGAAAGCTATCAACTGCTCGGATCAAGAAAACAGTAATATTCACTTAAATGCTGAATTGATCGCAATCAGAGTGACTTTCATTTACTACAAATAAAAAACATACCGGCGGCGCAATCGCTCGTAGACGCGTCTCACTTCAAATTTCCTCCCTCCCAGAAGAGTTTAACATGGTGCGTAAAGAATGATATCGCATGGCTTTTGTGCAAATTCCTGCTGGTTACACCGGCTGTTAATAGAGTTTTTACTTATCTGCGTGGTTTCTGTGGCTTTCACCAGGCTTTGATCCCAAGGCTGCTGACCCCAATGTCGCGGGTTCATCTCGCCGCATAACGATTTGACGAAATTAGAAAGCGGATTTTGCGATGTCGGTGCGTATTATTGAATCACAGTCGGTTGAAACTAGAGTGTTTTAGCATTGCCGTCCAGCTGATACGGCCAATACAGTAACGCGTTGCCGCTCCTACCGTTGCCGTCCTTGCCTGGCCACTACAGCCGTACAGCATTAGTTACAGTATTAAGCGTATTTACCGTACGAAGTGTTCTAAAATATCTCTCTCAATCTGGAGCTTTATAATATAGTGGTTCCCTCTCTATAATAGCAGGCTCGGGACGTTGACCTCACAAACAACCACCACTCAATAGTTTTGCGGAGCCTCCATGAGGCACCGCTACCGCGCGGCCTCACCAGGATCTACAAAGTGCATGCGCTTTAATCTGAAGAACCGCACAGCTGCTGCACGTGTAACAGACAAGGATACCTAATGTATGGAATGGTGCGATTGGTTGGCTCGACATCGGTAATCGAGTTCTATAAGAGCCTGGTATTTGCGCCTCGTGCCATATTCTCGCAGTGTGCAATATTCGGTGGGAGATATTTCACAAATAACCTTATTAATTTGAGTCACTTGCATTGTGTAATCGTTTATATTCCATCTTTCCAGGGATTTCTTACTAACCTTCCACACTTCGTAATGACGCTTTTTTCTGGTATTATAAAAAGGGTGGTTTTAATAAGATTTCTTTGACCTCTTTAATTCGGCGCTTTATTTGTGTCGATAATTTGCTATAGCTTTTTGTTTATTCGGCGCAGGTATCATGAACGCCGACAAAAATAACCTTTTTTTTTGGCCTGCGGCTTCAACTGCGGTTTTCTCGTAGTTTTCTTTTCGAGCTTCAGATTTTCGAAATGAAATGACGCAATATGGATGTTGCTAAATTGAGACAGAATTCAATGTACGCATCACGCTAGCCCGTCTTTGTGTAAATTAAAGACTAGTCATCACTTGCAATAAAAATGAACCATACTTTCAGTCAACAGGCAACAATTTTTTTGATTCGGTTGAAGGGGTTTTTCACAGGATACGTAATCGGATTAGGCGAATAAAAATATATTTAGCTGAGGCGGAGTACAGCACGAAATGTCCCATGCATGTCAAGTGTGCACTCCTTTGCTTTATTTTTTATTTTTAGTTCAGCTATAAAAAATCTGCTACATATTTTGGCCGGCAACCCAACGAGGTTTCTTATCTTCAATATCTGAAGTTCGGCACCCCTTTCATTTCACCTCTTTATATTGTCTCGCGGGTAATAACGCTGTGGCGTCCCTAAGAACGAAGCACTTTGCAGTCCGGCGACTTCGCTGCTTGTTAGCGGGCCACCTCTGGCCACACGGTGGGCTGCAACGACTCGAGTGTCGCCGGGACCTCGTTCCGTGAAGACAATGACGTTACACGCGAGGAAGCGAGATGAAGCACAACCACTGATGCACGCCACGTGTGATGAGAATTTCGCTCCAGGACACCGAGCCCATAAAAAATTTGTAATACAGTACGTGGCATCACGCGCGGTAATGGTGTTCCGTGGCTCACAAGAACATTGGAAGCCGAGAGGGCTGCAGAAATGGGCTACGTGGAAACAGTAGGGAATGCGCTGGCGCTATCGTTCTCAAGCGTGATATTGCTGAAATCAATCGCGTTTAGAATGTCACAGCCCACGTTTTGCGTGTCATATGATTTTAAGATATGTGAGAGTGCGCAAATGTCCAAAATCCGGCATTGCCAGGACTAGAACATGATATCGCGTATTAAAGCACATACATATCGGGTGAGAAAACAGTGTTATCACTTATTTTCTGCCTTATTAGCTAAACATATTCAGATCAAACTGTTTTGTGTAAGAAGGTGACCATAGTTAAAATTTTTACTCGAGGCGGCTTCAAAAATTATGCGCGAAAGGATTAAGTGTAGTAACCTTGACCCGGCGTTGTCACGCTTAGGATTGAAGTTGAAGAGTCAGTACAAGTCAATCCTTGGAACAGTGAGAGAAGGCGACTTTAAGTTTCGGAGGCGCATAATGCATAGATTGATTAGACGCTGTTGAATGGAACTTATTTGCATTATACATACGCTAAAGGTTCGAATCGAAGTAAGAAAAAAAAGATAGAAATGCGCAAGACATACATATGCTTCTTACTGAAACCTTTCAGGAAACCTGCCTGTGCTTGTTTATCGATATAAATACGCTTTTGTTACTGATGTGAGACTGACCGGATGAGGCGATGGGTTTTTTGGGAGACGTAGCCACTTGGAGTGAGTTTCACCAAAAGAGAGAAAGGAGATAGGTATCACGTTAAACAATAAAACAATCCACAACTATTACCATCCGCGTCCGATAGAAAATCACTGTGCCCGTCGTGGATTTGCTCCTTTACGGATGCACGTAGTGCGG
Organism: Amblyomma americanum; assembly: GCA_030143305.2. Taxonomy (NCBI): domain Eukaryota; kingdom Metazoa; phylum Arthropoda; class Arachnida; order Ixodida; family Ixodidae; genus Amblyomma; species Amblyomma americanum. The sequence continues at coordinate 136,054 of JARKHS020035291.1, forward strand.
CTGACATGCGATAAGTGAAGTTCGATACATAAGTTAGAGGCAGAAAACAGCGAATCCATTTCCACACAGCTGTGTCGAACATGAGTCAGCCCCACAGAGGCAGGAATCCCTTTGGTGACAGAAAATCGCAGGCAGGTTTGGAAGTCTACAAACATAACTAAAAACGACATCGCGTCACCCTGCGCTGCAATACGGTGAAGGAATATTCTGTGCACCCACTCTCAGGAACACTCGGACCTCACGATCGCAAAGACAAGGAAGTGCAGTCTAGAAACTCAGTGGATTTTTTACTCTCACCCTACCTGCTGGCGGTTCCACGCTCAAAATGTCACAGATTCCCATGCAAAATGACGCTGCGTCGCATTTATTCATTTCATCATTAGTAGGCTTCAACGGTGCGAAGACCTGTCGTATTTTTTTGTGTAATGATGGCAATTTTAAAGGAACTCCTCACCTCCTCGGCTTCGAGAAGTGGTTGGTCCTTGCCCACACGTGTCCTAAAAAAGAGACAGGCTAACCCTCGGCATAATGCTTGGTTTTCAAGGCTGGACAGCGTGAGAAGGAGCCTGCGCCTGCAAATAAAGGCACTTTAAGCTCAAACAGTCAGTAAAGAAAAAAGGGCCTGAAGTGGACTTAAGCGCATGACCCGTATTTCAGTTGTTTGACGCTGTCGGGCTCTCTGCTGCGGTTGGGGCTCCTCCTTTAAGAACAAGACCGCTCCGCAGGTTCCGACCATAGTGGGGTGATCACGACGAATAGCACACAGTGGAATTGCGAGCAGGCGAACCGTTGCAAGAATTGGCCAGATACGCTTCTCCCAAGCATTTTCACACAGAAAAGCCGAGCGGAAGAGCCCAATAAAACACCGGCGGGTGCCCGGCGGCACTGGTGACCGAAACCCCCCTTCCCGCATTCGAATTGTATTCCCAAATCAGTAGGCCAATGATGTGCTAAATTATCGACTGCAGTTTCGAAGGGAACTCGCTGTATTTTTGTAACGATAATCGACCGAAATAGTGTGGATCCCACCCAGCTCAGTGCATTTAATACTTCAAATTATTGTGACCAAGACGACGAAGCTGGCAGTAGCGCGGGACGGAGCACTCTCCGGCCGTCGGCTCCTGGCAACCTGCGGGTCGGTACCTTCGTAGACCAGGACTCATTCTTTCCTCTCCTACATCGTGACAGCCAGCACTTCACCACTGTGTAGTTACTGTTCTATCATACTCTTAAGCCCATCACCATTACGCGCATCTCGTTGTCACCGATCGGGGCAATCGCTCGGTGCCCCGGGTAGTCTGACGAAGAAGACGAAGTTGGCCGTGGCGCGGGACAGAGCGCGCGCTCTAGGTCAGCGGTCATCAAATCATCTCTCCGCCATCGTTCATCGCGCCTCATTCTCCGGCTGGCCGCAACGTAACAATATGAAAACCAGCAATTTTGCAGAAACGTTCCAAAAGGCATAAGTGAATAATGAAAGCCAAGTGATATAATGAAAATGAAATTAAACGGTTTCTTTGTATATATTTTTCTTTTTATATATTTTTTATATATACTTTTGTTTGTATATATATTTGTATATATTTTACGAACCCTTCCTAAGAGGTAAGAGATGCGACGAGCTTTCGATTACAGGCTCAAAGAACCTTTAAGGCTGGAATTAATTGGGCGAAAAATATTAGTGTCATCGGCACCTCAAGCATCAATTAAGTTTTCTATTAATTTTTCATCAGGTGGGGCGTGGCAGCGAGTGTTACTAGTTTGTTGCGTATCTCTTCCGCGCTTTGTTATACCTCAACCCGAAACCGCCATGGCAAGTTAAAGGAACAAAAGTGGCGGGCTGCCGTGATTGTAGCCGTGTATTAGCCACGCGGTGTTAAGGAAAGAATTATAATCAAGAATAATCTTACTATTCGCCATCATTAGACTACATACATTGACTGCAGGACAAAACGCCTTCGCCATGGACTACCAATTGGAGGTCCATGGGCAAGGCAAGCCAACGTTACACGCCAGGTGCGACCAGCCTGTACCTCCTCCACTCTATCTTCCTAACCTCTTTTATCGACCTGATTTTCTGCTGCCCGCCGGTACCCTTTATTGCTCTTACTACGTGAAAAATATTCGCTTAGCCCGCATTTGGTCGTATTACACTGCGAGGCATTTCGCTTCTCGCTTTCCTTTCACTTGAGCAAGAACATCAAGGATACCGTGGAACGAAGTTTCCGGGGGAAGTATCCGTGCACCGTGTGACACCCGTCATAGCATCGAACACTGTGCCGATGCTCTACCGTTGATTACATTGAACACCGGTGAGCGGGAAGCATCCGCAACCAAGCTATGACAGGCATCATAAATCATATCAAGCCTGCGCCTCTTGCTGTAAGCCCCAGACTGGCCGGAGGTCTTGAGAAAAAGTTTTCCGCTCGGTGGACCATCAATAACTCTCCTGGGAAAAGGGCGTGAGCGAACATGCGGGGAACTTCGGCGTTCTGTTTACCCGTGGCATAGCGCAACTCTCCATCTTAAGTGAGAATGACCCCACTGAAGGAGCTCCTCGACCATGAACAGGCTCAAACAAGCTCACCGCTTTACGAGATTTTTCCTGGCGGCTGACCAGGAGACGAGCCCTTGGCTTACTTTCTTGAGGGTAATTAATGTTGAAAATTTCCCGAGATTTCAGCATTAGGGAAAATCGACATCTCCACGGCGTGTTGTTAGCTGCCGCGATATGGCATTTCAATGCGAGAGCATTGTATGTCCAATTAGCACAGCATTGTATGTCCAATTAGCACAGCATTGTATGTCCAATTAGCACAATAGCCCGCATCCGCCGTCGTTCATGGCACGAAATTCCTGTGACGCCACCATCCTGTCGCTTTACATCAGCAGTAGACCGTAAGACAGTGATGTGAGCAACAAAGAAGAACAATAAAATTTCGTCAGGAGGTGCGGGGAACTAAACCAACGAGCTCCAGATGGCGAGGTGAGCACGCAACCCATAGGCCACAAAACCGCGTTACTTTTTGGCGAATAAAGGCCTGAACATAGTGTATTTGTTTCCTTAGGACTGTATGCTTGTGAGTAGGTGTGTCATTTGAAAGGAAGGGACCGTTATTGAACCTCTCAGCAGGGCTCACGATGAGACAATGCTTTCGCATTGATAGCACGCAAGAGTCTTAAATGCCCTCCGTAATTTTGCTTGACGTTATCCGTCGTTGAGGCGAAGATGTTTCGTTGAGATTTCCGTAAAGCTGATGGGTTGACGAAGTCATGTGAAAGGATGTTTCAGCTTAATGCTCAGCAATGATAACGACATAAAATACGTGGCACTCTGAGAACTTTGGTGGGCCACTGGACGATATAACAAGTGCCGTTCCATATGCGAATAATTAACGACGAATGTGGGAAAAGAAAATTGGCTTCTATAAAGTAAGCAGCGACTGAAGATACATTTCTATAAAGTGGCGTTACTTCATAGCGCAGTTATAGCATAATTGTTACGTTCAAGAGAGAATGCTGCGCGAAAAAAACGGGTAGACACCCCACAAATATTGAATACTGGTTATATGCTTCATAAGCCGATGCTGTAGGAGCGACGCCAAATGGCGCAGTCGAATCCTTGAGGCAAGCTCGTATATTTTCTAAAATCATACGGATGGCATAAGTGGACGTCCCCCCCCCCCCCCCCCCCCCCCCCCCCCTTTCCCTTCTCCTGACAAGGTTCAAAACTTTACCTTCTTTCACCGCCAGCACCTGAGCTCTAGAATTTCAGCTCATCTTCATTTTGCTGTGTCATGCGGTAGGATTTGCTTTGCCGGATTCTACAGCACGTTGGCGTTCTTTATTGTGTTATACATAATGGGACCAGCATAAAAACACGGGAGCACCAGGACACGTCTTCGCCTGGTGCTTCCGTGCTTTTGTGCTGGTCTTATCATATATGTTGCACACAAACTAGCCCGCATAGTTACCTCTTTCTTTGGTGTATGTGGACGCCTCCACCCGGGAAAAGCATATAAAAAGCACAGCGAGCTGACCAGCAAGGTTTCCGCACGCTTAACTATCTAGTGAGGAGGCGCAAAGGCAGTGGACGAATCAATAATGTCTCCTTTAGCTCCAGCTCAGAGGAGGAAACAAAAGGGTGATAAAGGTTTTACGAAGGGAACTGGCGAAAATTGTGTCCGTGTGATGTGGACCGCAGGGCGATGCATTGATTTCCTATGTCGTCAGCGGATTGGCTTGTTCTGTAGTGCGGCTAAAAACATGGCGCACGAAGACAGTTCCCGGTCAATGGTGTATTCAGCATGCGTTTCACACTGTCAGAATTTAAACACCAAACATTTTGTAATATTGCCAAGGATATGCATAGCTCTGCTCCACTTTAGATGCAGACTGCACAAGAATTTTTATACAGGCGGAGTGAAACTTTCTTTCCTTTTTGCTTTCTTTCTCTCTTTATTTCTTTTGCTTTATTCTTTTCTTTTTCTCTTTCTATCTTTTTGTTTCTTTTCTTTCTTCCTTTCGTCGTTTGATTCTTTATTTCTGTCTTTCTACTTTCCTTCTTTTTCTCTTCCTCCTTCTTTGTGTCTTTCTTGCTTTGCTACTTTACTTTCTTTCTTTTTGATTTGTTTCCTTCTTTCTTCGTTCTTCTTTCCTTTCTCTCTGTATTTCTTTGTTACTCTGTTTATTTTTTTGCTTGTTCCTTGGCTTCTTTCTGAAGTATTAAGTGCACCTCCTCCGGTTGAGCATGACAGATGAGGGTTTTTGCCAGCATAGTTGTGCAAAAAAACTTTCGCGGGAATGCAGCGTCCTCATTCGCTGTTAGCATTGCAGGCGTAAGATGTCCTAATCGAAACCACTTGCATTTAGCTGATGGCCAGAGAGAGTGTATTAGGTGGTCCTGGTGACCATACAGATATGCAACAAAGAAAACAGATGTCTACCACATACAAAGTGATCGCGAGTAATATGAAGTTAATGTTAATAATAATTGGTTTTTGGGGAAAGGAAATGACGCAGTATCTGTCTCATGTATCGTTGGACACCTGAACCGCGCCGTGAGGGAAGGGATAAAGGAGGGAGTGAAAGAAGAAAGGAAGAAAGAGGTGCCGTAGTGGAGGGCTCCGGAATAATTTCGACCACCTGGGGATCTTTAACGTGCGCTGTCATCGCACAGCACACCGGCGCCTTAGCGTTTTTCCTCCATAAAAACGCACTGGCGTCAGCCTCGTACCTGTTCGCGGCTAAAGACAGGTCTGAGCAGAGCGGAGGGGTATTTGTTTAAAGGCAGTTTCGTGCAGCTCGCAATATGCAGGTCAGAACTAAAGTGCAGAGAGGTAATGGAAGGCTGCCAAATGATCTGAAAAAAAAATTCAGTAAACAAAAAGGTGCTGTGATGTTACATGTTCATAATATTTCTTTTATTAGTGTTGTTATGTAGTGCTCTGCTAGTTCACATCATAGAGCATTCTGAGTTGCATTAGCTGGTCTTGTTTTGACATTAAATAACATTCTTTGCAAAAAGCATTATATATATGCTGTAAAGAGGCATATCAATCAATAAATGTGGACGGCCAGAATCTTTGTTAGCACAGCGCAGCACAGCAGCTCAGCGTTCGCAAGCGCAAAACTGAACTTCGTTAGCCTCGTCTTCCGTCTGCTTTTGTAGCGGCTCTGGCATCGCCAGCGGTGCTGATGAAGATGAAGTTGACGCAACCTGCCTCGCGCAGACCAGAAGCTCTCGCTCGTGCAACAGAGAACGCTTTCAGCAACCAGTCTGGCCAGCAACGTTCACAGCCCGCTCCGCCGGGTCACCAGCCGCAGCTACCGGGACTCCAATTAAATGTAGACCTCTCACCACACTTTTTCCGCTTCGTCGGCACTGGCCGCTGGGACATCAAACCCCAATTGTCTGTCTTACAATACATATACATTAAGCAGACAACGGGAGGGAATGAGGGGCTCGTTATACATATCCGAGAAACCAACAGCCACAGAAACCAAGAAGCACAGGGGATATTTGCGGGGACCATTGTGGTGGGTCTAGAATTTGATAAACCAAATTTAATACTTAGGGTTTGCTGGTATGCCAGTCAAGCAACTGTGGAAGCTGCCCTACGTTCATAGGATGCTGCTCCTTTAAGCGCTGTAGGCAATCCAAGTCAAAACTTGGCTCTCATAAACGTTGTGCAGGTATTTCTGAGCAGCAGAAACTGTGCGCAACTCAACAAACGACTTGTATGTAATTAAATATTATCGACAGAGAACTTAAGTAAGCTGGTGTTCTGCTCAATTTACTCTCTGAACGCGATCAACCGAATGCAAATTATTGTGGGATTAAATGCTGTGTGTGGCGAAAGCAGGTTTCCATACTGTCGTCCTTGAAGATTTTAAAAAAGAAGGAAGAGGAGGAGTTAAACCATGCACATTTAACTCTTATCAGAAAGAGAGACCCATGGCCGCCTGAAATCCGTTTAAAACTAAACAGTAAGAAAAGAGAACGCAATTTTCAACCTCGTACGGGAGGTAGCTCGAGTAAGCGCATTTATTTTTTTCAGCGCGTCAGCGCTCTCTCCTTGTTAATTCGCGGGTGTTCGGTGAGCTCATGTCTTCTTTGTTGAAAGCAAAATGCCGTCTTAGCGCTTTGAAGAAAAAACTGCATGCATGGAGAGTTTTCAACGCATAGCGTTGAGAGCATAATAAACTAATTTTTATTCTACTTGCAAATTTTTTTGTTGAATTTTTACGTCTTTTTTTGAGACAAGTTCGCCGCATTTTAGTAGCACTTTGCATATTCTCATCCTCTCTGCTGCATTTGCATGGGGAAACTGCAGTAAGGAAAGGGGAATCGAAAGCATGTTTTGGAAGGAACAGCATGTACGACAAACGAAGTATTAATTTCCTGAGCCGGTCCCAAATTACGTGTTTATTAATGCGGCTCTCAGCGTATGATACGCGAAGTAAGTAAACCGCGTTTATGAAGCAACGTGCGACATGCAGAACTGCAAAGTATTTTAATCACGCCGACTCACCTTCAATGTTGTTGTTCCCTGTACTCGCCACACGCGTGTCCTTGCAGCGTGAAAATTCAACAGCTGTTGCCGGGAGGCAACCTCGCTGTTTTGTGTATAGCCACGCCAAGAACTTTTCAGCGCAGCTGAGAGGTCAGTGTGAATTTTCAATTTCGGAGAAATTTCTCGCGGATTTGGGGACGGCACATGGCAAGTAATAAAGAAAAGAGAAAATGCAGATGACTGTGAAACCTGCATCTCTGTTTTTGTGCACTGCGACCAGCACAAACAAAACACACAAACACACACAGATGCCCGCTGTGTGTGTATGTGAAGCCTCCACCTTCAGGAAGCATTCGCTTCCACAGTAAGCAGTCTCAGTTGGGTGCACATTCGACAAACAACCGGAAAAAATTCGCCTCCAATCTACGTGTCTGCTCCTCCCCCCCCCCCCCCTCCCCCTTCAAAAGAAGGTCCAGCCCTAATCACAGGCACATTTTCACCATACATAAGTATCCAGAATCTTCCACACCCCATAATCCAACTCAGCGCCGGAACGAAGTAGCGACGGTGAACTGAAGTTTCCACCCATCCATCGGCAGCCTCTACACTACTACAGTTTCGAGAAGCTGCACCCACCACCATCCTACAATGTCTACTCACCGCCTAACTCTATAGGCCTACACTCTATATATCTGTCCACAGCAGTGCCGCCATCTGGCTTGGTTTCCTTCCTTTTGGAGTTAATTTTTTTTAGCAACAGACCATCGACTATCTGCTGCTAATATTAAAGCGTCCTGCCCTGGTTCAGAACCTAATGCTTGTTCTTGCCACGATCTAAAGATGGTTACACAATGCCACATTTTGACCTTTTATTACTAGGAGCGCCTTTCAAAAAAGAGGTAAACCGGGCCTCGGCTCCACTCGCCTCTCCTATTTCTATAGTATATGATAAAGCCAGCGCGTAGTAATAAAATGCTTTCTCCTGAAAAGGAGAGCACATGAGCCACTCAGGCCACATGTTAAAATCGCGCAGGCGCTCTTTTGTCTTTTACAGCAGAGCATATTGCTGTAGAGGTTGAAAAAGAGTGCGGGTGTCCTTCAGGCTATTTCAAGGACCTTCCTATTTGCAGTGGATGCAATCATCAGATTGGTGACTTTTTAAACTACACCAGCTACACTAGCAAGGGTAACAAGTAGCCAGATTATGTCGGTTTATGCCAATAAATATAATAACAGCTAATATGCTAAAAAAAGAAGCAACAGTGGTACGCGATCCTCAATTGGCAAAAAATGCAGCTTTCCCTAAAGTGTCAAGCACGGCCAGTAAGTGGAATCCTTGCTGCAGGAGAGAAAGGATATGTTCATAATCTAAAACACATTGTACAGAGTGCTTTAAAACTCCACGAGAGTCGCTCAGCAATAACAGAGAACAAGACGGGCACTCAACGGTGTAAAATAAATTGAGCCCTGATTGAAAGCAGACGATTCAACAATTTTTGTTATTATAGATCATTCTCGAAGTGCGAAAAGCACCGTTGCAAAACAAAAAAGAACGTAATTTGGGCAGACTTGAGCGCATAGACCTTCCAACTTGCTGGATCGTGGAGACGATGAGCAACTTGCGACGAGGCACGAGTGCCGCAGTACTGAGTAGAAATCGGCTGATCTTTGTGCAAGGTTATTTTACAAAAATCAGGACACATGCTGTTGGAACGGACAAAAAGTGACACACGTAGATCCGACTCCCACTCAAAAAAGCTTAGGAGGAAAACAGCAGTGAAGCATGTAAGTAAGCTCGCCGATTTCCTTTAGATACCTGAGGTTAGACTGAGAAATCACCTGTGTCACTGCGGGGAGAAAAACAAGAACAGTAGAATGTACCTTGCCTTGTTGAGGTGCGAAAAGCACCAGGGCAGATCGACGCGTTAAACAGCAGGGAATAAACGGCAGTGGCGAAGACGTACAGCCCCCGTATAAAGTATACAGCCCAAGGGGTTTGATTTTAAGCTTTGTAGCGGGGCTCCCTAGCACATCTAGCAGTCCTAAGCTTGGGAGAATTGAGGACGCAAAGCCATTCCTCTTTCGACAGATTACGGTTGCTGAGGAAGCATAACGAGCCATACAGTAGGCCTCACAAGCAGCCCCCTTGGGCCGTATACTTTTGACGGGGGTGAACATAGTGGTTAGCACAGCGTGTGTTTCTTTGCTCGGCTGAACAGTGCACTATTCGTCTTTTTGTCCAAATTGTAGTTTCATCGGAGCGTCCGTGACGTCTTCCCGGATCTGAATCTGTTGAGAACGCCGACGTAACAGCGCAGGGCTTTCCTGCGGTTACAGTATAAGAACTCTGACAGGCAGAGGCGCCCCAGAAGGAAAGAGATGAAAAACAAAACACGGTGTCATTGTCCGAACTGCAGCGGAGAAGGGGTTTCAGGAAAGGGTGGTGGAGGGGAGTAGTTTGAGAGTAACGGGAAAAATTGGAGAGCAAGTCCGATCGGCAAGAAGTTGAGCTTCGCAAAAGAGGCATTGACAGGGTAGTGTCATGAACAGATACGATGTACCGGCATGCCGGACGATACGTCCATTGCTCACTCGCAAGATAGAGAGAATAAATGGGCATTGACGTCAGGGCACAGACGGTCAACCACGCCAAAAGCAGTGACAAGCGACGAGGCGCTCTATTCTACTGAAAAATAGATGGGAGGAGGGGGGGGGGGGGGCAAAGAAAAACAGCCTCCCGCTGTTCTATGTTCGCGGCTTGACAAGAAAAAAAGACAAGAAAATCCCGACACAGACGTAGAAATATTACAGAAAACGGGGGCAACAGAGAACGGATATATGTTTTGCGGAATAATAAAGGTATTGATCCGGAGTTCCCGGGTTCGAACCCGACGGCCGCGGCTGCGTTTTTATGGAGGAAAAACGCTATAGGCGCCCGTGTGCTGTGCGATGTCAGTGCACGTTAAAGATCCCCAGTTGGTCGAAATTATTCCGGAGCTCTCCACTACGGCACCTCTTCCTTCCTTTCTTCTTTCACTCCCTCCTTTATCCCTTCTCTTACGGCGCGGTTCAGGTGTCGCAATGATATATGAGACAGATACTGCGCCATTTCCTTTCCCCCAAAACCAATTATTATTAATATTATTATTATTATACAAATGGAGCCGGCCTTTCGAAGCCTGACGGCCGCTTGTTCAGTCCTTGCGTGTCATTCTTGTACGCACGAAAGCACAGCAGAGGTTAGCAGCGAGGACAGCAAATAACGACAAAACGCAAGTTAAGTTTATGCATGATGTGCATACGGGCAAAAAGGATGCATTCGAGCACGAAAATGGAGAGAGTTGGTGCGCTGTTCAGTTTATTCTTCCACTAAACGTTGCTAAAGGGTACAGTTATTGTGAGCTGAACGTTTGTTACCGAGTCGCTAGGAAGACCGAATGGATACGCGGAAATACTGGGTATAGTTTATTGATAAAGTGCTAAGAAGGGGGTGAGTGAGTAAGTAGAGTAACATGGCTTCCCGAATGCCTCGAAGCTGCTATATGGCAGTGAAAGGAAAGAAAACACAGAATATGCCGGACGTTCAAATAAGCTGACGCACGCCGGTAATTTGCCTCGATACTTCGGTCAGGTTTGTATAATCTTTGAAATATTTGGCTACAGCATTTTCTCTAATGTAAAATCGCAGTGTGCAGAGTCTTGCTTTAGTTACTGAACGCGTCTTTTTGCACGTGATTTATATTCAGGCGCAAAATATGCGACTATAGGGGATTTAAGAAGGTAAATGCAAGGCACTAGAATGTTTCTTGCGCGTTTTCGAGGTTTGTACTGCAGCAAAGGCGAAAAGAAAAGAATAGGGTGCTCTAGTGGCGGCAGAGAGGCTTAAATAAGCAGTGCTCTTCCTGAAAGAAAGTACGTCGAGAGAGCGAAATGATCTAAAGTGAGAACTCAGCAAAAGACAAACAATGATCTTCAGTTCGAACATTTGATCTTTCAGGCTCTTGCACTTTCTTTCTTCAATTGCAAAATCGATGGCTCCTGTAATTTGCGAAATAGGTAGAAAAAAATTGGTGCTCATTTTATCACTTCCATATTTTCTGATCAGCGCCATATCTGACGAACTAAGAAAGGCGGCGGTTTATAATAAAAGCCGAAAATGCGCTACGACACCTCTGGAGATCTGCCTTCGGTGCCAGAGGCATTTTACAGAAAATACCAAAGCAGAGCCCCTACGTTTCGTTGCTGACTTCTTAACATTAATGCGTTCAAATGAAAAGCCCGATAGAGAAAAGGTGTTGCACAAAGACCCCGAAGTAAGCAGAGAGCTCGAAAAGAAAGGCTGAGATAAAAGTGCATGTGTGAAAGTCCTGAAATCGTGGGCGAACCTCGCTTAGACGTCTTGTCTCCAGTCCAGCGACGTAAGTGGTGCGCCGACGTTATCGCCGATGGAAGCGGATCACGGCATCGCTCTAAGTAATAGGCTTGGACACGGAGCTGGGGCTGGCGCTAATAGAGTATACCGTGAGGTGTTCAGCGGCCTCAGTAGGAAAGTGAAGAATAAAAGCAGGGAAAGACCGCGCACACCTTACGGCACTGAAAGTTAACAAGTATAGAGCGCTAACAAATTACTGTTACGTGTATATAAGGCTTGAACGCTATTTAAAGTATCGAAGGAATGCCATAAATTTCTAAAAACATATTTAGTAGACTACTCGCTGCTTTTGTAACCAGAACCAGCTAGGTGAAGGCGTTTAATTACAAAAACTGATATGTGAACGTCTTGTATGACTTCGAACTTTGCATTGGCACTCCGGCATATGTGTTATTAAAAAGCTATTTAATGGCTTGAAGTAATTATGTACATTATAGAGATGATTTTTATTGTAACTGACGCCCGCCGTGTATGACAGTTCCTTCCTGAAAGATTTTCATACCCAGCAATTCTAGACAAATGCGTTTTTGAGCGCGAACCCATTTATGAACGCGATTTTTTCATATGTAAGATTTCACTGTAACAATCAATATATCCGCAGATCACAGGATGGCAGTCTTGTATTTTTTGATATTCGCGTTTTTGCCATCGTTAAAAGCTTTCCCCATTGGTTTTCTATTGCAGTCCTAACTGTTCGAAACGATCGATGGAAACACTTAAAAAGAAAGGTTTTGCTACATATCAGAATAATGGACCATTACCTTCAATATTTTCATAACAGTGTCTTACAATATTCCTATTTCCAAAATTTTTGCCCGAGAAAGCTGGATATGCTTTCTGTTTCAAACTCCATGTGTTAAGAGATATTTGAAAGTGGTCGCCGAAACACCCAGTATAAATAATTGAAAGGAAATGCGATGAGAAGTATAGCAGGAGAACGCTTTAGTGGCATACCGCTGATTATGCTTGTTGCAAATATTCTTTACCTCTCTTCAAGTACAGGCCCGAACACGAACTTTAAGCGACGTTTTTATGAACCCTTTACTTTTTCTCCTTACTGCATAACACTTCCCTTTTTCTATTACTTCATTTCCTTACCCCTATAATTATCTTTCATATTAGCGAGAAGATTTTCCTATATGCATGATGCCGCATATCTCCTCCCGCCAACTAGTCACACTATCAGGACGAAATGCATATTTGCTCTCGTGTTTGCGATCACCTCGGATAGTCGCTTTCGGTATTGACGTCATTGTACCTGCAGTATCATGCGTGGCACCTGAAGCTGTGGCGCTGAAGCGATTGAGCTCGACTTCCACACCGCCGTGGTGCGCTGGTCTCCTCATCTTGGTATCCAGGGGAGTCGGCAACATCTGAGGCCAGGTACTGGGCCGCGTTAGTAATGGCACTCCACTCGTGAGCCCGGCTCAACTGCTCTCTGATTCCTGTCCTCATCAGCGTTAATTTTCCCTCTGATCTCTCACACGCGCACTTTCAGGCATCGATGCCAGCAACGCCTCCGCGACCAATCTTTCTTGGTATCGGCATGGTCACGATTCTATTACGGGCAATGATGCGGTCAAGAAATGAAGATAATCAATTTTATTGGAGGACTTTCTGAGGCAGTGCAGGAAAGGTTTTTGTTGGGCGACGAAGTGTTGACTGCCTGAATTAAGTGGGACATCTGACGAGCCGCAACTCGGCTGAATAGGAGTGCTGAATGTGTCTGTTATCAGTTCCAGCTGTTTCTAAACTTTTCTAATTGACCGCGTCATTTATGAGAACGTCCCAATAGACACGCCGATTTTATTTTTATGCCTGTCACTTTTAAGCAGCGACTCTGAAACCAGGCAGCCGCAAATGGGGGCTTGAGGTTTTATAATTAAAAAAAATTTGAGGAATATTCTGCAGAGAGCGTCTTCAAACCGTTCCAACTTTATTCCTCAATGTCTCGTTCCTTACGGCTTAGTTTACGTTGCGTTGGGCCCACACTACCGGGTGTGCGAAGGATGCGCAAACGTTAATATGATTTATCCAAACTACTTGCGCCAACACCATGTATGTGTCTCGAAGGTTATCCTGAGAACTTATTCTGTTATATCCTCTAATGATTTCGAGCTTTAATAATGAGTATATTTTCGAGAAAAAAATATATTTCATGCTTAATGAGAAAACCCGTCTCATTCGGCCACCAAGGTTATAAAATAAATCTACTGCGTACTTTTTTGTTTTTTTTTCTCTTTGCACTTTCGTTTTCTTCAGCTACGGCCACCTTAGATATATCTTGCTTGTAAGTATGCGAAGTGTTTTGTATATTTCTTCTCAAATGTAAGGCAATGCCAACAGTCGTTTTTTCATTTTAATCTTGAAACATGTGTGTAGTGTCGAGAGTGTAGGGTCTTCTAAACGAATTTTGCGCGCAGCCATTCGACGCTTGCGTCCAATGACAATGGGTGCCATAGCGGCCGTGCTTTGCCCTTTTACAGCAAAACAATCTCACAACTGAACATTATGCGAGCCAACAGCGTTTCCTAATAACAGCAGTTACAAATAACTGCAGACAAGATGTGCGATTCTAATGTGCGTTCGCAATTGCCTCATGATGTATATGGCCACTGTTGGGATTCAGATAGCGTGACTGGGCCGGAGAAGAGACGAGGACGATCGTAGGATGAAAACTGGGAAAACTTTATACAAAGACTATTTACATAATCTACAAGTAAGGGCCACTGAGAGTGACTCTCAGTAAAGGGAGCTTCTTAGCGGTCGGGAGTCTCTCCCAACAAAGGGTATCTCTCAAGAGGGGGGCTCTCCTCTGGTACCAAACCAGCAGCTCCTTAAATACTCTTCGTATTCCCCAGATCCCTAGCTGAGGAATACAGTTCGAAGAATGATGTCCAATCACACGATGACACTGATGGTACCACCCACGGCAGGGCGGTCCTGATGTTATCTTGCAGCTCGGTCGAGGGAAAGAGAACAGGACCCGGTCACGTTGCTGTCCACACGGCCTCTAAGTGGGCGCGCACGTGGTTCCGGACTGCGCCCATGTGGAACAGGAAGGCGCCTACGTGACACAGGAATGCGGGCTGTCTCCCAGCAGGGGTTGAAAGATCTTGTACTTCGTCGTCTGATGACCGGAACGCGGAACCTCTGTCGAAGGCGCAGCTCTCGGGCAATTGTTCAACCCCAGCGTGACCGAAGAGGACAACACTGATCTTGTACTTCGTCGTCTGATGACCTGTTCGAACACGTGGGTACGCCATTATCGTCGCTGCTTCCGACATTCCTGCAGCCACGTTTCTTCCAGAGGGCTCATTCACCTTCGCGGTGGTTTTCAGGGAAACCTCCCCATGTCCAAATTCGCCGAACTCAACAGCAGGAAGGGAGCGCGAGCATAACACCATGTATGTAGGAGATCCTGACACTTGCAGCTTTTTAGAGAGTACCACAGTGTGTAGAGCGATTATAAGCAATATAAGAGAATACCATTGCTAATATATATATATAAGAAAGCAATCCGTAATAATTATACTTTGATGAACAACTTCAGAATAGATTATTTCGAACATCTTTAGCACATAAATGACAAGTTATGCGGCTCTGTTTTTTTATATGAATGTGGGTGGATTATCGCAGCGAAAGAGCAATGTTCAATGCTAACCGACTTCCAACGAGACTCGCTACACAACCTGCGTTTGGGGATTAATTGAAGGCATTGAAAGTATGAACTAGGAAATCCAAACAAACTTGATAAGAAATACTGTCCGATACACAGAAGAGCAAGTTTTTGCGGCTACGTCGCTCACCTGCCTATTTTTTTTACTTCTCCGAAAATATTTCGGCGCTGCGCATTTACTGAAGCCTGAGGAGCAAGACATAAAAATAACAAATGAACGATACGTACAATGCTGTGCACAATATAAGACTGACGAACTGCAGTGAATTAGGTTAACTCTTATCAGACGCAGTCACCTGCACGTCTTTGCATATGAACCCCTCGAAATTCTTCTGGAGAAGATCGCAAAACGTGAAGGCTATTTTTGAAAATATTCAATCGGCGCTCAAGTTTGCACATCTGAAACTGGTGCAAAGAGGACGAACTTGTATACAGAGAATACAAGAAGGTGTTTTCTTTCCTAGGCAAAATTATATTTATCAGCTATCATACAGCAGAGTGTATGCGAAAGGAAGCATATTTGTGAAAATTGGCTCTGGCGCAGACTTTACTTCCGCAAGCAGTTACACTGGCGTTCCTAGAGAATTCTTAAGCGCTCAACTTCAAGACCTTGATTTGAAATTCTGACTTGCAGCAAAGAGCAAGAAAAACAGACAAAATTCAAACGCCACAAAATCCGCCACCACGAAAAGGATCCGTACTTATCTGCAAGAACCACTGGCGCATAACGCGGGTTCGTCCAATCCCCCCTTCGAGCCCGTCTTATCTCCAGGCACAAACTGCGCAGCCATCCGAATTGGAGCCGATTTGCCGGGGACGCAAGGGGAAAGAGTTGGCAGAGGAAGTTGGGAGGGGTGATTACTGCCACATTCCATCCCGCATGTATCTGAGGAACGCGTGGCGACCGCCGCTCGCTGGGGGAACTCTATTTTCCGGTCGGCGCGCCGGGATCATCGGTGCTTCCTTCTGACGCGAGCAACGGCCAGCCGATAGAGCAACTGATCTCACCGCGTCTTACAGACAAGGAAGTTGCTCCGCAAACATGCCTAGCCCGGAAGCGTCAGCTGTCGTCGTTGTGGGAGACTCGATGCCTTAGCTCTGTTCTGCTATTTGTCTTCGGTAATTGCGACAACATGAGAAATGTCCCAAAGATAGAGAAATGTGCTCTTCAGTTCTTTCTTTCCGCTCGTCCAATGGTCTGTCTTGAGCGTCGATGCCTTAACGAATAATTGTTATACTTTGTCTCGATAAAATTGAGCAGCCTAGAAAAAAGAAAGGAAAGCGGATTTCACATTACTCTTCAGCTTTGAATGCCCACCATTCCTCCGACGGAATGGTCGGGTGACCGGAGTGCTGGGTACGAGCGCTGCTCGCACAGCCCGCAATGCGGTACAGAAAGCGCCCGACGACCATGAATGTTACGCGTGAAGGACAACAGAGTATGAAACCTGAATTACCTACTTCAAGCCCGATCTTTTGTATGGATACGTGGCTTTAACAAGGCAGATAATAGTGAAAACATTTTAGCTTGCCATGAAAAGCGACCTTGCCATTAAGGTTAAGGTAGAAGAGCGTCACTCTGTTACAGCTGCGGAGCAGCCCGTGTGGCCCATGCTTCATGATGCATCGTTCTATCAGCTTCGTTTATAGGAAGACGCATGTCACTTGTCTATTCTAGTGCCATGAAATATATAAGAATCTCATTGGCCGCTCCTTAATTCAGTGGCTGTCAGGTATGAAA
The DNA here is from genome assembly GCA_030143305.2 of Amblyomma americanum. NCBI lineage: Eukaryota > Metazoa > Arthropoda > Arachnida > Ixodida > Ixodidae > Amblyomma > Amblyomma americanum. Next base: position 152,922 of record JARKHS020035291.1, read on the forward strand.
CGAGAATGCTGACAAACACTGAATGAATCAAGTTCAGCACGGCAGAAATGAAGACCACGTTACCAATCTTAATCTTTCGGGGCTCACAACCGAGACGAATTAAGTTCGTTTAGAGTCTTGTTTGTGGCTTTAAATGCGCGGCGACGGTGTAATATGGCCGCTTTAAAAAATACACATTAACTAACACCGCTCTTCTTTAAACAAACAGCAGTTCTTCATTCGTGGTTGCTGATTTAACACCGAATCTTACTTTTTTCGTGTTATGTGGTAAAGGACAACGCAGATTAACTCTTAGACTTTCTTTTCGAGTAAGAACGCAACAGGAGACTGGTTACAGCGGCTACTTCGCTTTGAATGTATTTGGAATCATGATGTGGGGAGTCAAACAGTAGAGGCACATTGAGCTGCTCAACCGCCGTCAGAAATATTGATTGCAGCATCTTAAACATTAACAATCCCAGCTCTTAATTGTCTTCGTGCCCGAAGGCCACATATAGTTCCTTTCTTTACTTTTTTTCTTCTTCGAAGCAGTCGTCCTCTCCCCAGTTTTGTTGCTTTCCAGTGAACTTCGTCATAATGTTTATATGCTGATCACAAACAGCTGTCCAAATGAGGTGCTCGACAGGAGCAGAAAAGACCTCTTGGCGAGAGGACAGTATATAACTGCATAGTTTGAACGCGACCATTGAGGTTCTGAGTGCTGCGCCGAAAGGCTTTTGAAGTACTTCTCAGGACTTCTAAGTACAGCCTTTTCCAAAAGTAACCGGGCTGCATGGTTTGGTTCTCATTCGAATAGTAGAGCCCTTACGACTTCGGTAAAGATCAAAAAGTTCTATGAAGGTGAGGGAAAGTGCTCTCCTTACCATACGTACATTTAGAGCTTGAGGGCTGGGATAATAGCTTCAATATACGACTGAGGAGGAAAATGCCAAGCATGGTTATTTTTGGCAAAGACTATGTACATCGTCGACGCCTTCTTGAAGTGCCAGTTCTCGCAGTTCCTACGGCAAAACATTAAGCAAGTTAGTGAAGACAGCAAAACGTGTATTGAGGTTGTCAATGCTTGGTCCAGGATCTCGGCCCAGCGCTAATAGAGCATATCTGGACCGGCTGAGCGGCCTCAGTCGGCAAGTCAAGGTTATATGCCGAAGAACCAATATCGCCAGCTTGTGAGATTGAAACAGGATTAAAATAGTGCGCTGAAAATGGCGCTGATGTCTTCATATTCAACTCGAACTACATCGAGGAGTTTCGTCACTGTGGCATTCCGCATCGCCTAAAGGAGTCCCGTCTAGTCTTGGCATGCCTGTACTGGCGGTATCACAGGCGGCGCGGAAAGCGGTGGCGGCGACAGGATGGAGATCGACGTCTATGTTAGCGCGGTGGCGTAAGTGTCGCCAGTCGTTTGTCTACTGAGCCGAGCCGGCCTCCCGAGCTGTCAGAAACGGGACAGCCGGTAGTAATCCCACCGCTGAACAGGCCGAGCTACTCTCCGATCTCTGTATTGATCGCCGTCCTTTTCCCCCTAATCCTATGAGCGCAACACTTTCCATCCTCGATCTGAGCCACGCGTCGCGATACATCTGTATTTACTTGGTGTCGGCATGGGCACAATTCGGTTAGGTGAGGCAGTGATGTGGTCACGCAGTGATGAGAACACGTTTCACAAGAGGCCTTTGGAAGTCTGCGCAGAGATGGTCTTTAGCGATGTGAAGGAGCACTGATGGATTACGTGGAACCGACGATGAAGAACCGGGTTAAGAATGATTGCTAAAAGCCCCAATCTTCAATTACAGCAGTGAATCTAATTTAGTGCCTCGGTTTTGCGTCCGAACCTCTAAATATGTCATTATTCGTAATTGCAAACTGTTAATGTGAAATAATAAGTGTCCAGTTTGGCTTTGCCACTATACGAGAGCACCATTGCAAATAGCATAAACATTGAGGACAATAATACCACCACGTTACAGGAAATATGCAAATGACAATGTGGCAAGCATATTTAGCATATAAATATGAAGATATACAGTGACGCATGTTTAGTTTTTTGTTAAGGGATTGTTGCGTCCAAGGAACGGTTTTTAATAGTGGTTAAATCTTTTTAAAGTTCCTTATACCAATATCTCGCATGGGGGATTAAGATAGGGGTTGAAAGGATAGAAGGGGTGAAGTAAAAGGTAAGGCGAAGTAATATCAAGCGAAATGCAGGAGGGCTGATTTTGTCAGCGACGTAGATAGCTTTGCTTTTATATTTTTATAGAGGTCAGCGCTGGCATGTTACGCCAGATTTATCGTAATATTGGCAGGAATAAAGAAAAAAGCGGAATCTATTAAAACATCTCTTACGAAAGATTTACGAATAACAGGTAACCTTTCTTTAGCGTTATCAGCAGTCGCCGGTGCGGCCATGCACTACGATTCCTGGAAATTCTTCTCGAGAAGGCGGATCAAGCATGAGAGTCAAGTTTCTTGAAAGATTGAACTGCTGCACAACCTTGAAAATCTGTACCCGACAGAACAAGAGCCAGGCATTAAAGAGAAACGTAGGTATTTTTTTTCTTTCCTCGACAAAATATTAGGAAGCAGGAGTAATAGTGCTGTAACACAGGCAAAGAGAGAAAAAGCATATTATCTATGTTAAAATTGTCTCCTGTGCAGACTCGACTTCTCGTTACGAATACTGACGCCATGGGGAGCTCTAATCCTGTAAACTTTAAGACTTTAATCTGAAATTATGACTCGCAATGAGGAGCAAGTAGTAGCAGTCCGAACTCACAAGCTACAAAGGCCGCCACGGCGAAAATCTTCGGTGCATATCCGTAACCGCCACTGGCGCGCAGCTCGAGGCTCGGCCAATTCTCCTTCGAGCTGTCCTTATCTCGGCGCAGACACTGCACAGCCGGCCCACTTTGAGTCGACTTGCAGAGACCCAGCGGGAAAACTTTGGGATAAAAAAATGGATGGGGGAGGGGGGAGGGTGCATGATTACCACTTTGTTCGTACGTGCATAGATCTTGGGAACGCGTGGCGGCTGGAGCTCATTGTAGGATGCCTATTTTCTGGTCGGAGCTTGGGTATCATTGCCTATTCCTCCTGACACGCCTAGGAACCAAGGGACCAACAAAAGGTCCCACGCACGTATTAATTAAACAAGCTTCTCTGCAAAGAAGCCAAGCCGGGAAGCGTCTGCAGTCGTCGCCGTGCCAGCCCCAGTGCCTCATCTGTGCTCATCTATTTGTCCTCGCTCATAACGACGGGACGAAAATCGGCTAAATGTAGAGACAAGCTCTGTTTCTTTTATACACCCTTACTCTCTTTCTATCCCTCAGTTTCTGTGTAAGCCTCGGCGCGTAGCCGATCTCTTATTTTACTCCGTCTCGATAAAACTGAGCTGTCTAGATAAAGGAACATCTGGTTCGTGCTCACCAGGGGTTGATTTTATAAAGCGGATTGAACGTTCGACGTAATTACGAAGGACGCCGCTGCGGTGCCCCAGTGGCTGATGACGCTCGGCTACTGACCCGAAAGACGCGCGTTCGATCCCTGCCACGCCGGTCGAATTTCGATGGAGGCGAAATTCTAGAGGCCCATGCACTGTGCGATGTCAGTGCACATTAAAGAACCCCATGTGGCCGAAATTTCCGGAGTCCATCACTACGGCGTTACTCATAGCGTGAGTTGCTTTGGGACGTTAAACTCCCATAAACCATAGCCGCTGCAATTGCGAAGGCTGGCCGTTTCTGCGAAGAGAAGGAGCAGATGATGGGAGGACAATGCAGATGTGCTGTTTTGGTATCCAAAGCAATCAGCGGTAACCAATCTTACTTAGAGATGAAATACTACATGTATTTAAGCCTGATTTATCTGCAGCTTAAATGAGGCTGCACGTCTTTGACAAAGCACAGTAAAGAGTAAGTTTCTATCCGCCCGAGAAATGACGCAGTAAGAAAGATATGTGGGTGAAGAGCGTGGTTCAGATTTTTTCGGCAGCTACGGAGCCGATGGCGGTTAGACGCCTCCCGACGCATTGTTCTATCAGCTTCGGTTATCGGTAAATGTGTGGCACTTCTACGTGAGTGTCATAAAAAAAAATGTCTCTTTGGCCGCTCAAGAATGCAGCGGTAGTAAGGTACGATATGACATTTCGCCCGCGCAAAAAGAATGTATTAAGATGCAGCCTCAGTATTGAAGACCAAGTTCTCGATGTCCATACTTCAGCATTCAGAGGAGAGAGCTGTGAAGTTTGTTCAATGCCCTGCATATAATGTTGAAGTTGTTGACACTGCTGGAGAAATGAAACCACAGTTTACACCGTTTTGTAAAAATAAACAATTCTGCTACGAAGCTTGATTTATCTGCAGAAGCTTAATTATTTTTCATTTGCCCTAGGAAATACGGGATAAAATATATTTGGTTTAGTGCAAGCGCGCTATGCAAAACCAGTAGCAGCGGCTACTTGTGGAATGTATTCTGATGCCGTGATGGTTAGAGGCACGCAACAGAGTCACTATAAGCTGCTGGACCACCTTTCGGAATATTGACTGTGGTCTTGTGCAGCTTGAAGATTTCAGGTCTTTGTTCATTTCAATTCTAGAGGCCACATATATACTTGCTCAGTGCTCTTTGTTTTATCTTTTTTTGCAAGCCATATTTACTTCGAAAGCCTTGTTGCTTTGAAAGAAGATCGCCATTACGTTTACGTGCTCAGCACGAAGCGATGTTCTATTTGGCTGATTGCGTCGTGAGGCCAGAAAAATCTTTCCGCATAAAAACAGCCGGTAACCGAAAAGTTTGATAGAAGCTGCTATTGTTTATCACATAGCCTAAAAGTTTGTTTAAATGTTCTTCATGAAGCCGAGAAGTTCTAAGCGTAGTTCCTACGCTTTCTTGAATGGCGAGTTCTCGTTGTCATTACGGCATGCAGCGAGTAAGCGGTGATAGCATAAGAGCGTTGTGAGGCGGTCAGTGCCTGGTGGTGGAAATGCTGTTGGTGAGGACAGAGATGGAAAGACAACGTCAATGGCTGCAGAGAAGAACGTGGAGAAGGGCCTTCCTATTCGCACGGGCGCGTGATTTGAAGCCTCGAGAGCGAGCAAGCATCGAGGCCCTCGCGCTTTTCCCAGCGAACCCTAGTATATTCAGTATCCGCTTTCGTTGGCAACTCTATACAGAGGCGGAGGGAGGGCACTGGGGTGTATGCGCAGAAACGAAGAGACTCCTCTTCCTCCTCCTCCTCCTGTTCTCTTTACCGAAATGACTCCTTGCCAAAAAAAAAAAACCCGCCCCAAATTCATGCCAGTTCTCACCACAGGGGTGAGGTTTCACTGCGGCATAATTTTACCGAATGACAACTCCTGCAGCAGTTTGAATTGCAGCAGATTAGAAGTGGTAAGCTTAAGGGGCATAACTTTAAGAAGCACAACTTTATCGCGTTCTGCTGCCATCTAACCGTAGCGACGACGTGGTTACTACCTTATGGGGTGCTGGAGGTGTGCATGTCCGCAGGAGAGCCTGCAAAAAGGTATGGTACCACTTTTCCAACGGCGTACGGTATCATGAATTTTTTCGTTTTGTACCAAATAAAGCACTTTGCGTGAATAAGATTTTGTTCGTGATGTTTGGTGCAGTCGACTTAGAACAGCACTTCTCCTCCGTTGCTCTTTCCCGCAGACCATATCTCTCACTCTGTGCACATCTAAAAATGCACGCACCTGAGCATTCCTCGTGCTTGTAACTTGTTTCTCTCGCGCTGATGACCAGATGACTAGCCCGAAAATTATTTTGGTGCTTCTCGTAGGGGCTGCTGTACAAACGTGACTGTTAAACGATGGTGGGTTAAAAGCACGTTTGGTAGGTAAATGATGTCAAAAAGCAATAAACATTCTGTACCCACTATCATACTCGGAAATTCTGGACAAGCGCATTTTTCAACCGGAAGTTGTTTATGAACGAAATTTTTTCATATATCGTAAGATTCCATTATAACAATCAATATGCTTCGCAGATATACCTCGGCATCAGGGCAGGCTTGTATTTTTTTCCTATTAACGTTTTTGCTATCATAAAAAACGTTCCTCATTGGTCTTCTAAGGCAGTCCCAACTACTCGATGCCAGTGATGGACAAACTTTAAAGGAAAGATTTTGCTACGCATCGAAAGAATAGACCTTTATCTTTACTATTTCGATAACAGCATCTTACAACATTTCACAGGCGTCTCACAATTAAAGCTGATGTCCATGAATCCTGTACTTGCGATGCGACGATACATCGGCTCCCTGTAACTCAAAAGAAGCACTGTGTAGTCAATCCAGCGGCCGTTCAAGCGACGTATGTTCGTATTTACTTCGTTGTTCGCCTTATATTTGCTAAGAGAAAATGCGGTTTTAAGTTGACTTGAGCCGCATCGTCATTTCAACATTGCTCTTTTACACTCGGAAGACAAGAATGTACTGTATAATGTATGTGTGCCCTTTACTTGGCTGCTTTGCTCGCGTCCTCTGAAATGAATGGTAGGTAATAGCGCAATTACAGGGTTCTCCAAAGGATGCTCACATTTTGTGCGTTAGCTTTATTATTTCTTTGGTATCACTGCAGATATCACACGGAAACAACGAAAAAAATAACAGAGGAATGGACGAAAGACGCGGCTTTATGCATTGAAAAGTTCAGAAGACGCCCTACTTCCGGGACAAGCCGTTGAACTTCCGGTGGTTCCACGCGCGCTCGTGTCGGAAATCAGGAATGCGCCGTCCAGGCACCTTGTGGAGATCAGCGGCGTAGAGTTACTGCATAAACTTTGAGTACAAATTTTTCCATTGACTCTATCCCAGGGCAGAGGAGCTCGTTTTGCCGAAGGAGGGCCTGTTTATCGGAATATCGTGTTTTCTTAAACGTGAGCCTGCCTCAAATATCATCCGACCTCGAAAACTGCGACGCCAAAAAAAAAAAAACACCCGAATGCAGGTATGACGGAAAAAAAGATGCAAAAACTGCAACGAGCTGTTTATTTTGCCATGAGAACAATTCTCATCAATCCTGCTGAAAGCTCATTGGGTCTCGTTCCTTAGTATTTCTTGATTAGTTTCCTAATTCTTACACCGCACCGTGTTCAGTGCCATATCCGACTACGCTACTTCGGCTTCAGGGGCATTACCTCTCAGCGGCATTAATTATCTTTTAGCATTTCTTGAGCACTTCGTTCCTGTTGCACCGCAGCTGATCATGTGCTCAAGTTCTCGTTTCTCCAACAACGTAAATTGTTGAAGAAACCCGCAGACCGATGAATTTACCGTTGCAAATAAGACTTTACGCTTGAACGCATCGTGATAGTGACAGCACTTAGTCGGAGCGTCAGGACATTAGGTCCGGGCGGAATAAAGAGCACCACGCATCACGCAAGCGTCACTCTTAAAGATGGCCCATCGATGGAGTTTCCGGAGGTGCAGACTGAAATCTAATTTGACCCATCAATTTCAGTCCAAGTTCCTCGTAAAAATGATCGGCTGAAATGGAAGTGTAAATTCTGTAATCAAAAAGCTGCAGTAGCAGCGTAGAGAATCACCTCACCCCAGTATTTTCGGCACGCAGAGAGTGTTGGATGATCGTCAGTGGGAGGGTACATTGACATTTCACGTGAATGTGGCTATCTTGAGGTAAGGATTTTGTTCGACCAATTATGGTGAAGTAACGGAAAGAATTCTAAGGTCAACTGACGCGCAATACTTTCGCAACCACCAAAGGACGCTTACACTGGGGATAGGTTCACTGCAGAGCGAGCTCAATACTTTAATACGATCAAGTGAATCAGGACAGCTGCATGGACAGAAATATTTTCTCATACGTAGGATTGGGATTAGTGTGTAGATAGTGTAGATGAGCGGCGTAACCATAGATGAGGCTGCAAGTTGAAACAAAAATTTTCCCCTCGTTAATGAGTATTCTCCGTAGCTAGATTCCAAAGAGGAAACGGGAGGAAGAGGTGATAAAGTAAATGCTGATTGGCCACTGCCTTTTCGTTTGATTGGCTGACAATATACGAAGCTCGCACTGGTTAGCCGAACCAGATGTGATTCCCCGCTTGTAGGTACAAAAAAAATTGCTAAATGCAAGAGTGGACCAATTTTAGCATGCCAGTCGAGTCGTTTCACTCGGCTTCACCCGCGAATGAACCTTTAGTGTGCTATACCTCCCAGGCTCACATGGCAACACAGTGTCTGAGATGGCTGCTGCAGCAGGCTGACTCGCATCCGCCAGTAGTTGTCTTACTGGCCAACTATTAGTGGCTGTCATTTCCGTCCAAGCCTGCCCCCAGGTGTAGGGAATAAATAGGCATAAATTAAGCAGTCAACAACAACAACAAAAACAAAAAACAAAACAGAGAGCAGTTAGGAAGACCGCCCGGCGGGACAACGCCTCTTCTTCCAAATTCTGTTCAAAATCTGCTGCCTATTTTAAGACGATAGCCTTTAATGGCTCGTACTCGCGTCCGTCGTTACATTTCAGGTCACGTCACCTAGGTCACGTAACCTTAAAATCACGTGCCATCAGAATGTCACGTGACATCACGGCGCAGCGCTTTGTGATGTCACGTGACCTTGTGATGTCACGTGACCTCTCTGCCACTGCTCGCGCTAGCTGCTCTTCTTCTCCTCTGTCGTGAAAAGAATTCAAGAGCGGCAAATTCAAATCAGTGTAATGAGTCGCAAACGCCTTTCGCTTTCCCGCAGTTAAGTGCCTCCAACGAATTTTTTGTTTTACTGATTTTCTTGCTGCTGGTTCACTAGTGCAACGTACGAACTAACCCGGATTGCACTTAAATGTAATAAAGTCGCGCACTCTCTGGATTATCAGCTAATAGTTTTTATCGCTTTCCTCTGCCGTTATGTCTATATAAGTCCCCCATCATCTTAGTGCGCGTCGCCAAGTTACAAAAACCCACGATTCGTCTTCAAAAGTTGGACAGGTGACTAATTATTGCTCACCAATCGGGCTGTTTTTTTTTTACGGCTGCTGCATGCGCCTTTGGTCGGTAATATTTGTGCGGGCAACTTGATTTGAGACGGAGAGAAAGACAGTGCGTGTAGGTACGAACCTCTCTCTCTCTCTCTCTCTCTCTCTCTCTCTCTCTCTCTCTCTCTCTCTCTCTCTCTCTCTCTCCATGTCGCGTAGGAGGCATCGCATACATTCAGCGTTCCGACGAAGCTTTCAGACGGAAGGATACGGAACGAGATACGAGCGCAGGCACTACGAGGACGAGCGGGAATAGCGGCGGGTGTAGGGAGCGTGGAGGCCAGTGATGCGTGTAATAACGTCGAGCTCCCACCTGCGCGCTTCCCACGCGTCTCCGGGCAACGAAAGCAGACGGCGTGCTTTTTGCTCGGTGTCGGGTCATGCCTCGCTCCAGACACGTGCCTTCTAGACGAAGGGCAAGGTGCAGAGAGAGAAAACGTCTTTTCGAAGAAGCAGGAGGAAAGGGCTCACTCTGGAACGAAGGCGGCCACTCACTGGGCGTCGTGATGGACGGACGCTGATCTTTTGCGCACCGGTAGCGGTGTGATATTCGCGACGATCCCTCTTCTAACTCTCCGGCGTTATCCCAACTATCCGGTTTCCTTCTACTATTGCTCTTTTGAAGCTCGAAAGTTGGGCTTCCAAGTAAGCAGCAGGAGGGAAAGTGAAGATGGCTTTCCTCGCTCAAGTATCAAACGGCGTTCATTTGCATCTTGTGGACTAAAGGGATTGGATTGTAAAACTTTATTTGTCCAATAGTTGTAGGGAAGGTTGCAGCCTTTCCACCTAGACGACAGCCAGTAGGCCTTGGACCCCTACCGGCGGCTTTGGCCAATCGGATGGCGTTCAATTGAACCTACGGGTCAGAGCTGAGTAGTAAGGTATTCCGTTGCTCTAAAAAAAAAATCTGGAAAACAGATGACGTTCTTCGTTAACGAGAACTAGGCGTGAGTGTTGGGGGCACAAAGAGAGTTTTATACTAAAAGCATGTCTAGCGCAGAGCTTATGCTCATTACGAAAAAAGCGATTGTAAACGTACGCGGAAGTGTACTGCTGCGCCTCTCCTAAACTCCATTCAAGGAGAATCATCACCGCGATCATGACATTCATCACCGCGGCACAGACATCACCACGCTGTTTGTCAGTCGCTGTGATCTTGGTGACATGTTCGACGATGGCTCCAAGTTACGTCAGTTCCGGCGTCCAAGCTCTCTGTGTGAGTCACCACCCCTTTAGTGCCTTCCGATAATGCAGGGGAGAGAAAGACAGGGAAGTGAAAACAGAAAGCGGGCTCAGATTAGCCGCATGACGATTGCAGTTGGCTGTGTAGCTACACCGCAATGAGAGAACTGAAGAGAGGATGTAAAGGGCAAAAAAAGGGGGGGGAGGAAAGAATCCTGTGGCGACATCATTCACGGAAAGTGCATGTTGAAAAGTCGTAACATCCCACCTGAGTACGAATGTGATTAAGTAGAGAAGATGAGCGTTAAAAATCGATGTATTTTGGAGTCAAGTTAGCGACCCGTACGACATCACGCTTCTCAGGTCATGAAAGGTGCTAGACTGCAGAGAAACACAGACACAAATAACGGTCCCCTTGTCGGCACGGTAACTACTTATGCTGCTGGAAGCCTTCGTGAGCCATATGCATATCTGAGATTACATGTGGGGAGCAGCGGTATTTAGAATAAAAAACATTTATTTTATATTCACGAAAATAAAAATTGCGAGGTGGTTAGGAGCGAAAGCTGCGGTGTGACAGCAAAGTATTTTTCACAGACGCAGTCGTTTTTTTTTCTCTCAAAGTTAGACAGCCGGATGTGAATCCGGACTTGCCCTGCACTCCCGTAATATTCTGCTAGTGCGTTTCGGCGAGTTTCGAACCAACCACCTGCCGCCGCCGAGGCGGACGCCCAAGCCGCAAGGCCACCCGTTGCCTGCCACCCGTCGCCTCACACCCTGCCTCCCTCTCTCTCCATTTTCCTAGACCTGGACAGAGTGATTTCCCTGTGACTGACGTTGCTTGGAATGGCTAGGGAAAGGCTGCATTTTGCCACCTGCTACCAACCGAGGCAGGTGGCGCTGCGGACGACTGCGACGACTGCACAAAACTGAGTAACGAGCTTGTAAGAGCCAACGCTCTAAAACTGCATTGTACATTTGAAACCAGTCTGTATTGCGACCGACATAGAAACATGCTCCATAATTTTTTTCCTTCCGCGCCGCTTGCATATAAACAAATGACTGTTAAAGTTCAACACGGCCTCATCCTAGGGAGATGAAGATTAATAGTGAATATTTCAACGCATCCAAGCGCACCCAGCCGCCTCCTGCCTTTCCCGGGAATCCGTAAAATGGGCCGTGACTCTTTTATATTTATTTGCTTCCGTGTTATGCCGAGGAATCACATGCTCGCTTCGTTTCGTCCAGTTAAGAATGAGGGTCGAGAACCGTAGGAAGGGGAACCAAAACTTCGCAACCGCGTACCCGCTCTCAGGTTCAGAGCATAGTACGGTGCAAGAAAACACGCCGCTGTTCCAATCACCCTCGTCTTTCCTGCCTCGCCGCGTTCTTATCAGGCAGTTGTGCCTCTGGAATTGATTGTCAGTATGGGGACTTACAGGCGAAGCTTGACTAGAGTGCCGGGGCCCCGAGATATCATGTAGGCACCCGAGACCTCCAGCACCTACGTGGCCTCAAAACTCCGCCGAGGGCGAGTATAGAGGGCGCGCAGTGCAAGAAATAATCAGGAGAATTGATGTGCCGCTCTTCCTCACGTGTACATATTCCAAGACGACGCAAACAAGCAGCCACATTTGCGGGGTTCGCTGTAGAGATTATTCATTTTACATTGACTCTTTATTAAGCGTTTATTTTCGGCCGATACTTTCGCCAGACGTGGCAGCTTAATTTTGTTTTGTTTTCATCTAGACTTGTCGAGCGCATCCATGTGAGACCAGTAGAAGCGGAACACCGACGGCGTGCTGCAAGTTTGATAACTTTGCTTCATGCGATCACGTACGCACACCTGAAATTGCGTATGCTGTGCCTCAAAAAAGGCGGGAGAGAGACGCTGCGTCAGAATGAGAATTTGTGAGTAGATGAACAAAAACTATAAAAGAGGGGATTTTTGCTCTGTCGGCGGCAAATATTGTACCTGTTTTCTGAGGAATGCCGCCGTCAAATTAATGCGGCAGAGGTGAGACTAGCTTGGTCTGATCTGCGTTTACGACCGACAATAAGGCAGAAAAACGTGATTAAGTTGTCCACTACGATTCTCGAAATTTTCCGCGGTAACATGAGCTGCCTCGAAAGAAATAGGTCCTCGAGGCTTTATTTTTCGCTTTGGTTTTTGTAAGTTACAGTTTATGACAAGCGGGGTGAGCTCCAATGCGTGAAGACGTCGTGTGCGCACCGAGGCGCAAAACGGATTCAACGAATCCGTCTGTGCAAAGGGGAGACGTGGGCCGTTTGAAGCATATTTGTCCGACGGGATCTGAGTGAAGTCGGTGGAGACAAAATCAAACCGCGACGCTGAAGTCCTCAAAGCAAGAAACGGGGCCACCGAGAAAGCTCGTTGTTATGCAGAACAGTTTCTTTGAACAAGCTGGTCGTCTGTGGCCAGCCGGTTACCCCGAACACGTCCTAGTCTCAGTTGCTGAATCACTGTCACTTAAGCTATAGGTTACAGCACGTACCTCACAACGAAGAAGCGTCGCGACAGGATTTGAGGCCTGCTGTTATACCTTACATGCACAAAGTCTCTCATAATATAAAAAGGTGGTAATCAAATACGATGTGAACGTGGGGTTTTCAGCCCCCACAAACTTGTCGTCATTATAAGTGCCCGTATCTCTGCTTAGAGCATAAAAAAGCGCCGGCAGGTGGCTTTATCTCTTCGTTTGTGGCGCGAGATATTACCAGATTTGTCTAAAATGGTCGCACCCATGCGAAATCGATTTTACGCTTTTCGAGGCTGTTGCGGTTACTTTGCGCGTCGTATCTCGTAAGTTCGTTATCACCTTTAAATACACCACGGCTGAGAGTAGAAGACACTCTGTTCTTCGACGACCGACCGCTGAGAACGCTTGTTGTTGTCGCGCCGCCACCTAAGTCAGTTTTTTGCGAGTGCAGGTCAGCCCAATAAAGAGTTCATTCCAGTGTCGCGCCAATCTCCTCGTCCATTGTCTACGACGTTGTCACCACTACGTAAATATATCTAAAAACGCTATCTCTTGCGTCTATTTCAAGAATAGGCTTATTTTATGGCATGCTGAAACATTGCAATGAACTTATTTGAATTATGCATAGTTTTTACAGGTCACGTATGCGGTCATCGCTGTACATGAGGAGCAATCTACACTTCCCAAACTGTGGCGCACACGCGTATGTCACCATATGTGAAGTGAGTGTGTTGCCTGTCCCTTGCTCTTGACAGCGTTCCCTTAACTTTTCCTTCATGAAGGGGTTCTTTAGGATGAAAAATTTTCTACCACATGTCAGTGAAACTTATGAAATCAGTTTCCCAACGCAGTCGACGCACCGTGCCCCGTAATTCTTACTGACTGTGTCTTTGGGGTCCCCCTGTTCACTTTTTTGCATGACGCGCCTCGGTATGGAGAAAACCGAACACACGCCGCACTCTTCTTTTTTCGACATATTTGTCCTTTAATCTATTTTCGGTTCAGTGTTTACCATTCTTTTGCTTTTGTAGTTATTGGCCAGCTGTCCCAGGCAAGTTCCTTACTGAGAGGGCTTATTGTCAACGGAGCCCTCCAAATGGCTCGCCTACATAAACTTCTTATCGGCGAGAAACGGGACAATGAACAAGGCACGAAGTAATATAATGGCATTTAAAAAAAGCACGCAAGCAATACATCATATTGATGGGTTTAAGGTAATGACAATGAGAACATTGTGAATAGAATATAACGACATTGATACATGCAAATAAATACACCATGCCTTGAAAATACAAAAAAGGTGAAACAAACTAAACGAAAGATAAATCTTGAACACGTACTGTGTTAAGTCAGAACTTTGTGTACTAAGATAAATTTACAAATATTTTGTTCACTACAAAATAGGGGAGGACATCCAATGCTCTTATCGTCATGTGTAAAAACAAAAACCCGACTGCGCCTGTTCGCGAAAATAAGGGGTCATTTCTTTATTGTGGTTAAATCAATGAAATGTACGTTTGGCAGGCCTAATTATCGGTGCGGGGGGGGGGGGGGGTGTTGTAATATAATCTTGTGGCAAGACGTGATAGCTAGCGTGCGGTTTCTGAATTTGGAAGGTTAAGATTCTCGAATAGCATTACAGTGATGATTGAGTACCGGGAGTACTGACGTGTGATGAATCGACTGGCTGTTCTGCAGTGTCTCTAATCTGTTGATGAGGTAGAGCTGATGAGACCTCAAAGGAATGACGCATATTTATGCTTCGTTCTCGCCAGTGTGGTATAAGCAATTAGTTTTGTATCTTTGTTAGCTTTGCAAAGTGACCAGAGAATAAAATCTATAGGATTATCTTTATTAAGATAAGGGCCATCACGTTGTCTTTGCGGTTATGGTGCTCGGCTGCTGACTCGAAAGACGCGGGTTCAATCCCGGCCGCGGCGATCGCAATTTGATGGGCGCAAAATTCTAGAGGCCCGTGCACTGTGCGATGTCAGTGCACGTTAAAGAACCCCAGGGGGTCGAAATTTCCGGAGCCCTCCACTACGGCGTCCCTCATAGCCAGAGTTGCCTTGGGACGTTTAACCCCCATAAACCATAAAACATGAAAACAACGGAGCGCATGCGGAGAGTAAGAGTGGGAGGGAGTGAGTTTATGTACATCTTACATTTAGGCCTGTAAATTGTAGACGCGGAAAGCCACTAGAGCATTGTACTAGGCTAAGAAGCTTACGAATAGGTGTAGATGCCAGTAATTATAGTGGCAGGGCAGCTTGCGGAAGAGGTGCAGAACAAAAGCCTCATTTTTACCCACGTGATGGTACTTACGATGAATGTACACGGCACGCAAGAAAAAAAGTCGCAGAATCTTTCACTTGTTGCCAATCAGACTTGCAGCTGGATAAATTTGTGACTGTCACTTTGGAGACGTTATGTTTTTTCTCGTTGAAGGTGCCAAAACTAACTCAGTACAAAAGTGCTGTTTTTTCACTTATATTCAAATGCCACTTCCGCGGCCGGGCCCAGAGCTCCGCAATTGTGCTCAGTAGTGCAACGACGCAGGCGCCGAGCCAACGCTGCTTGTTGACTTTGGCGTGAGGTACAAAAAGGCAAACCCTACACAACCGCAGGCCGAGCTATATAAAACGAAAACTTTGCTGTGCGTTGCACTCAGGCATGCTTGTAATCACCGTAACGAGACAACACGCTACCGCTCTAGTGCTTCCCTCTGGCACGGCTCATTGCATCGCAGTCTCCGCTAATTAGGGCCATTCACCACAGCTGCATCCGCGAAAACATGAGCAGGAGCAAAATCTGCCTACATACATTACAACAAAGGTTTCCCCAAGGCTTTCTGTCGGAAGATAAAGCTCCGGCCGTGTTCAGACTAATGGAGGCATTTTTCCACTACAGTTACTCTTGTTTTGGCCTTTCGGTCGACCCATGCTCATAAACTGTATCAAGCGGAACTTTTTGTTGTTGCATGAGTGCAGGTATCTCAGGTGAAACATCTCTGAGAACACGTTATTTCTGTGGAGAGCTACGGTACAAAGCCGTTGTGCTTCACTTGTAATTGAGAACGCTTATTTGTTACTCCGGTAGTATTGAATAGTCCTGAAATCTATACCTCAGCTTATGAAATTTTTCAGCGGAGCAGCGGGGTTGATTTGTGACCACGTCGAGTATAAAATTTCATCGACAGACAAACTGTATGAAAGAATTACATGAGAGGCGTATATCTATAGGGTTTGGGGCTGCGTATTTGACAGGTGCGTTGTAAACATCGCTTTTCATTCCATATCAACCCTTGCGGTGAGATTGTATCACGATGAGGTATTTGGACGTCACTTCGCAATTATTAGCCGACTGGCAGTGGTGTAGAAGACAAGTGTGCTAATTAGAAGGTAATGCCTACAATTATCATGGCTCCGCATGGCTGGTACAGATGAGCGTCATTTTTCCCCTCGTGAAATAAACACCAATTGTTAGGTAGTGCCACTATAACTTACATGGAGGCCCTAGCTAAAATGTACCGGGAAGTTACCGCTCCCGCGCATTCGGACAGTTTCTAGGAGGTAGAATAAAAAGGCTGGCGTGTAAAAATGAGTCCCGCTTGCAGTAGTAGCATTTCGTTCAAAGCTGACACTCGACATAAAATCGCTGGATAAGGTTCGAAATGACCCTAACTCAGCAAGCACCATCACAACGATGTAGAATATAATGCCATGAAAGGCTTATAAAATGATAGTAGTGACAGGCTGGTAATATTAAGTTGCTCACAACGCTTGCAATAATTGCTCTCTTGCAAACCTAAGCTAGTAGCTGCTGCGACGCAAAAAAAGAGACTTTGAAACGCATATATGTATATATAAAATATACAAACATGGTTTGTTTAGCGCCCTACTGCCATCTGTTATTCTCATATGTCTCGCTCGTGTATTCGTTATACAGTTGCTTGGCCGAGTTTTATCTGTCGGAGATTTGGAATAAGTCTTTTCAGACCCCCATTTGTGCGTTCATTCCTGTGCTGAGCAGTAGGCACCGACTTGATTGCTACCGACGCCATCCTGCCTCTGTTCAACAAATGAAGCTTCTCTTCCTAATCGTGTTAAACGTATTAGTCGTCGCGTGATATTTTTTAACGCAATTTTTCGAGAGGCTCTTGATGAGTTACCTCTCTTTGGTTTCAATAGATGTTATTTTAATACGTCTGATCTTGAGCACTTTTCTTATTGCAAATATCTCAAATTGCGTAGCTTTGAAAAAAAAGACAGAATCTGCTTCCTTTCTTTTCTTATGTAATAATTAAACGCGTTCCTCTCACAGCCGATACATTAGCAAGATCATTGTAGGCGCAGGCATTGAAAGATAGACCATGATGTGTACATTGCGTAGCCCCAAAAAAGGATGTTTGTAGCTACTGCTTGCGTTTCAAAAGCGCTTTAATTACATCCACCTTTCGTCACACCGCGGCAGTGCTTCGAAAGATATGAAGAAACATAAAGCGAGTTAGCGAAAATATTCTTTGTTATTAATTGGGAAAAATAATGCAGTTCATGATTACAGTTCATGATGAAGAGTAACGAATGATGTCAGCGGCCAGGATAGAACCTGGAACAGTAAGAGAACTTGCAGCGTCTGCGCACTCGGCTTTCTAAGCAGGAAGCGAGATAGAGAACGCACCAAGGAAGCCAGTACCAGAGGGAGAGGTTGTGTAAGCTTAATCGTAGCCCTTATGCCGTCCGGAAATATTACGCGAAGCCGCAAGTTGCTATACATGCTGCGTACGTGCTCCAAATACTCTAGCGGAGTTTAGCAAATTACACGACATATCTCCAAACGTTGCGTAATTCTGTTGCGCACTGGCGGAGCACAGAGCTATTTTATGTATTGAAATGAAGTAAACAATAAAATATGTCCTGACCATGCACAAGATGGAAGATGCTCACGCATGCCACCTTCAACAGAACTCGCACCCTCTGCGATAAGCCGTCTTACTTTTACTTTTGCGTTCGGTTTCGTCCGGTAGCGAACTTCTTGTTTTCGCTTTGTTGCATTTCTCGTACTGATTCACCAGTTTTTAAACTTTAAATATTGTTCCTTCTTGACTGCATGAAACGCAGTATACAGCCTCACATTGCAACAACAGTGTCCTTTGCTAGGCTCCTCGAAAATCTTCAGAATAAGCACTAGCTTGGTTGAAACCTGGTAGACCTCACCTCCAAATTATTTGCATTTTTATAGAATACGGAACAGCGGTAGTTGACTGGGCTTTCATTTTTTTCATGGCAGCAGTAAGTGGGCATTGATGCGTTGGCATTGTCCATGTTGCGCGGATTTTTCATGACGTACAATCTTGGTCCTACGTCCGAAATTTTCCACCAAACGTTCTATACCGTCTTAGCCTTCCTTGATACATATTTATTTCTCAAATTCTGCATGTTAGCTGTCATTTTTACGCAGACTTCTGACATTCACAAAGCTCATCCTTAATTTGTCACTATTAAGTAAAAAGACTAAAAAGACTAGCGCTTAGGACGGCAACGAAAAATGAGACAGGACGAGCGCTAAACATAACTGAAATTTTTACTTCCACAAAAGGTACATAAATACAGGTGGTAAGAACTAGTCGTTTGATTGAACAAAGAACCACAAACTAACCCAGCTTTCTGCCTTGACAGGATTAAGCTGTCGCATAACCAGCTTGTTCAACTCTCTGAGCATGAAACTGCTTTTTGTTAGACGATCATTGCAGCTTCTAAAAATGGGAAGTTTCGAACTCTGAAAAAAATATAATTATCAAGAATTTGTAAAAAAAATATACACGTTGAGTATGGAATTCAGCTTGCACTTATATAAACGAATGAACAGCTGGCCGTCCTAAAATAAGTGTCTTTTTGGGTGATATATGTGTGCTTGAGGGGAAACTTCAGAGACCTACTCTCATATTTTAAATTCTGAGAGAAACATGATGTCGATGGTATCTTTTGCTGGTGCTGCTATTCGTTTGTTAGCTTACCGAATATAGACCAACATTAGCATCATTGCCATTTCATTTTTATTTCAAGCGCAAAAGCAGGTTAGGAAGAAAGTAACCGAGAACTTTTACTTTTGCGTTGGGTTTCGCCTGGTAGCAAACTTCTTGTTTTCGCTTTGTTTCTATGATGGGCATATACGTGATTCAGCAGAATGGCTTGCCACGTGTGTATTTAATTAACTGCTCATATTAAGCACAAGCCACTGGAGGGCATCACTTGGTGGGTAAGTGAAGTTCTGCAGGAAAATTGCGTAGGCTTCCAGGCCTTAACTGGGATCTACGCATCATGACTTGTACTCATTGAGCAATATACTAGGATTACCGAAGTTTATCAATTATATTAAGACGGAACCTGACGATATTGTACAAACTTGCTGTTAGCACATATAAACAAGAAGTACGTTTGGAGCCGTTTGCGCGGAAAAAACACAAACTAAGCAAGTCTAACAGGAAACGAGGAAAAACTGATTGGGAAGAACAACGTAAGAAGTACAGGACAGCCAACGTTTGCATTAAAAACACATTTGCAAGCGCGATAACGACGGTCGTAATGCCGGTAAATTACAAACCGAAAATTGTGCACAAACTTTAAATAATTTCTCAAACCCCTTGTATAGGAGCAAACTAATGACCCGCTGCGAGCGCGGCGTTGCATCAATGAGCAGCGGAGATGTTCTTTCTCAATTTTTCCGTGAGCTGCTGCAGCGCTGTGCCTGTGAGATGGGGCTCTGGATTACAGCCGAGGGAGCCGCGGGGACTTGGGACGACCGATCTTGTAACTGTGTCGCTCTGGAAAAAACGTGACACAAAGTCAACAGCGCTTTCTTTACAAACCGAAATATTAAACCCCATGTAAGCGCGTTGCATACCTAGGGGAGAAGCCTCGTTGCAATACACAAGTTGATCCTCGTGTGCTTAGGTCGACGATATTCCTAGGGGATAAGCCTCGTTGCCATCTACAAGTTGATCCTCGTGTGCTTAGGCCAATGATGAAGATTTTACTTAAATCAAAGACTTTGTATATCAAAGCACTCATAAAAGCCCATCTCCATTATGAAAAGTCTTCTAACGGCCAATCGATTTCAAGTGTGAGAGAAATTCTTCTCGTATTACTAATAATATTCTGTTCTAAAATGGTCCTTCTTGTAGCGTGGCTGGGGTGCGCCTGGTGAAAACCCTGGCAGCTCCATACGGCGAGATAGAGCCAGTGGCGCTGTATGTCACCCGCTCACCGCATTAGAAGCACAGGGGCCGGCTGTTCGACGTGCGCCACACGTTGGCTTTCCTCAAGGGTGGGCGTGAGTCAAATAGAGCAAACGAAGTCGGGGGCGGAGGGGGATGAGGAGAAAGAGGATGAGGAAAGGTGGGGAGATTAACCGGTAAATGAAACCAGTTTGCTACCCTGCACTGGGCGACGAGGGGTTATAAAGGTGAAGGACAATAGGAAGTAATAAAAAAAAACAGAAAGCGAAAAGGCTTTGACAAAGTTACAGCCTGTCGTGCAAGCCCCACATTCTTAAGAACCGCAGGAGGACCTGGCAGGTTCTCACCGCAAATTATTGCCGCTGCCAGTGGCCAAGAACCTTAACCTCCGTTAGCGGTCGTGAATCGATGTGTTCCAGCGCACGGCGTAGAGAATGTCCTTCAGAACTGTACGCTGGGCACTCACAACGAATATGAAATATGGTCTCATCACGGCCACAAGCGAAGTCGGGAGTCGTTGATAAGCTGTGGGAGGAGCAGGGCAGTAAATCGCTGGTGGCGCTGGCGCAGAGCTGCTTCGCGCTCCGCTCTACGTCATCACATACAGCGTTGGCGGTGGCTGTAAAGACGGCATTGGCTGCACCGCTCGACGTACTTCGTCATGAACGACATCCGAAATGGCTCCGACACCCGGGTGCTGCTCGACAGGGCGAAGCTTCAGCAGTTCTTTCTCAAGATGCTACGGAAGACAGGAACATGGCAGCCCTCAATGAGTGGAAGACAGAGTTGCTTCTACAAAGAGTAATTGGCATCGCAAGGGGCATCTCACATTTCCGCAGTGGCAAAGCTGAAGAGCTGCTGACAGACTTCGGCGAAGAATACCTGCACGTTAACAGAGGACCGAGGATTGCTTTCTTCGACGAACTATCCGACGTTCACGATGCCTTCGCCTTCTCCGATCGAGTTCTAGAAGTTGCACCTAAGGAAGAGACAAACCAGACCCGCAGTCTGCTTCGAAGCTACAGTGAGTGCTTCTCGTCCTTACCGAAAGTCCAAAAAACGGTGACTGCAAAGACCGCACTGTAACCGATCGCAGCCCACCGTGTGGCGCCGCGAGAATTGCAAGCCATCCGGAACCATGGAGGAAATCCTTCGCGACATCATCCATCCATCGAAGAGCCCCTGGGCAGCCCCGGTCGTCCTCGTGAAGAAGGACTGTAATCTCTGGTTCTGCATAGACTACCGCCGATTGAACAGCGTAACGAAAAAGCTGCCCACCTCCTACCCCGCATCGACTATATTCTAGACTGCCTCTGCCACGCCAAATAGTTCTCGACCATGGACTTAAAGGGCAGGTATTAGCAAACCGAGGTCGATGAAAGGGACAATAAGAAGACCGCTTTCATCACAACCGACAGACTCTACGAGCTCAAGGTACTGCCATTTGGACATTGCTCTGCCAAAGAAACGTTCCAGTGTGTAATGGATACTGTACTTGTGGGCCTCAAGTCGCAAATTTGTCTCGTACTCGTATATTAAGAAGACGTCGTATTCTTCTACTTGTCCGTTGACGATCATCTAAAAAGGTTTCCAACTCGTTTGATCGCACCCAGGCGGCGCCTATTCTACGCTGCTCAATTTTGCTCACCGTATCTCGAAAGTTCGTTGTCGGCTTTAAACTGAGCATGGTCGAGAGCTGCGGGAATTCTGTTCGACGCCCGCAGAGCACGCTTATTGCTACGTCACCGCCGAGTCATTCAGTTGTTTGTGGGCGCAGGTCTGCGGTGTAAACAATTGTTTTTTGAAGCCCCTTTCCCTGTCATCCTCATTGCCTGGACAGCCGTCACCACTACGTGACAATATTAAATTTCGAAGGGGGTCTCACTCTGCCTCTTGCACTCTCGCATTTTCTCCACGGAGGGGGGGGGGGGGGGGGGCGAAATGCGACATTTTTAGTTTGCAATTTCAATAAATTTTACTTTCGCGTTAGTCAGCTTGCATTTTAGTATCTAGTGAGCGCGATACCAGGACAGTACGGAATAATCAGACAGTATGTGGTTTTTAATATCCGGGAATAAAATGTAACAGCGACGATTTTGAAAATTTGTCGGATTTTTCCCCATTCTCCTCTAATAGCTGCGGCGTGTAAATCGAGCCGTAGCTCTTTCGATTGTCAAGCGATCACTGCTTCCCTCTGGGCTTGTTCACAATTGACGTCACTCAATATTCGTGTCTATCGGTGGTGCTTGAAAAGAAATCAGCGGGGATGAAAGCACACTGGAGGCCGTCATTTCTACGTTTTATCTGTGTTGTCCTTATCCAGACATTCAGATGTTACTTCGTATGTGATAAATTATAACCCCTTGCGAGACGCAGTTATGTACTACAGTCGAGAAAAATCAGAAAAGCTGTGCGTTTATATCTGCGACCCACTTGCTAAAAAAGCTACAATTGACGCACTCCACGAACTTCCATGCGTGAAACACTCCATGCGTGAAGAAAAAAAGTTTCCCTGGACGACACTTCCTAGGCACGCCGCGCAACTTGGCGCTGTCCATCTCTACTTCTTTGTTTGGAAAAGCGATTCTTATTCCTAACACGAAGTGGCCCTGCCATTCTATCCAACATTTATTTAAAAAGTAACAGTCTTTACTGAATTCCGGAAAACAATTAACTTTAGACACTTCGATGAAAATTTTGAAAATTACCGTTCGCAAATGTCGTGCCGGAAAGGGACAAGGTGTAAAACAAGGCCACTGGCTTCGATCACTACGTACGTATTTATAAACTAAGTGCGCGAATGCGCGCTTTGAGACGCCTTGAAATGCGTGAGCCCGCAGTACCAAAGACTCGCACGTAAGTTCAAAATCTTCTCAACATCTCCGATCTCCAGATTCCTGTCGAGCGTTTCTAAGCCGCCCTCCTTTTTTTTCGATTAGATCTGCCTCGGTTCCTGCCGCACCTGCTGCTCTACACTGCCAGCAGCCAATGAATAGCCACTATTCAAGTCACACCTGCGTCCTTTGGATTTTACCGCACTTGCAATGTCTGGCCATGGAGGGCTTGTACGATTGCAGATGATACCATGCATGTGTTTGCGCCATTCTGCACAATGCGGTCCGTATTGAGAGTTTCGTCGCCTGTAGAAAGGCAGCAAAATCTAATTCCAGGGACACCAATATGAGACGAAACACATGCCAGTGCTAGAGGGAGAGTTGACTGCACGGACATTATAATGCAGCATCAGGCAACACAGCGCTACGCAGAGTTAGTGGGGCTGCCGGATTATCTGATGATCTCTCTGGCATCAATAATGGATTTTCAGTGGTGCTCCCTAATCCCCAGAAAGTTGCGAATACATGGGTCCGTAGCTGAGTGATCTAACGCTGGACACCGCAGATAAGGAGGCTCAGAGACTGAGCTTTCACTGCCGCCTTGATATTTTTCTCCCAAAATAGAAACAGGGGACAGTTTCTCGTACTGCTCCACGTTTTGGAAAAACAAGTGAACCATACCGCTGCTCTGAATTGCTGGTAAAGTGTGCGTAAAACAAGTTCTTTTATTGCCCTTCTTGAAAGCACACTACGTTTAGTATGTCCAGATCGTAGTGTGCAGCAGGTGTCACGTTGTTCGCTAAACGTGGTTCAAACTCGGGTAGAGCCTCATTTCTTATGTGCCTATTGCAGAGACTTTAAAAGGATTTCTGAGCGTCACCATCGCCGCAGCACTCTTAACTGCGCATCGGGGATGCATGCCAGAAGGAAGGAAGCGCAATCCGAAGTCCATACTAGGAATGAAGGCATAAGATAATACCATTGCGTGTTAATGTAAGGCCCTAATGTGAGTAATGAAAGAACAACAAAAGCGCGTAATTAGTCTATACAGTGAGAGCATATTTCGTGAACAAGAATTGGCACAGTACACTGCATCAGATGAATAACGGACACCATTCGCACACACTTAGAAACAAAATGCCACACTTAGAAACAAAATACCACGCCTTAATCAATGGCGTCGTTGTTTGGCTTCGGCTCCGTGCTTTGAGCCTTCATCGACGAAGCTCGAGCACGGGACTTTTTACGCTTTTCACTCTTCTCCTTCTTGAGGGTGAGTGGATCGAGCGTCTGCTTCATGTAGCCCATGGTGTCCACGTTGCCAGTGGTGGACAAGGGGCTGCTGATTGTTGGCTGCTCGGACGCGCTACGAATGCTCACATGCGCTACCAACATCACGAACAGCGCAGTTCCAGCTAACGCAAAAAGCACGTCTTCACGTCCAGCGTCTTGGAGTATGGAAAGCAGGACAGCACATACACCTCCCAGACGGCCGAAGCCAAAAAACCAACATGCTGTACTGCAGCGCACTGTCGTCGGGACCATACCTAATACGCTTATGTAAATCAGGATACTAACTGCGTATACAAAAGGCTTGGCTGAGAGAAATAGCGCCGTTGTTAAGGGCTCGTATTGTACCACGAAACTCAAGCTTATTAGGAAGGCCATACAGCCAAGTCCGGCTACAACTGTGGAGAGCAGGCGTGCGGCGGCGATTTTCCTGAACGCTGCGTACAACAAGCCAAAGCCCACGAGGTTCATTGCGCTGGATGCCCACGGGTACCAGGCGCTGGCTCCAGATGCCACCTTGGCCTCGTACATCAGTATCGAGAACATCGTGAATGACACGGTGAAAGATGAGCCGAACATCACAAATGCACGGCGTTGTAGTTCTTTAGCTTCAGAGATGTCCTTTGCGGTTGACGTGACCCGCTTTGATACCCTGGCAACCTCTTCCTTGAGCCTTTCCAGCATGCATGCTGTCGTGGGAATGGGGAAGAGGTTTTCCTTGGCCGCACTGATCATTATTATTTCGGCTTTGACCATGTTGCCCTCGGCGACGCACCAACGCGCTGACTCGTGCACTGCGGCGAATGCGTACAGCGTGAGAACCGTCGGCGCGAGCATGAGACCCTGAAGAAGAGTCCAGTCGACCTTTCGTAGCAGGCGCGCTACGGCAAGCCACACTTCGGCCATCAACAAGCCAGCGGTCAAGGCGGCACAGACATGCCGGTTACGGTTCTCGTGCGTCGACACCTCAAACAACAGCGTGCAGGACAGTACACCGACTGTGGCAGCGCAGCCAGCGTTGAAGAACCTGGAGAGGATGTACATAATGTACGACTGTGCGAAACACCCGCCCAATGTCGTCAGCTGCAGGACTGCCACAGCCGAGAGCAGCACAGGCAATCTTCCGATTTGGTCCGCTATGTGTCCGACGGCGCTCATAAAAACCAGCGAGCCGGCAATGTAGACTGCCTGCGCCAGAGCCCGAAGGGGTCGCCTGCGGCAGACCAAGTTCCAGCGGCTCACGATGGTCCTCCTCGCCTTTTCGGAGTCATAGTCCCACTCGTCACAGTCTACAACCTGCGTGTCGTTTGGGTCGCTTGGGTATTTATAGAAGGTGCATCGACTTAAACGTCCATCAGCCTCCAGAGGGATCGCCGTGTTCTTCCAGGCATCAGCAGACATCATCACTACACCATGCGGTTGCTTGCACCAGTGGTCGACGTCGCCGGAGATGAGGCGGAAGACGAGAGTGTGGCATTGCTGCGCACACACGGATAACGTGGCGAGAATGCAGAACCAGCGCTGGAAATGACCGTGGCCGTACACGTCACCGCAGTCGTAGCAGTCGCTGCTAACTAGGTCGTTTCTGCTGAGCTTTTTGCGAGACAACAGCAGCATCCTTGGTGCATATGAGAGAGGTAGTTGCTGCTGAAATCCTAGTTTGGGCCACAGTCCCAGTGGGCCGTTCTTCTTCTTCGTCCTCTTAAGACGTGGCCACTGGGCCGTTGTGCGGCTGTCTCCTTTTCTTCGTCTCGAGATCTTCGCGTTGGCACGAGCCTGAATCGGTGAGAGGCCTCACATGGAACAGATATATCCTAAACAATCCAACCAAAACCAAGAAAATAGTTTGTCTTAACCGTGTTTACTGATTGTTTCACAAAAAGAGGAGACAGAGAGAAAGAACAGCTTTTATTGAAGAAAAAAAAGTCGCGTAGATGCCCCTGTAGGAGGGCTTCCTAAAACGGCAGCCCTCTGGAGCCTGTCTCGGACCGGGTCAGGAAATCCAGGGTGATCTGACTTTCTTCTTCGCGGCCAGCAGGGCATCTTCTAATGAGGACGGGGTAGGGAGGTAAGAGAGGAGAGTATCCTGGATGCTGTGCACGCTCATTCGAGTGATACAGGTCCTCTTCCAGATAAAACCATTTGCTACATTCTGCTTTGAATGAGCGATGAAAAATGCTGCCGAGTTTGAGCAAGATGTAGGAGTTAGTCTAGATTCGCCTCCAGATTAAGCGCTCCTTAGGTGTCAACCTTTTCTGAGGCGGGGCATGCTTCGCCCTTGATTGTCTAAGATATTTACAATGTCGCTGTTATAGCACATCCCTGTCACCTGGCCCACTATTGGGGTAGGGTGGGTAGGGTGAGGATTCTTCCGGTGCCCGGTCGATGCACTCTCTTGCGCACGCGTTAGTACTCGTTCACGGGCATTCCCTCATTACTTGGTTCTCGCACTACAGAGACGATGACAGCGGTTAGGAGTCGGAGAGAATGTTTTCCTGTCCGCTGTGGTATTCCATGAAGAAGGAACCTGTAGGCGATTTATGAATCGGTGCCGTTTGTTGTGATGTCCTTATTGTTGCAAACAATATCAAGTGTTAATGCTATGGCGGCGCATTTATCTTTGCCTGGTCACAGCACACACCTCTAACAGCATGGTTACCGCAGCGATCGCTGGTATGCCCAGTTTAGGATCACCTACAAGTTTAACAGTGCAGAGTGCTCTGTCATTCCTTGTGTCACTGTCTGTTCCTTTCTGTAATTTGCAGCATGGATGACGTAGAGGTCGTGTATAGTGGAATAGAGAAGTTTAAGTACGGCGTTGAGAAAAGTAAAATATCGGTTGTGGCTTGAGGCCATATAATAAAAGCCATATACAGCATGCACAGGTGTGGACAGACAGGTATAAAGGTATTGTAAAGGAAGACGTACGGACTGACGTCAGAGATCATGCGCTAGGAAGGCGTCGTGTACCAGTGAAGGTACCAGCGACTCAGGAATGAGTCGTGTTCTTGTTCTTGCAGGCTTAATACTTTTTGTGCCCGAAGTTCAGTGATTTTTAACTTCAGCACAAGTGTAAACGCATCTCTTGGCACTAGGTGCCGCCAAAAACTTTTTGCTAGTATTCTACAGCGACAGTTAAGCGCCTGTTACTGAGTTTCGCGTCGAAGTAGCATGTCACCGTATGTCTTAGTCGTCGGCATAACCGGTGGGTGCATTGCCATGGGAACCACTCAGGGAGCGGTTACATTGCAAGGAGGAGGGTACGACATGAGCGGATAAATGCATTACCGGCGGATGGTTGCCACAAGAATCATCCAGAGGGTGGTTTACCGTGGAAGAAGGAGGATATGGAGAGAGCGTGAGAACGCGCAACCGGTACGTGGTTGCCATGGGAACCAACTGAAGGGTAGTTACCTTAGAATAGGGAGGGTTGCCGTGGAAGGAGGGTACGGTGAAAGGAGGGGGTATGGCGGGAGTCTAGGAAGGCGTACCACAGTAACCATCTCGATGGCGGTCGCCGTGGAATGAAGAGGAAGGGTATGGCGAGAGCGGAGGAATATAGCGACGTCCATTTGCCACAGCTACTGCGAAACGTGCTGGTTGAGGAAAGGATCATCGGCGGCGCTGCACTTCTAGAGCGGCGGACTGGAGAGGAGACCTGGACGAAAAACGACAGGGTGGGAAACTACAAACAGCGCCCTAGAACAATACAGAAGTGAGGTCGCTCTCATATTCTGTACCACAACATATCACAAAGAATAAATGCCTTAACAGCTGTCTCTGATTACCGTCTTAACCAGTGGTTAATTTTTTTATTCTTATTAATAGGCTTCCTAATAGGTTCCAAAGTACATTTCGTGAAAGACGAGCTGCACTATACCGATAGTATGTTTTTTGCTCAGAAACTCCTTCTGCCTAACGTAATTTCTTTTATCATGGTTAAAATTCCGTTTTGAGAAAAGTAGAGAGGGCGGTGACGTTTTGCGTGATCATGCTCACACCGACTAGTTCAGGCGGGAACAAAAAATCGATGGAGTGTGCCAAACATTCGAAATGCCCCCAGTAATTTTTCTTTGTTGATAGCCACGAGGAGCGCTGTGGCTTCCGTGGTAACTATAAGCGTTTGTCCTATTTTGCTGGGCTTGCTTAATAATGCTCAACTGCGACTTCATGATCAGGGACATCAGGAGCTGCGAATGATTACTAGCCGCTAATGCTGCTATTTAGCGCACCATCTTCCCTTTGCAATCGCTAATAATTTTCCGTAGTTCTATGGACGGCATGATCAAGGGAATAGCGTGAACTACTTTCAATGTAGATAGAATGCCATACGCTGTCAACAATATAAGTAACAGATAATAAAGCTAGAATGAGGTGGCCAAAACGGTTTACTGGGCGGCGTGTTCAAAGCAAGCAGTAAAAGTGTGCGTTCTTCTAAGAACAACCTCACTATATTGGTAGTGCGATAAGCTACAATAAAATCCACACTTTAGATGACAATGTGGCTGCAGTGGTGAATATACCGGTACGTGGAAATGTGCGCAGGGTCGGATTATGGGGTCACACTTGGAGGGGGATACTGGGAATCAGCAGTACCATTTTGGCCATAATTTAAGCATGCAATGCTTTTAGCTGTTATTGTCGGCATATCAAGGAAACCACTATTCGATTAAGACGCCAAACGTGAGGACAAACATAACAGAAGTGTTCCGAAACTTTTCGTCCGAATAGCTCGAAAGAGAACTTGAATTTTGAGCCATTTTCTAAACCGGCCACGGCGGCCGCGTTTTGATGGAGGCCAAACGCAAAAGGCGCCCGTGTGCGGTGCGGTATTAGTTCGCGTTAAAGATCCTTAGGTGGCCGATTATTTACCGGAGCCCTACACTAAGGCACCTTTTTCCTTTCTTCTTTCGCTCCCTCATTTATTCCTTGCCTTACGGCACGCTTGAGGCGTTCACCGAGACATGGGACAGTTACTGCTCCGTTTCCTTTACTCAAAAATCAATTTTTCATGGCAGTATTAAAATAAGGGAGTAATTACTCCCGAATTTGAGTACCGGGTTCGAACCACCGCTGCGGCAGCGTTTCGACGGAGGCGAAATGGTAAGGCGACCGTGTGCTGTGCGATGTCAGTGCACGTTAAAGATCCCCGGTTGGTAGAAATTATTCCAGAGCCCTCCACTACGGCACCTCTTTCTTCCTTTATTCTTTCACTCCCTCTTTTATCCCTTCCCTTACGGCGCGGTTCAGGTGTCCTCTGGTATGTGAGACACTGAGCCATTTGCTCTCCCCAAGAGAGAGATTAAACTTTATTTTCCAACGGATAAGGCGATTTACCCACCCCCGACACGCAGGTCAGGGGGCGGTTGCCGCCACCCCAGATGCAGGCTGGGAGGTCTTGGGTCCCAGTAGCCTCTTCAGCCAGTTGGACGAGCAGGAGCTGGAGCTCAGGGTCTGAGCTGCGCAGCAGGGTCTCCCAGGTGTCTCTACAGTCTATATTGTGCGTACCCCCGGGAGAATACGGGCATTCCCATATTATATGTTCAAGGGTCTCTCTCGCGCCACAAAGGTTACATTTATCGCTCCTGGCCTCGGGGAATATGAGGTTCGCCATAACCGGGTGCGGGTACCCTAGAAACCAAGAACCAATTTTCAAAAAACCCATTTTCTCTCTAATTTATAAATCTACTCCACCTTGAGGGATGCCCGTAAAACATTGAGGAGAATATTGCATTCGCCCCGTGCGAAACGCCGGTGTCGTGGGCGGGATGGAACCCGCGTTGTGTGTCTCAGCACCAATCGCGACCAAAAAATGTTGAAGGAAGGGGAGCGTCCTGTTGCTCTCTGTGAAGTGCTAAGAAAAGTGGCTGATCACTGAGCTCCAGGTGCTGAGTACGGCTACCACAACTTATAAGCCGTCCTCGAATGCTCTGAACTTTAGATTGAATATTTTCTCGAAAATTTTTCCTAGAAAAAATAGGGTTCAGCATAATTTCTCTCTTTAAAATTGTTTCCTTAGTGGAGAGCCCAGCCCTCCTCCGCCTCTCCAGTATTCAGTTTCCCCCCGAGATAACCCTCTCTCCTCCTAACCCCACCGAGCGTTTTCTTTCCGCAAAGCAAGCACTAATTCATTCTTCTGGGCACTAATCGTCGACTACGGCTCCCACCTCATCTTAACGATTCGGTGCGCAAAGAAAGGTCAAAGTGGCGGCGGCACTGCATGCATTCTTCCTTTGTTGACTCAAGAGGAAAGGCTTGCCATTAGCTCTTTTTGAAAACTCTGGCACTAAGCATATCCTCTTTTGTGATCAACGTGGTCGGCGAAAACAAAAAAGCAGAATGGCATACACTTTGCATGGGCGTAGTTTCAGAGAATGAAAAAATTTGGTCAGTGCTGGGAAAAAAGTTAGTCACCCCAACACAAACTGTATAAGACGTATGCCTGAGAGTTGGGAAAGCATATATATATATATATATATATATATATATATATATATATATATATATATATATATATATATATATATATATATATATATATATATATATATATATATATATATATATATATATATATATATCCGTAAGCTTCGGTGGCCTTGGATTCGCCAGGTTGCTGCAAAGCAAAATTATTGCAACCTTGTTTACAAGCGGGACTTGATAACGTGTAGAACAAATTATAGACTATGATGAAAAAATTGGCGGTGGTTTAGCTCTGGTTAAACCTGGAGTGACGCGATAGCTACAGCTGGTTAAGTGGAACATGGTAACGTGCCAAACTACGTGACGAACCACGTGATCAGCCATGGCGCCGCGCCGCCGGCAGCTGCTCTGCACCACGTGACCAACCACGTGACAGTATGGCGGCGCAGCCACAGGGTGGCGGCGCCGCCACGCTGAAAGCTCGAAATGCTACCGTAATGTAGCTATCGCTACAATAATTATAAGCACCATTGTCACTCCACAACAGCAGTGCCGTTTTGTAGGGATAGCTACATTACGGTAGCATTTCGAGCCTTCAGCTTGGCTGCGCCGCCACGCTGTCACGTAGTTGGTGACGTGGGGCGGAACAGTTCCCGGTGGCGCGGTGCCGTGTTTGATCACGTGCTTCGTCACGTGGTTGGTCACATGACAAGGTTCCACTCGGGCAGCTGTAGCTATCGCGTCACTCCAGGTTTAACCAGAGCTAAACCACCCCCAATTTTTTCGTAGTCTCTTCTATTACTGCGCCAACGACGTAGCCGCTAAAAAAAAAGCCTTTTCTCCCTCACTCACTCCACAGCTGACTCGGCGACCAGACGTTCTGGGCGCTCCAAACACATTCCGTACTTTCACTGGCTCGTATCTACAGTGTCGCTTCCGAGATTGATTGATTGAAAACATTCTTATGCACAGAATCTTCTTAGATTATGTGGATGGGCCGCCTACTGCGGCTGTCCACTGATTATCGCTGCCACGTTGGCCCTCCTCACCAGCCAGCGATTGTGGTAAGTGTCATCGCTGAGCAGAATGGCCTCCCCGAGCTTCTCTGAGGGGTTCGGAAGGGGTCACATCTGGGATGAAATTGACAGGTTCGCGCCATGCGGCATAGGTTAGATACATCTCCACAGCGCGGACACTGCGCAGAGAAAAAGTGGAGGGTACTAAAAGCTTAACCTAGCTGGTGTTAGTAGAACCAGAGCACCTGTAATGACTTGCTGAGGAGAAAAAATGTGAAAGACGAGCAGTGCGTCCGCTTGTATGGTTTCTTTTTTTTTTGCGGAAAGTGGGGTCTGCACCGGAGGAGGGATGGGGCACACCGGGTCGGTACAGCACTGCATTTTCGCGGGAAGTCGGAGACATAGAAGCTTAACCTGACAGCGTTCCTCTCCAATAGCGACGGGTGGGAACGGCGTTTTTCGCGTGCCTCGGGTAAAGCCCAACCACGCTCGCACACGTTCCCCTGCCGACATGAATTCTGCTGCTTTCAGACACCTTGTAAGCACTACTGAGGATGATCGGCGACCATGGCTCATAGAACTAAGCCTATGATGTTTAAACCTTGAATGTTTATTATTCGTTAGGCTTGGGGATAGTGTAATACCCCCGTCACACGGGCACCGCAAAAGCCTTTGAGAATCAGGTCCTTATATACGAAGGCGTAAGGACTGCAGCTGCACAGCACAAATGTTGCGCCTTTGCCGCTAAGGGCCTTGGAGGCGAAGGCGCTCGTAGAAGACCTTTGGGGCCCAAAGGCACGGCCTTCGAGAACCTGCAATCGGAGTGCCATACAACGTCAAAAGTAAAAGCAATAAAAAAATAGATGCAGCCAACAATGCTTGAAAACATTTTCTAAAAATAAGAAAGGTGTGTCCGGCTTTGCTTTTTGTGCTCAGATATTTTATGCTCAGATTTCAAGACAGTGAATGTGTTGCGGCAACACTGAGTGTTCCTGGTGGCTAAGGCAATACACAAAACCTGCTGCTGCTGATGAGAGTAGCTGTTGCAGTTCTTGTAAGGAAGCAATTATAGTTAAAAGGAATTTTCTGAGCTAAATGAATGAACATAATACCCCACTTTAATTCTAGAACACTCCCTTCAGCCACTCGTGCACAGCAGCGAGTGCTAAGCCTGAACGACTGTTTCACCTTAGGGCTGCACCGCGTAGCTGCGTCGCTGTTCTTTTAAGATTTTGTTCCTTTGGTGAAAAATGTGCCTTTGCTGGAAAGGCCTTCGAGGAATGCAGTGTGACAGGGGTATAAGAACATTTGTGCAACTCCATGGCTAGTTATTCTTCTGCGCTCCACTGCGAGTTATTTTGGTGTGGAGCACCCTAACCTACGATTAGAGCTTTTATTCGCTTCTATGGCACCTTCGTGAAAAGCTTCACTCCTGTAATGCTTTACTTATGTAAAAAAAAGGACAACTTTAAGTAGGTGAATGTTATCTTTTGCTGTTAGGCTCTTCGTAGTGTTCTGAGAGCAAGTGATCAGGACTGACTTTGCGTGTAGAGTCGGTGTCTTGGCCACACTGCTCCGTGCCCTTATAGCAGAAAGAAAAGCCTGTTGCACATCGGCTGAAGCCTTATGAAAGAAGCGACGTTTCGGTGACGACACGCTTTTGACCTTCTTTCGGCTTACTGCTATTGATCCGGGTAAGGCGGTCTCCGCCGCGTGAGTGACTTGTGTTGGAATGCGAACAATGCGTGTTCGCGAGGCGGTAGGAGGTGGACTTTGCAACGTCACGAACACCATGCACATACACTTATGAAAGAGAGCCTTGCGACCTGTTTACATAAACAGGTCCCAATGTGTTTACATAAACAGGTCGCAAGGCTCCCTTCTATCAGTTTATGTACTATTCAGGAAAAAAACGAAAATCGAACAAGACATTAAATCAAGAACAACAAAGTAAGGAGCTCCTATCCGAGGGAACTTCCATACTATGAAGAGTAATTTCACTTCGAGAGCACGAAGACTGCCTTTCAGAAGTTTTAATCAACCTCGCATGTATTTCCTCTGCAGCAGCTGATATGTTGGCGTTCTTATTTTATTCTTCAGTTCTCTTGTTCGCGTTTCATTCGTTGCTTATAGTACGTGGCCTTCGCGACGATGCAAAAGCCTGCCTCCCGCAGATGTAAGCAGGTCGCAAGGCTCCTTTCGATCAGTGTATGTACACGCTTCGTATATTCCTCTGTTGCCCTGGGAACACACATTGTTCACATCCCAACTCATGTGACTCACAAGCGGCGACCCCCCTTCCATCAACGGTGGCAGTGAACCGAAATATCATTGAAAGTGTTTCTCTTGTTCCTACATCATAATAATCATCATCATCACCATCCCCACCACCAGCACCACCACCATCACCATCATCACCGCCATCATCGCCATCCTTATCATACTCACATCTTTATTTTCATAGCTGAAGAGTTGCTCTCGGGAACTCCCCGGCCCCACTGGACTCAAGCGTTTATGTTCCTTGGGCACATAACGCTGGCAGTCCGGTCGTACCTAGGCAGCCCTAAAGAAGGTACCGAGTCAGCACCGAAACGACGGTTTTCTCATGAGACCTTTTGCGGTGGTTCAAAGTCTTGTCTGCAATTCGCTTACCGACCAGGAATTGTTCGAGAACACGTTACTTAGCTGATAGCAAATGCTGCGGCCGAGTGCTTAAACTTGTTCAGCTTCTCAGTCGTGGTTTAGACGGGGCTGTGGTATTTTCTGAGCCGTGTATCAGCGCCATGTGTGCCGCCCCAGTCTAAACGATGGGCGCTCACCTAGCAAGAGTCAAAGGTCAATTCAGTCTGAGCATAATAATATTAATGGTGATGTTTTTAAAAACTTATGCAATCCGCATATTTAACGTGGATTCACAAATATACATGAACCTAGCCGCAAGATATCAGAAACTAGGGGCGTGTGAACAGGAGGTTTTCTAAACCGAAAAAAATGCCAATAATTTAGACTGACTCCGAATCTAATACCAAATTGAGCAATGAAAATATCAATATTCGCCACTTGTACGAATATCGTGCGAAACAACGAAACATCAGTGGGGGCACAGTGGTACGTACGGCGCTATACCTTAAGGAGTTAGAACTACAGTGGGGGTGCGCGGCATAATTTCAGTATAATAGATCTATGACCGTTACGTAACACCCATAAGAAAATATACATTAGTGACTGAGAAAGTCTGCGAATAAATAGCGCCATCTCACAGTAGATGACAGGAGCCATAGCTACGTTCGAGCCATGGCGTCCGAGATTGGGCATCAAGCCTTCAGCAGTGTCGCGTAAGCCAGTTTTCGAGACTATGTATGACCATTATGAACGCCGTCATACGAACGGACTGAGTCGCGAAGTTCAACTCTGCATCCCGTGCAGATCAATTGCGGCAACTTCCTGGGCAGCATCGTAATAAACTTTAGTTTTCAACAGTCGTCGAAGCAACCTACAGAAAGCCTTATTAGAACTTTGTGCCAGTTATTTCAAACATATCCTAGAACATTAAACTATACTCAATTCGTCTCTAATAATTTTTAACCCGCCCTAATTGTTTCATTCGAATATCAAAAAAGGACATTCGATTCGGTGTTCAAAATTTAAATATATTCGCACACCTCTTTTGAGAAACCAAAGCTAAAAGAAAAATGGTTAGAGCCCGAGACACACTTACCTCCCTTCGCCTGAGTGGCTTGCAGAGAGGCAGGAAAGCGAGGCGAGGGGAACCATGGCGATGCAGATGACCGTTGACAGTGGGAATTGTTCGAAGTGGCTGGCAAAAGCGAGTAGCGTGTCACGCGTTCACCATTGTGCAAAGCGGTGCGAGGAATCCGGATACAAACGCCCGTGACGGCTTTTCAATGTCCCTGCCAACCACAGGCGTGCATGAGCTCTTGCGGAATACGCCGATGAAAGAAACTGTTGGCGACCTTTAGACGCCAACGGTCAGTGGACCTTTGCTCCACTGAGGCCGCTTTGGGTACGTACCTCTTCTACTGGCACGGATTACCACAATGGTTTTTCGCCGTGAGCTTGCTTTGGTGGATATGGTCAATATGATTAGAACTAAATGAATGGACCAGCTGTGGTTTCGAGAGGTTTAGGGGCTGTAATGGAGGAGGCAATATGTTTAGTTTGGTGATCCTGGATTTGGCGTGCACGTCTGATATCACGATACTTAATGATAAGAAAATAGTTTCACTTTGTACTCGCAGTGTTGATAATTAAAATAAATTAAGGCACCGATACAGATTTATAGGTGTTGCTTCGCGAGCGTTGGGCCTGGGCGTTCCCGCCGCCATGCAAAGAGTGATGTTACTGCTGCGTCAGAATGCGAGCTCCGCTGTCAAAGCACAGGACAACAACGAATGCGCAGTTCAGGTGAATACTGCAAAAAATTAAGCTGAAGCGCAGCGCAAAAGCAGGATTCTGCTAGTAGATGAAAACATCTTTAGCACAGCCCGCACTGACCAGCGTCAGAGTGGACTAAGCGCTCGCAGCCATATTGGATTCCTTGGTTTGGCTTGTACGAGGTGCGGCTCGGCTTGTTTAGGCGCCGGCATCGCTTATTTTTAAATTGTGAGTTAAAAGTTTGACGTGGTTGAGGCTCATACACGTTCTCGAGGTAGTAAAGTACGAAACCTAAGTTATGAAGTGTAAACGGCACATAACGTTAACTGCTTTGTCTTTCCTAGATTATTGGAGGTTTCGTATTATTTTTAGACCCACCATTCTGCTTTGCCTGACTAGGTCATTGATCATGCTTTACAATGCATCGCGCGAGATTGTTAGCGAGCTAATATCATCCTAGAATTCAGATTTCTAAGTTATCCTCTATTAAACCTTGTCATCATCTGTGCCCAGTCCAGATCTGTGAATACCCCCTATTAACAGTAACGGCGACCTTTTCCGAAAACAGTGCCTGTGTGTGTTATTCATCTTAACTTCAGCAAGCATGTCACAAACTCACATTTGTTGTCTTACTTGCGCTGTTCACATGCAGTCTCTTAGCATTGCCTGTATTTTTTTTCCTTTCCACAGCTAGCTGTGTTCTTCTCAAAAGAATTTTGAGCCATTTTGTTTGCCACTGAATTTTCGCGCTCTAGATGAGTGCGAAAAGCTGAAATAAATGCCTAATAACTCAGCGTAGGTAGTGGTGGTGCAGTAGGACTCGGTTTTCTTCCAGCGAAAGCTCGGGAACATGAAAATTATTGTTTCATCTTACTCCTCACACGCTGATATTCAATTATCATTGCTCATTATGAATCTCCATGACTATTCACACACAAAAAAATTAGTACCAACAGGAACACTGAAAGTTTTGGTAATTTATATTTTTCCCGAAGTTTTATATGCATAGCGCGCAATTCGCTTAAAAGCTTCTTTTTGTCTGTTCTTGAGCAAAAAGCAAAGAAGGATAACCAGAATGGTCCTGTTTCGTCTTTATAGTGAAGTTTTATTATTAATCTGATAACAAGCCGCGTGATCTGCTGTCACAAGGCGATTATACATTTGTTTACCACCAAATTAAATGACTGAACTTTCTTCAATGACCAAAGTAGCATATTATATTATGCAAAAAATTAAGGAAAACCGCTGAGGCTGCTCAGGCCGTCACAGTACACTGTCGGAGCGATGGTGTACAGCAAGAGCGACATGTCTTTACAATGCGAGGGGAAATTTGAGCATTATTATACTCAGCACAGAGACAAGAACTAAAGCGGAGCGTATAGAGGACCTTCCAGGCCTGACTAAGGCGGTTGGCCGATAACCGGGAAATCGGCTCGACAAACGAAGAAGAATGAGAAGCTCCCAGACCTACAAACACGCAAGCGGGTAAACCAAAGCCTGTTAGTGGTATTTGCGTCCCTAATGACTGGTGGTTTTTTGTGAGCATTTTATTTTCATGCATGCGCCAGTGCCTTCTAGGTGAATGACCTCTCCAAAATCGCAATATCACTGCAAAGACAGAGGTCGAGCAGAAACAGGTCTAGAAGTTTGGGAATGCAGGCTTTTTCGCGGTAGGTTCTCGAATGTATGCTGCAGGCAGATTGTGCTGCAACGAAACAAAATCAGCGGAAATGTCGTGCGGTTTCGCGCAAAAACTTGTGTGAAGGCAAATCATGGCTGAATGGTCCTAGCCTTCACGGTACTCGCGGGATTACTCCGCATTCTTTCAGTAATGCGGCCCCACCTTTTGGGCAGTTTTGATCGACGTATTCCACTAAAGCTGTACAGGTTCGCACGATTTCTTATAAAATGTTCCTCAGCCGACCTATTACGCTGTAGCAACGACAGGGAAGTGCGGTAGAATTAAATTTTAGTTTTTTTTGTTGTTTTGTGTGGTTCAACGACGCAAAGCAACTGAGGATACGAGGGACGCCATGGTGGAGGGCTGCAGAATATTTCAACCACCTGGTGTTCTTTAACGTGCATTGACATCGCTCAGTACACGAACCTCTAACATTTCACCTCCATCGAAATGCGACCGTAGTGGTCGGGATTGAATCCGCATCTTTCGGGGCTGCAGTCGAGCACCATGGCCACTGAGCCTCCGTGGTGGCACCGGAATAAATTTTTATCCAAGCTGTTGGGTAGATGGTGCGGCTAACTTCTCCCAACTCAACACTAACGCAGCTGTGAGGCGCGATGCTCAAGATAAGTGCGACAGAATGTTGATCTTCTATGGAAGCAATGATGGCGTTATCTAGCCGTAATGAGAACGAAGAAGAAATGCTGCTCTATAGAACACAATCTGTAAGGAGGAAGGGGACCATTATGTGTCTCAGACCGACCGTAATGCACCAGTTTTTGAAATAAATCGAAAAAAATTGCCGCAGAGCAAGGAAATTTCGACTCTATAAGCTAATTATTTCGGTGCACGTTTCATCCTCAATTTTAGGACAATTATCACCGACATGTAAGCATTGCTTTTCTGAAATCAGTTTTCTCACCCATAGGACATGTATGTGTACACGCGTTGGTCAAAATCCCTCAGGCCACAGATCCTGTTTGTGCACCTTGTAGTGTGGCATTTACTTCACCGTCGAGCTTATTTCTGGATAGCTGGAAGGATTCGCGTCTTCGCCCATGGGGGCACTGATAACTTCAGAGGCACCGCAAGTGCTCGACTACCCGGTTCAGAAACAGAATCTTTGGTCTTAGTACTTTTGACTAAGTCTGTACATGCGTTCTGCAAGTGATTTCCCTCACCATGCGATGCATGCGCTACTAGAATTCATATTCGGTTCTTCTTACAGCGAGCCTTGAAACGAAAGAGTTGAGGGGCTTGGGCCAGAAGCTTATAATCTCAGTGCTCCACGAGAAACAAGATGAGAGAAACAACCTTAGCTGCTTCACAACAGGTTATATTCACACCATTAATCAGGTGCTAAAGCAATGTCCAGGATATAACCAGTCTTTATGAATAGTATTCATAGATTACGAGTAAGAATTTTGTTCAGTCGAAACGTCAACATTCATGCAGGCATTACGAAACGAGGGCATAGAATATGCGTATGTATAAGTACGGGAAATTATTAATGGCCGCTGCCCAGAACCGTAGTTACCTGCCGGTTAACTAATAAATCCGAGTAAAGAAAGGTGTCACGGAAGGAGACACGATCTCTATAGTGCAAGTTACCGCGTTTATATCGGGGTGATCGGATATCTGGATTGGCAAAAGTTAGATTCAAGTTAATGAAAAATACCTTTGTAATCTGCGATTCGTTGTTGACGTCTTCATGCTAACTAAGGGGACGAACTGCACGTATAATTGATGACGTAGACAAGATAATTACAGCGGTGGACTTAAAACTTTATATGCAGCGATATAAAGTGCTGTTAAAAAGTCTCGGAAGAGAACAGCAGTCACAGTAGGGAGCGAAGCGTTGGAACCGGAAAATATAACGTCTCGTAGGTCAGATAGTGACCATAGATCCAGACCAAGAGAGTGAAATAACAAATAAATTATGAATAGGATAGAATGCATTAGGCAGTCACTTTCAGATTGTGAATGGCTTATTACTAGTATCCCTCACGAGGAATGTATATAACAACTGTATCTAACGGGTGCTCGACTATGGGGTAGAAACCTTTATGGTAATGAAAAGGTTGATTTTAAATTGAGGACAACGCAGAAAGCTATGGAATGCAAATTGATAGGTGTAACAATAAAAGGCGAGAATACAGCAGAATATGTGTGGCAACAAATACGAGTTAATGGTTAGTAAAATAAAATAGTAATGGGCACTGATGGCGCTTGTTGTCTGAAGGCAAAATAACCGACTGTAGTTAAGGTTAACGAAGTGATTTCCAAGAGAAGGCAAGCATGGCAGTGGGCGGCACAAAGCCAGGTGGGCAGAGCAGATTAGAAATTCTGCCAGGACAAGGTTCCGCAGCTGGCACGTGAGTGCGATAATTGGAGGGATGTCGGAGAGGCGTTTGTCTGCTAGTGGACACAGTTCAGCTGCTGGTTGTTACTGTGATTAACCTTGGGACTGCAAACTAACACAATAAATGACGGAGCAAACTCGATTTATTGACGCCTTGGCTGATCTAAAGGGCGTTGAAGTGACTTGGGCGGGCACGATATGCGGATAACAGGCAAGCTTCGCGCTGTTTGGGCAGCAGACTGAAAACAAAATGAAGAAGAACGTAGCCGGGAAAGGCAGATAATCACGCTGGCTCATCAGCAAAGAAACACGCTATTGAAAG
The DNA here is from genome assembly GCA_030143305.2 of Amblyomma americanum. Classification (NCBI taxonomy): domain Eukaryota; kingdom Metazoa; phylum Arthropoda; class Arachnida; order Ixodida; family Ixodidae; genus Amblyomma; species Amblyomma americanum. The sequence continues at coordinate 193,176 of JARKHS020035291.1, forward strand.
AAAGGCGCTATTGGCTCAGAAAGAAAATAAATTAGAGACCAATAGAACAGGCCTTCACATTGCAGTACGTGTGTGGAGGAATGATGATGATGATGATGATGGTTTTGGAGAGACGGATAGAGGTTCGTTGAGAGTAGCTTTAGTCTTGTCCGCCCTTGCAGCGAACATCTTGGCGGGCGAAGTTCCTAGAATGGCGATTCTAGAAGCAGTGAAATCATCATGTGGCATTTGACGCTTTCACAATGGCTGACGTAAAACGCAAATACTAGTATTCTTCGAAATTGGCTCACATAATGCGCAAGTATTTTCCGTGTCCTCTAGATAATATAGTGGCACTAGCAAATAGCAATGAGGCTTATGATTTAGTGTCTAGGAATGTAGCCATTATTGCTTGATTTGTCCACAAACAATACCCAAATAGGTATCTACAAAGTTGCGGCTTGCTTCGGGCGCTCAAAGTGACAGCGCCACGAGTATGGAGTACGTCTAGCTGTAACATAACTTCTAACCAGAGACAAAATCAAGACACTGTCCAGCGTCACTCGGCCAGTGCAGCGCGAAACAGGACAAGCGAGCACCTCGCTGATGAGCTGCAGGCTCCGTGTCTGAGCTCGCGGTCGAGCCAATTTTGTGGCTTCGGTAGTGACGTCCCACGCACGAACAGGAGAGTTACAATGTGTGCGTTGACTAGGCACACAAAAGCGTGGTTTCTGAGCAATAAGGATGTATTCCGAGAGTCTACTGAAGCCGATGTCTCTTTCATATTGCAGCAGCTTAGTGGTGCACATGCAACGCTGCCACGTGGCGACCGTTTTGTTTCTTTTCTGCAGACAATGACCGTGTGTATCAGTGCGTGCGTGCGTACGGCTTATTTGTTCCAATTCTTCCCGTCGGCACGTGCAGCCTTTGTCAAAGTATACGGAACCCGAGGGTTTGTTTATGCGATATATAGTGGGCTGTTGTAGCATTCTTGCAAGTTATAATTTTCGGAATGGTTAGGACACGAGTTACTCCCGCTCCGAGACACTCCGAACCACAGCCAGAAACACAAAATCGCTCAGACGCAAACCAATGGGGCTCGTAAACTATGACGAAGGCTGTACAAACGTCATAAGCACCTGCATACGTCAGAAAGACGTTCTCGGCAAGAAAACTGTTGCGGAGGTTCGGGTTTAGCATTAAAGGGAGAGTGAAGAAATCAGTAGAGTTGTAGTCAATAAAGATGTGAAAGAACCAAGCGAAGAAACAAAATTCGCAGAGACACTGAAGACTGCTTACGTGTGAGAATAAGAGTTAAAAGTGCTCAGTCATGCTGCGCCGCAGAATGACTGTGAATCATGGCTATGGCTACGAGGCATGACTATGCTTTTTTTGAACAAACACTCTACACCGTACATTATGTTACTTGCGAAGAGCATAGTCAAGGTACACTGCAGAAGCGAAGTGCTGAATCACACACACACACACACACACACACACACACACACACACACACACACACACACACACACACACACACACACACACACACACACACACACACACACACACACACACACACACACACACACACACACACACACACACACACACACACACACACACACACACACACACACACACACACACACACACACACACACACACACACACACACACACACACACACACACACACACACACACACACACACACACACACACACACACACACACACACACACACACACACACACACACACACACACACACACACACACACACACACACACACACACACACACACACACACACACACACACACACACACACACACACACACACACACACACACACACACACACACACACACACACACACACACACACACACACACACACACACACACACACACACACACACACACACACACACACACACACACACACACACACACACACACACACACACACACACACACACACACACACACACACACACACACACACACACACACACACACACACACACACACACACACACACACACACACACACACACACACACACACACACACACACACACACACACACACACACACACACACACACACACACACACACACACACACACACACACACACACACACACACACACACACACACACACACACACACACACACACACACACACACACACACACACACACACACACACACACACACACACACACACACACACACACACACACACACACACACACACACACACACACACACACACACACACACACACACACACACACACACACACACACACACACACACACACACACACACACACACACACACACACACACACACACACACACACACACACACACACACACACACACACACACACACACACACACACACACACACACACACACACACACACACACACACACACACACACACACACACACACACACACACACACACACACACACACACACACACACACACACACACACACACACACACACACACACACACGGAACCACCCGGAGCGCTGTACAACGAACGGTTGCATCACAATTTTGATGCGAAAATCTGGGAAGGCATAATTTTAAGGTTCAATTGTCGTCCGTTCGAATCCCTGTCGGAAGCTAGCCTTCATCTTGAGAAGCATATGTAAACTATATTAAACGAGAAATCGTATGAAGCCAACCGGAGCGCTGTACGACAAACGGTGATTGTCGGGAAAACTGGAGCCACATGGATGTCGGCCAGTGGCTAGTATATATAGACGAGCAGCATGCATAGGAATGTGTGATGTGGCGGTGCTCGGCTTGCTGTGTGCGTTATGCGGCCGCTTAATGACGGTACCGTAGTTTTCTTGCCATCGCTAAAATTTTTTGTACCATCTGTGAGTACACGCACACACGCCGCTGGCTTTTTTTCTGATGGGAGTAGTGACGCTTTCGCATTTAAATTGCACCTCCATCTTACTCTCTTTGAACACCTCGCGCGATTTCGCTCGGCGAGCTAGCAGCCCTACACACGTGCCTTTTCTAGCAGCGGCGGTCACTAGATTCACTTCGCACTGCCGTCGCTTACCTAACCGAAAGGCGAAGTGAAGGAGGCAAAGTGATCGCGTGCATAAATGACATCGGGAAGCAGGTAGTGGGTGGCCGGCAGACGGGCGGCTGTGGGAAATGATTCGCGTGACGGACGCTCATTATCGCGCTTCTCATTTTGCCGTAATGAGCTCTCGTGGGGAATCACAACATCATGGAGAAGATTGTTGCTCACTTTTGATCAATATTTCTACACATCAGCCGATGGGAGGCGCAGCAGTGATGCTCAAGCCGTACAATGCTCCTCGAAAGGACCAGATAAAGATTTCCGTTTTTGTGAGTGATAAACGTTCCTTGGATAATATGCTCTGAGTCAAGCGCCGGCGATGTCAGAGCCGTAGCATGTCGTGCGAAATATATCCCCCGCTCCCGCTGGCTAAGAAAATGCCGTCCAAGTGGGCGGGAGCTGCAGTGGGCCAAATAGTAAGGTGGGCCGGAGGAAAGTGGGAAGAGATGGGGTATCTATTCAATGCACCCTTTTCGGTCGTCCGTTTCCGGTCATGTGAAGGGAGAAACTCGAGTTCTTTTTTTCTTTGTGATGTTGCGTGGCTCGCTAATTGTGTAGAAAGTAGGGGCTTCAACAATTATACCCATCCCAGCGCAGATGCAGGTACATCTCGTAGCTACATTTTACTGAAATAATGCACGATTCATGCCGCTGATTGAACAGCGGCATGAGTTACTCTCCTTATTTTTTTTTTTACAGCAGTAGTCGCGACTGGAAATTCTCGAAAGAGAATCGGCGAGAGAATGTTGACGCTCACACTGACCTGCAACAGGGCGGCAGTGACCACTACGTGGCTCACGCCTTGTGGCGATTCAGTGCAGCGCGATACATGACACCGAGCAAACGGGGGCACTCTGTGCGTTTACATGTGCCCGAGGAAATCGGGTCGAGAAGGCCTGTCGGGCTAGAAACCTCTTGTCGGGCTCGTGTATGCATTAGGGTGTCTGGCCAAGCGACCATCGGGTCGGGCTGGGTCACTCGGTTGCGGGGTTAGCTTGACTCAGACCGACCCGGTTTTGTTAGATTTCGTTGTGTGAGCACAAACATGCCTACCGAATGATTCTCCACTCAGTACGTTTGCGCTTTGACTCCTTTTAATAACAGTCAGTGCACAGTTTTCGTATTGAGGCCTTCTACCTCATTGTAAGTTGGCAAGGAAAACTATGTTCTATTTTTTCTTTGTTCGACTTTGAGTGCCTTTTCATTCTCGTGTGTATGCGACTGATCGCAAAACGCACACAAATGCGATTCAGTTCACCTCTTTTGGCAGGTTTTTCGTATTAGTACACCCTGAAACAAAACAAGAAATAAACTTTACTTCAGCGATTCGGGGAAGAACGCGTTACCGCGAAGACTGAACATAGAATTAGAAATCCGCATGCAGCAGTCGCCTCGTTTTGGCGAGTGCGCGTTCTGCAAGCTGTAGTAAAGAGTTGCGGACAGAGAAATGCATTCGGAAGGCCGTAGCTCCGCTTGCCTTATTTTCCCTAAACTCCCGCACCGCAAGCGTATCCGAAAAAACCTAATAGACACGTGACCGATGCACCACTTGTATAAATTAGGCTTCCTGCGTGCTAAAATCGTGGTGAGGGAGGGTGCTGCAAATACGACGAAAAGCTTAACGGCGAGGAGTGCGAACTCCGCAATGTAAACTGGTGGCGAAAGTCAGCGGCGCCTTTTCATTACGCACTGCTCTGGGGAAAGAACGTGGTTGGTAGTTGGCAGTTTGGAGGACGCGCAAGTAAAAACTTCGCCCAGAAGGTGCGCACTTGCAGTGCTCGAGGGGAGACAGGTGCATTAGTAAGAAAGCACTGGCGGAAATTAACCTTGCAGAGACGCCTACGCGTAGGGAGTGCCTTTGGCGTTTGCCCTCCGGGATGTCGGCCGCCACTAGCGCTGCGGAAACAGAAATTTCGGTGTGGGCAATGAAACGTACAAAGAGAGACGAAGCGTCTAAATATAACTCAGAACAAATGCGTGCTTGGCTTCGTCCTATGACGATGCGGGCGAAATAGAAATAGGGTGGTTTAAGTACTCCCGCTCCTTGAGATCATAGTGGAGCTGAGGTAAGTGTCGTGCAAAAAGTGAAAGAATAAGAAACTGTTAGTGTTCAAAAAGTTTCAATTTTTCGCCAAGAAATAAACAGATCTGCATATCGTGGTCTTTAGGGACGCTGTGAATCACATCAGATGAGTACCCAGAAGCGGAAATTAAAAAAAAGGCGCCGCTTACGAGGAAGCTTTAATGGCATATCTAGCGAAGTAATTTAATATGGCAAGAGCACAGCTTCCTAATTAACTTTTGAGCATACGGAGCGTTTCAAACTGCATTTGAGCAGCGGCGTGAAATTGCTGCAGTGGTCTTGCCACAGTGTATTTGTTCTAAGTAATAGTTCCTCCATTATGAAAACGAAAATTCGGAGCAATGAATAAATGATTACATTGTAATTATCTATGACAAGCGCACTTTTCTCTCTTCGGTAATTTGTTCGTTTAAGTCTTGCATAAGATGCAAAATATATTTTTCTACCTTAGTAGAAAATGCTCAACACATTCATATTTTTGTGCAAACTTATTGATTCCTTCCATATAGGAGGGACTTGTACGTCCATTCCACGCTTTCCTAATGTAAGAGATCCAAGAAAAGGCTGCTAAACTAATTTTATGGCGCGAGGATGGTAACAAGAGTGGTAAACATCATTCTTGTGTATTTATTATGGAGCCAAGTGAGAGTGCTCCTAATCTGTGCCTTGAACAGCCCGTGTTTGTTGCTTGTTTTTAAAAATGAGCAACGATGCGCCGCGAAGGAATGCATTGAAGTGAAGGTTTGTGGAAATTTCGGCACACATAAATTGAAATCTATTTCATTACTGCGTCTTCTTGTGCCTAGCATGAAGGAAGTGGTTGTAGAGTTAGCTGTATTATTTTTTTTTCATATCTTACACAATTGTGTCGTGTGGTTTGTGGTTCACGTGGCTGATGTAGGCGCTTGTTAGTGACACCAGGGGCGCAGACGTTTGTTACAGAGACAGCAAAGTGCATTGGCGAGATGCACAATGCGAATTATCGGATTTAACACAGTAGTTTTAGTGTAGTACAAATTAAGAGTTCCGTTTTTAGGGGTTACCCTTATATCACTTTACAAGGCTTTTTGTGGCGCGTACTGGGGGCTTTTAAAATGCTGTTTCTACAAAAAGATACTTCGGTGCGACTACAATGCCATTACTTAGCGCATAGTGATTAGCCTAAGAATGCTGAGAGGCACACCAACCTGCACACTGTTTGCCGTATGATATTTACTCCTATAATAATCGTTCTATTATTTTTCATTGTCTCTTCTACGACAATTAAAGTATCGATGATTTACTAAAGAGAGGGGATGTCTTTACTATATGCTTACAAAAAATTCGGGGGACTCTTAAGCTTCGCCTTCAGGGTATGACGCGATAGAGTTAATGGCTTCCTTCAGCAGCCTTGGCTCCTCAGCATATCATTTCGCAGAGATGGACTCTGGAATCTATTTTATTTATTTCTTTGTTTATTTACTTTGTTTTATTTCACTTTTTATTTACGGCAAGACACGCACAAAGCATTCCTTTTACCAAGTCCAACGAACTGTGCAGGCAAAGGAGAGCTGGATGCTGGTGCGATTGTGTATGACGAATTGTATGATGAAACCAGGTTAAGTTGGACTCGAAGCCTGTCAGGCTGGTCAGGATGGGTGTACTTCTATGCAATAAAGGAAAAAAAATTCCTCAGTGCTCGAGGGATACGACACCCGACTCACGACCTAAGAAACAGCGGTTCGAGTCCCTGCCTTTGTTTCAGCGCAATTGCTTTTCTTTCTTCAGAGGCACTACGTAATGGTTGCGGAATGACGTCACGACTCTATAGATCAGTAGCGAATTGTGTAGTAACGGCATCACTGTTGAAGTGTGTGATCGCGGTGGGGTGTTTTAATTACCCGCTTTAGGTCATGTGGTTGTGATTTCACAACCCTCTCGACCAATGGGGAATTGTCGTTTCACTGACACTGGGTTTCACGTCAAAAAGGAAGCCTAATGCAATCGTGTCAATATTCGCACTTTTGGGCTGCAGTAATAGCTGTTGTAGTGCATTCGATCGGAGCAACGTCAGCAACACTACATGATGGCACTCGCAACGCCTAAGGAACAGCAGCCTGTAAGCTATGAAGAATTCTGCGCATGCAAGCAAAATGCACACAGGTATATAAACAGCGTGCTGTGCACACGCAGCCCATGCTTAGTGGCCTTAAGGTTTCTTTTCTGTGGATAGTTAGGATCTTTACTAAAGGGTTTGGGCGCAAGTATTGCAGGTATCGTGTGCACTGTAAAATATGTACCTGCATATCGCGCTTAATTTTTACTCGTTCGTGAAGTTACCTAGCTTTTCTTCTAAAACATGTCCGCTAAAGACTAATTGTATCCAGCGTGTTATAATAAGCGGGTAGAGAGCTTCAGCACATGTCATATTTTTTTAAACAATAGTTTCACTCCCTTCTTTCTCTCTCTCTCTCTTGAAAGCAGTTCACTATAAAAGTGCGGAGTAAAAGTTTCTTCGGAAAAGCATACTGATATATTTTTGCCCTGTTGCTTTATTTTCTTCAAGTACGGGCCCTCTCTCGCTTGAGAAGCGTCCTTCAGTTTAAGGTGACGATTAGTTACTATACAATAACAAACTCTGGTTTAGCTGCATGTTTAAGCTAGGCGAGTTCAAAGCTTGCTCAAGGCGTGCAAGAGGCGCCAAGACATTTTGTCATCGTTGAAAGGTAATCAAGTGCTCCTCGGATATCGGCATGTCAGAGAGGACAGCTTGAGTATGAGTTCACTTTATTGAGACAAACGGGCGAACGTTATCCGACCCGTGAATTGGTTTGGTGTATCAGGACGACTAGTGCCCACAGATGCAGATTTGTTGAGCAAATAGAACTGCCATTTATATTAGATTGTAAATAACAGACATATTAAACAAATATATGACGAGACAAAAAAGCCGTGGAATGCTGCGTGTTTCTGATCCTTACTTTTCTGCTTCGTCGTAAACACCCTCCCAACATATCCGCTATTGGCCAGTTTCACTGTCTGCCTATGGTAACAAGTCGGTTTGAGCCAATATCGACACGGCGCGACTGTGCAAGAGAAAACTTTGAAAAATCAGGTCATGCCAGGATATTCCGCGCAGGAATATATATAAGAAACCAACCACCATTCGGACAGGAATTCCAAACGCAAGAACGCACTGGAACGCTACACTGCATAAAGGAATGTGTTGCATTTTTTGTCGTTGTTGCTTTGTCGTACCACTGTTAGGAAGGCGCCAGTACGAGCATCGTGCGGAACAGGCGAGAAGAAAGCCCAGTGCTCGCAAAGCGTCCAACTACTGCGGATCGAAGACGGCAAGCTAAAAATAGACCGACTCGTGGCAACAGCTGCGTTGCCGTTGCCCGATTAAGAAGCTTTGCCTTGTGTCACTAATTAACTCTGCGCTCTGTGGGACATGGTGCTGGCATGGAGTGAGTGGATAGTTAATGGGGCTGCCCTCTACTTAGCTATTATAGGGCTTGGAGTTGCTACGCAAACACTGCTAGAGGTGACGCATATATTGCATTTGTTTTTGCAGGGTTATTCTCCCCTCTCTTTTTTTTTTACCTATGCCCTGCCGAGGCATATGCTACATAAAATAATGCTTGCTAGACTTGTCTGTGTTCATTCATAACGAGTGCACGAGACCTGCACAAACATGTACAGACAAATGATGCGACAGTATTTTTGGAAGTAAATACGAAATTTAGTTATTCCTTTAGTTATATACTTTCACATTGCAAAGCTAAGTTGCCTGAGGAGGCATGCCGTGTAGTGGAGGACGTCGAAAAGTTTTGGTAGTCTGCCTGAGATTCGTGCAATGCACCGAAATATCAATTCACGAGCAGTTATATCTTTCGCTTCTGTGCTGTTGGGACCGCTGCGGCTTAGTTCCGTTAAAAATTTTACTCACAGCAGAAGATTTGTTTAGCCACTGAGCCACTTATCGCCAAATGGTGGTAGAATTTCGAGTTTCAACGGCCATTCGTAAATAAATAATCAGATTCGCACGGGAAAAATGTCGCCAACTGTTTTCAGCTGGATTTTGTATCCGCGCATTTGAAGCATGATATGGCTGGCACGGTGTTCCTCGTTACACTAACATAATTGCCGGTAACTTTATCATAACACCAGCAACTCTGAATTGATTCACATTCCGCGCTGATCGAAATTTGCAAGATATTTCTTTTCTTTAATGGAGGATGCATTTAAGGCCCGCTCTTCGTGGTTTGTGTATGTATTTTGCGAAGGGTATTTTCCGAAGTTTTTGAAATATGTAAGCACCTTGATTATGTACTATAATTTAAACAATACACCTCAGAATACATGATTAGTCTATCTGTAGTAACCGATCTAACCAATTTCTAATAACATATCAAAATAGCCAAGTGACAAAGCAAGACAAGCGTAGGGGAAAGTTTCTATTGGCTACTGGTGCCGATTAATAGCGCATTGCTAATGTAACCAAGAATTGATTATGAAGTAAAAGAAAAAAACAACCATATGCACCCATTACGATTGGCAGCCGCGAAATCCGCAAGTCGCATGTCAAAAAAGGTCTTTTTTTGGTGCGTCATAGCGAAAATTGCCATTCTTATTTTCACACTCTTCGCAGTGTTTGGCATCCATATATGGTCAGTTTATTGGGGGTTTGGGGCCCAGAGTCAAGCAAACATTTTAACTCCCGAGCCTAATAGCTCTACTTGATATGCTTGGTAAATACAATGGCGGGGGTGAAAGACAGGCGCAAACAACGCAGCTAATTGAAAGATTATTTTGTTTATGTGCGTGGAATTTCACAAGGAGATGATAATAACAACCTCCCCGCTCTATTTTCACTAATAGGAAGAGGTGGACGCCGATAAATGGAAGCGAGGCTGTCGCCTGCAGAGACACAAAAGGCAAAGGCAATATCCTTAAAATGTGTTCGGCATGTTCGTTTTGTTTGGGTACTTCAGCGCTGTGCATTAAATAAATTACTGATAGTTTTGTGCATAATTTTATCCTAAGTACGTAGTTCAGAAAAGCACAATAGCCAGCAGCATTCTGATGAAGTGATTACCATCGTCATCAGCCTTACTATGCCCACTGCTGGGCAAAGGCCTCTCCCATGTCTCTCCAATTAACCCTGTTCTTTGCCAGCTGCGCCCACCCTATGCCCGCTAACTTCCTAATTTCATCCGCCCACCTAACCTTCTGCTGCCCCCTGCTACGCTTGCCTTCTCGTGGAGTCCATTCCGTTATCCTTAACGATTATCGGTTATCTTTCTTCTGCATTACATGCCCTGCCCATGCCCATTTCTTCCTCATGATTACGACTAAGATGTCATAAACCCGAGTTTGTTCCTTCACCTACTCTGCCCGCTTCCGGTCTTTTAACGTTACACAAATAATTTTATTTTCAATAGCTCGTTGCGTTGCTTTGAATATGAGCTTAACCCTTTTAGTTTGCCTCCACGTTTCTGCCCCATAGGTGAATGCTGGTAAGATACAGCTGTTGTACACATTTCTCTTGAGGGATATTGGTAAACTGCTATTCATGATCTGAGAGAACCTGCCATATATGCGCCCCACCCCTTCTTATTATTCCAGTTATTTCACTCCCGTGACCCGGATGTGCGGTCACTGCCTTCCCTAAGAAGACGCATTTAATTACCACTTCCATCACCTCGCTACCAATTGTAAACTGCTGTTGCCTTCCAAGACTGTTGAACATTGCTTTGGTTTTCTGCACATTAATTTTTAGACCAACCGTTCTGCTCTGCCCGTCTAAGTCAGTGATGATGCCTTGCAAATTAATCTCCTGAGTTGCATCCGACAAATTCAGGGGATTCAAATCGGCCGAATCACGAAACACGTCTATGGACGTCCCGTTGGTATGCATTTAGCAGGATACGAATTCAGTGAGACCGAATAGAACAGCAATTTTTGTAGCACTGCAGGCTGCACAATCGTGAGTCCATTGAATATGCGCAGGCTAGTATATTTGGATGTCATATCTTCATCTGTCGAAGCAGTGTCGCACGAACTAATACTTCAAAGTGCATTTCAGCCGAAATAATAGACCCCACGCTCGTCAACATGACTTTCGGGAAATGGAAAGTGTGTTTGTGATTGCTTTCATGTACGCAGAATCAGACAAAGCAGTTTTATTCACACGATTAAAATCAGCTTTCTTTATGTCCGTTTGTTAATAAGTTACTTTTCAATCACGTTGTGTCTTTCCATGAGGAAACCAGAATGCTTTCTGGGCAACAAATATTTTTGCTGTGAGGTTCACTTTAACGATGCCCTCTCAATTTTCTGCAGGATGACTACGTAGAAACCTCGAGTAGGAGTAGTGCGGAGATGAACACCGCACTGTTGAGTTCAATTCCTGTAACACAATGTTGTGCCCTCGAATATCTTTTCCTGCACTAATCGCGACACAATCACAGTGTAGTGGCACGCTACGTGCTGTTTTGAGGCCAATAGCGCATTTCTACCTTTAACTGATGTGGAAATATGATGCAACCGGACGCTCTCCTAGTTGTGCCGCATTGCCATAAGCCTTGAGTTATAAAGAATGTGTTCTTTGCTAGCAAGAGGTAGCGCTTTCATTCCACTGTTTTTTTTTTTGCGTGCATTGCCATCTTGAGCTATTCTTGGATGATACAGCACGAAAACTGCTATGGTTTTCAAATATTTCACCGAGCCTGAAGAGCAGCTCATAGTTGTGGTTCGTCTATTTAAAAGCTTGGAGACGTTTGTTCCCTTTCTGAACTGTAAATTTATCAAAATTTCTCAAAACGTCTTTAGCTAAGCCATGCACGTTAGTAATAATTTTTGTACTTACTTTATGCACGCCAGCGTTTTTTTTTTATCCAAAGATAGTAACGTAAGCCGATACTCTGCAATGGCCTCCCATACTGCTGAGAAAACAGGATATATGTTTAATTTAAAGCTGCGCCCTAAAGTCACGGTACGAACAGAAAAGCTTGCCCTGTATACGTTTTTGAGCAGCGACACGATAGTCTTATTGGTGTGCACACAAAATAACTATGATTGCGATCTTCAACTGAAAACAAATGTCCTGGGCGTTTTGTTCGTATTTAGACACAAGCGTAAACATGTGACGAATGTTGCAAGTTGGCTGTATAATTTCATGATGCAGTGGTGATCCAATGTAGTTATACGAATCCCGAAGGCTGCTACACCTTAAAGTGGTTAGTGAATTGACCTGAGAGCTGCTGCCAGCAAAGCGAGTGAGTGTCTCTGGACAAGTTCCACGAGCGCTGATCTCTGCGTTTCAATACAAAACGAACACATAAAACACAAGAAAGCGCTTCACCTCACGTCCGCGTACTCAGTCCTGTGCTCATATAAACGAGCTTGCCACCGCAAAGAACTGAGAAACAAATAGACTTGCAGTGAGTTCTGCCTCGACGAAGGAAAATAGCGCCGCGGAAGACACTTCCTTTCGCGACCCGTTGCTGCAGTCTTGGAAAATGCCAGTTCAGCTGTGGGAGGTTGAAAGGGCCCGCGCTGGTCTGCTGCGGTTTCTCTTTCTCGGTAGCACTGGCCGCAGCATCCTCGAGGTTCCGGAACGAGGACAAGCTCTGTGTCCTTTTCCAGGGAAGCATCTGTAGTGTGGCTGTCCTTTCGCTGGACGCAGTCGCCGGAGGGATCGCCACTCACCGGTGCAGACGTCGTCAAGTCGTCGGTGCGCAACAATCCAGTCAGACTAGGAAACCCGGAAACAAGTTCTGCAGTCTTGTTACATTGCTCGTGACCCATGGGGCAGCTGATCGTATCAATTATATTGCATTTTTTATACAATTATACGTGAATTTAAGCACTAAGTGAGCCATTTCTTATTTACGTTTACGTGCTCGCCAGTTGAATGCAATCGCTGCCCTAGACGGAAATCTATGATTTGTGGTTTCAAATTATTAGTGCATCCCACCGATTTATTCCTGAACCCTGTGTGTATCTTGGGAATGCCCACGGTGGTAAAAAAAATAATAATAATAATTGGTTTTTGGGGAAAGGAAATGGCGCAGTATCTGTCTCATATATCGTTGGACACCTGAACTGCGCCGTAAGGGAAGGGATAAAGGAGGGAGTGAAAGAAGGGGAGAGGTGCCGTAGTGGAGGGCTCCGGCATAATTTCGACCACCTGGGGATCTTTAACGTGCACTGACATCGCACAGCACACGGGCGCCTTAGCGCTTCGCCTCCATTGAAACGCAGCCGCCGCTGTCGGGTTTTCACCCGGGAACTGCGCGAAACCCGGGAAACAACGCGAAAAGTGTATTTAAGCTCCATCTCACGGGTCTGCGGGAACTGAAGCCATCATGATGTTGAGGCAGTAGGAATTGTACCGAGGCTTCTGCTGGGCCGATTTATTAGTGGATAGTGGAAGCTTGTTATTCAATATGAACGCGTAACTTTTCGACCACTCCCAAAAACCTTTACTAAACCACAAGCACGAATCAGAATTGAACTGGAACATAAATTTTAACAAAGAATAATTACGCTCTTTCTAGCTGTGTAGAATTTTCATGGTGTGGACACCAAAACATGCCGGCGTCGAAAGTTTTTGAAGCAGGAAAGTTCATTGAAATTAAGCGAACAGCTCTTAAATAAAGTTCAGGCGTTCATAACCTTCTTGGAGAAGCTGGCCGTGCCCTGCCAGCAAAAACATAAACTTCGGGAAGAGTTCTAATCTGGAAGAGGAGGTGAAATTTATTGTTTGTATTGTTTAACTGGCCGACAGGAGACAGCCACCGCAATGAAAGTGGGGAAAGTGCGTATCGTGGTCATTCAAACTTCAACTGATCCGGATCATAGCGCGATCAGAATAATACTGGGGCATTGAAGGCGCCTACTTCCTCAAATATGCGGGAGGTAAAGCCATCGCCGTGCCTCTGATCCCACCAAGAACCGTTTTTCATCGCGACGCGTTTTCGACTTGCTCGCAGCACAGACAATAATTTCGACAAAACCATTGCGTGCCTCGGACTCTCCAAGGGGGCCACAGGCAAAGCATGGCTCGGACGGGCTTGCGTGTAGGTCAAGGGTACATTCATAGAATGGCGCATATGTTGACCGCTTTATAGGGCTGAGGAGTTCGAGTTATTTATATTGTTTGAGCGCACCATTGCATGCCTCTTCTTTAACGTTTTTTCTTCTTCTCACTATGGAAACCATCTTTTTAGAAAGGAAGCTTAATATCATAGGACAGGCTGAGAGTCTTTGTGAGTGCATAGGGAAGGCCGTGAATTGCGTGGTCCAACCTTTTCTTTGGCTTTGGGCTTCGGTGGAGTTTTTAGGAATGTGGGATGAGGCCAGCGCCTGTGTCATCAGGCCGCCCAGTTAGGTCGCACAGTTTGATGACCTTGAAAGCTGAACCCGAAATAGGTCCTCTCATACGCGACAGGACAGCCGAAGAGTACTTAGTTTAATCGAGGAGCAAGCTCGCGACCGTAAAATCAGCTGTTAGAATTATTATTATCAATCCTACTCTCCCGAGACGTGTGCTTTTTAATTTATGAGTGCTCATATGTGGGAAGGTTTAAGTCAGACTTTATCAAAGCCTTCTAATCATCTCTTGCTCGTATCAGTCCATCATTAAATATTATAAAAATGATGTATTTATTTTCCTGGCCGAGAATTTATCATTAAACTAATGGATTCCAAGATTCCTGTTATGCCCACTGCACCAATATCAGATTAGTGACAGAACGCGAACGAGGTAGAAAGAGTCGAAGAGCGGACGGCAATACATAACTTAGTATTCTTTCCTCGCCTTTACCTTCGATAAATCACCCGGTCATGTCACCTGTGCTTAATCATTCTTTCACTCTTCGCACTTACAGGTGACGTGAGCAGTGAGTTCAGATAAGCTCTTTAAGTTCTTCACACTATAGACAACTGAACGATACGTCTAAAAATGTGTGGATATACGCTCCAACTATGATGTGAGTGAACAAAGAAGCTACATTATATCTCATTATTGTTACAGCCCAAATGCACCCCAGCTGAAGCGGCCACCTCCTCTGAGGCAGACTGCACCATGATGATTTTTCAGGATCACTCGAGCCCACAGGCAGTCGTCTCCTCAAGGTGAGGTGACGCTGCCTCACCAGTAAGTTTTGTATCACGTGTATCGTGTAACACGGCGTCACAATGTTGACGTTACCTTTAAAAGCAGTATTGTCTTATAATTTAAGTTGCAGACCATGCAACAAAGCACGTGTCATTAAGTGGTAGCCCTAAACAATAGTATCTTGATTACATCCTCGGAGTCGGACGTATACCTTTTTAATTGAATTGTCTACCTCACCTTGCTCTTGGACTAATATCCATAGTCGTTTAATTTTTTTCGTTAGAAAGTTTTCGGTCTGTGCAAGATATTGTAGACCCAGCTTGCAATGATATGCCTTGTTCTAGCAAACATCGAGAGATGATGCTCTGTGGCCGTCGAACGTTGCCTTGAGGACCAACCTCTTTGTTAACTGACAGATGTGGGTGTAGTTTCATCTGAAGCTCTGATACCTATACCGCGAACTCACTGGAGCCATACCTCAGCCAATCGAGTGCTTAAAACGTCTCGCAGTTCCTTAGGATCATTGAATATAAAGAAAGTTTAGCCTCGAAGCTTTGTTTCTGAAAAGCTGAGCTACATACAGTAGCACCTAGTATCGAAAAGACGCAAGCGAGATCTGTAGTATTATGCATCAGCCGCCACGGTGGCTTAGTGGTTATGGTGCTCGTCTGCTGAGCCGAAAGACGCGGGTTCGATTACAGCCGCGGCGGTCGCATTTCGATAGTGGCGAAATGCTACAGACCTGTGTTCTGTGCGACGACAGTGCATGTCAAAGAACCCCAGGCGGTCGAAGTTATCTGGAGCCCTCCACTACCGCGTTCCTCATAGCATGAGTCCTTTGGGGTGCTAAACCTTCTAAACCAAACAAAACAAAACTAGAATCACGCACGCAGTCTTCAACGTTCAGCTTGGTTGCAAACAAGAACTTGCTGCATTTTCCCGCTGTGTCAAAATTCAAGAATGCTTCGAATACGGCAAAACTTGTACAACACTATATATTGCAAAAAAACAACAAAAAGAACGTTAGAAACAAAGTCGGCACAGACACATAAGACTGCTTACGTTTTGAAAGGCGTAAGCGTTGTGTTGTCTTCGCTCCCTTCGTCCCTGTTATGTCCTCTCCACCCGCAAGCGATAGCTAATGAGTCAATGCCCATATATAGAGAATTGGTCTTTCTCCATTTAACATCAATAGATTACGCATATTCCTGCTGGCGCAGTGATGCGGCGGTCAAGCGGTGCGCCATCTGCCAGATTGCGTGAGGAAGCCATCTTTTATGGGTGTCATTAAGTGTTACACGCACGCACGCACGCACGCACGCACGCACGCACGCACGCACGCACGCGCAGGTTATCGCTCAGTGGGGCAAGTAAGGCTTAGACCTTAATGATTGGGGCGATGTCAATAGCCAAACAGACACGTCTGACACGTCAAAATGTCTTTCTTTCCGTTGTTATTTTGCGCACCACCTTACAATAAGAGCGCATTCACCCAAATAGCTTTGAAAGCAGTGCTGCAAATGCAAAACACAAGTTTGCGAACTTACCGTTACTGACCCGGTTTTGTGGCTGTCACTGTCATCATCGATATGCTCGTTCGCGTAAGTTTCCAGGGCTTGATGATTACGCACAGCTTAATAGCATGCTTTTTCCTCTCATAAGGAAGTCAGTGATAATTGCAGAAATCGAAGTTACTCTGCTTGTGAGCAAAAATGGCTCTGTTTAGCGCCATGTAAGCTTCATATCTAACGAAGCATGCATAGTACGCCCAGTTGCGCCTTGTTTTTCAGTTCCTTTTTATTCTATTTTGTTTCAGACGCACTGAAAACGTAGGCAGGTTTTCAGATTTTACAAAAAATACTCGCTTTTGCCTCTCTTCTTTGTTCCTTGTTTTCGGCCTGCATATTTTACAACCCTAAACTTTCAGTGGCCTGATTTCCGCTCTAGAAAGTAAGCTTTCGCAACACTCGTGTAGAAGGGTCAGTAGATCGCCTTTGGAGTAAAATGGATCTCAGTGCCACAGGTCACGCCAAGTAGGACCAACCACTCTCCTTTTATGACGATGCTTGTAGGGAAGGGGTATTTTTTGGTGGTCCCATTTTCATGGGTTCATCTTTCCTTCCCGGCAAACTTCCATCCCTCCTTCTCTCCTGCATAGATTTGCGTGACCCCTAACTCTACACTGGCCTCACGCCACACTCTTCGAGTGCAAGACGGATGAAGAACTGTGCTTCAACCCCTATTCTTTTGGAAGGGCAATTTTCTCGCCTGCTGCCCGATCTACGCTTTGGATTTATGTTTTGTGTCTTAACATTCACAACCCTTTAGAAGTCGACAAACTCCCACTGTCTTCCCTCAATTTCTTGTCTTCTCTTCGTGGAAATGTTTGACGTGCCTTTTTGAGAGGCGCTACATATATAGTTGTCGTTTTCGTGCGAGACGAACTGATAGAGGGCCGCACAACGGCGCATTTCGAAAAGCTTGTGGTGACCCCTTCGGGCAGGGAAATATTAAAATCGATCGGGATGAACTGCGAGTTTATAAGAGGCGAAAAAGTGTCAATTTGAAGAAATATCACAAAGATAATGTGCGCAAAACCGCTGCCCCAGAACATGCACCTCGCGCATCACGATGAGCGGAGCGAAGAATGCGCGAAAGGCTAAAGGACTAAAACGCAGCCTCTCTGCCAGAAAACGAGTCGCATGCGAGGAAGTCTCTTGCAGCCGAGGCTACGAGCGCTCGTCGATCGCGGTGGTGGATTAGGCAGGCAACCTTCTCACAGGCGCCTCTCTGAAGACAAGGAACACCTAGCAAGCAGAACAAATGGTTATAGCGCTCACTGTAGCTACCACGAACTCCAAGGTAATAGTACGCGACTCCAAAAAAGCAGCCCGGAATTACATCTTGGACAGGAAATCGTCACCTGCCCAGCAAACACTATAGAAAATCAAATACCCCAAGCAACGCCGATAATCGGCTCAATATTGGAAACGTATTGACAAAGGCTGGTCCTATAAAGAACCAAAGTGAAACATTTCATTTGCAATCATGAACCGATTACCTGTGCTGCTTGGACTAAGGCACGCTTCAACTGATATGGGCCCCCGCTCAGACATTCATTTTCGGGAACGAAGCTGTCTACAACGCGGGTTGAGGATTTGCCAGCCACGACATGGGACCACTACAGCAGTAACATCTGTGGCGGGATATAGAAAATCTCACCATGCACCAGCAGATCCTAGAACACTACAGACTAGAGACACTGACCTGCCCGGCAGCAGACATATCACGTACGATGGCACATTCAGTGACGGAGAAGGTTACAAAAAAGCCCCTTTCTAAACTACACAGTATCATGACGTATACCCCTAAACATTCCTGAAACATTCCTGTAGGAAGTGTAATTATCTGGCACCTCTCTTCAACGTGTTATGCAGATGTCCAAAAAGTAGAAGCAGTACACAAGCGCAGTGGGAGGCCATGCTGTCCAGCTTCAGCCCGGCCGTTCAAACCAGCTCGGCGGAGGCAGCAGCTGCGGCCTGAGAACTACGAGTTGGCTAAGACAACCATCAACTTTCGTCCATCCGCAGCAACACGTACCCTTTCCCAATTGCAAGCGGTTTATTATGTACAAATGAAAGTCGTTGCACATGCACGCAAGGGTCAGACAGTCAGCCTACTGTTTGCTAACGCCCATGGTATACGGGACTCCAGTACAAGCTTGCCACATGGTTTGGCGAGTAGACCCACGAGTCGAGTCTCCGGAATGCGCTTGTCACGGAGCTCTACAGAAGCGCTTGTGACTTCACGTTGCACGGCTTCCTTCAACAGGGTGTGTGTCTCACCGCAAATAAATACTGCCGAGCCGTATACCTGTTACCGATGGTAGTGTTACCCACAGACATTTTATCGTTTTTTGCAAAAAGCGGATTGCAAAAAGGGAGATGTGCTTGTATGGCTGCGTAGAACTTTTCTGCGAGTCAGATCTGCTGCTTCAGCAGTCCTGAGACCTTCTCGGCTCTCTCGGGATGCCAAGACAGCACATAACAGCTTGCTACAGCCAGTCTAGAGGCTGCAGAGGTGGCTGCAGGAGCGACTTCGTGCCACCAGTTAACTGGGCACGGACGCGAAATGGCCAGCCTTTTCCTTGCAGCTGGAAGATCACGTCCTGCCGCTGCCTTTCTGCATCTTGGGTACTGTTCGTGCTGTAAGCATTATCTGCTACTTCATCCTTCCTCCCAGAGACAGTTCCGTGCTTCCACAAGCGTCCTTCTGCTATGCCGGCCTTACAGACAACGCGCTTACAAACAGAAAACGCTGAATGGTGTGCACGAGTGTGTTGGCTTGTCTCCTGTGTGTGTGCGCAAGTAGTGTATGAATCGGAAATGCATTCAAGCGTTTCTGGAACCGAATATTTTTCGTTTTGTTAGGGAGGGGGGGGGGGGCTAAACGATTACGCCGTCAAACATTCGTTCCATATTAATATGAAAAAAAAGTCGACAATTCTGTAAATAAATTTCTGTGAGATCCCCACGTTCTTCCTGTCTGGAACTAGAAGTAATGAGACGGCAAGTCCGCGAGGTCGTTTTCTTTTCCCGAACAGATAACGCAGTGGTTTCTAGAAGCCACTGTGGCTAGAAACGGCTTTTTTCTCATCTCATGGCTGACACGTTCAGTGGGTTCTGCAAGAAATGCATTCACAGCCAGTTTTACTGAACTGCCATTTGAGTTTCGGTCTGGTATCTGTCAGCCCTTATGTTTATGCCCTATTGTCTGAATGAAATGCCTAGAAAACAAGGATGAGTTAAAAAGATGTCAAAGCATTTGGCGACTTCTACTAGTCAAAGTTTTTATTCATCAAGGAGAGTTTATGAAGTATAAAAGATCTTATATCGTGCCCGAAGCTGCGCATTTCAGCAGGTGTTCTAGTTCCCAAAGTTGCAGTCAGTTAATCTTTTTATTCTTTAACCACTCTCTTAGAGAAATGTTGGCGAAATTACTTAATATAGCACTTTTATGCTGTGATCGGCGCTGCCAGTGGAGCAGTAAGGAGCGTCAACTGTGCTTTGCGAAATTTAGGGCTGGGGAATATTAGTAAACAGTGACTTAAGCCGCAGTTTAGGAGCTGTTAGAAATGTAGATGAGTGAAAGAGCTAGTGGGCTTCGCATCACCAGTAAGACAAGAAAGGTGAGCATAATGATCAGCAGAGTGTCGCACCGCATACGGTAGACAACGAGGACCTTTAACTCTGCTTGGAACAGCCACGTATATATAATGCGTGCCGGAAAAGTTATCGACCTAAACAATGAAGACGCACGCGGGGCGTCTTGTCCAATAGTTTCTAACTCTTGAAGTCACAAAAAGTGGCCTCCCACTTTCAGCCGAGGTCAGTACCCGAAAGTAAACCGTGAGCATAGTTTGCTGCCATCCTTTGAAACTAAAGCGCACGAGAATTTTGCAGGACATTGTCGAAATGAGAGAAATGAATACCAGTAACGACACATGGTTAGAAGCAGCTGCGCCCGGAGTAGACGACGTCAATTCTGGGCCGGCATGGAACATCTAAGTAGGAAATAGACCACGCGAAGAAAAACCAGCCAATGGAACCGCAGCGCTGGCCAAGTAGTTCGAGCTTCCGCGTTCCATGCGGGAGGTGCAGGTTTCGATCGCCGGTTCATCAGGGTATCGACCGGTGATACAATGTGTACAAGCTTTCCGCTAAACTAGTATTGCGCTTCTTTAAGGTGAAATGCTCGGGAAATGGTCTTTGAGCCCGCCTTGAGAACACGAAAACACCTTTTGTTAGGACCCTCTTAGGCCACAAATGCCTTTGCGCCATAAAAATATGTCGTCATCATAAATCTTAGCTAATGGGCGTTGCGGCGGCGAAAATAAGCAGACGCAGTACTTTTCCTGCTAACACGTCCCTTAAGCTGATCCGACGTGGCGCCCCAAAGAAAGCGTATGCAACAATTTTGAGACAGCGGCTCGTCTCCACAACACAAAGACGCACAGACACAAAATCCCGGTGGTGTGAACTACTATGAATTGGGCTATGAAATAACCTATTAAATGGCGGAAATCTGGCGGAGCTTGTTTCAGAACGTCCTGAAGTTCGTCTTGAGGCTACCATATCTCATTGGCGTGTCCCTCGGCTGGCGAGCGGACGGTGCAGTTGATCGCCTTCTTTGCCAACCTCATAGTCACGAGCCGGCTAGCGTGATCCTCAGTGAACTCGGACACAAGTAACAAAAGCAGATACGCGTTGCAGACGACACAACTGTGCGAGCGAAGAGAAGCCAGGCATTGATCTCGCTCTAGTACTTCCAAGGCTCTTGCGGACACCGTTAGGGCAGAGGAAGCCCTTTGTAGTGCGCTCTAGAGCTCTCTGGTTTTGCTATTTCAGTGTTCATTCTTATCTGGCACCCCTTCTTATGATACTTTTTTACAATGTATCATTTATATATTCTATCGCAGTTCGACAGCGTGCTACTGTTCTGTCTTCTACTTTGTCGTCCGATCGATAGTTCAAGTATCAGCCGTTCTTTACGGCAGTTACGAGACCAGCGGCAACTGCTTGTAATTTATTATCGCAAAATGTCTCCTGCTATTACCGGAGGTAGGTTCTTGGTTCTTAAACTGCCGGTGAGAACTCCTTTGTTCTGCTGTGCCAAATAGCATGCGAGCAGAAAACGGGCCCATGTCAGCATATTCAGAAATAGCCTCGTCCTTTCGTACCGTTTGCATTGCATGACAGAATAGACGCTGCAAGTTTCCCCCTCATGGCTGGACATCCTCAACTCAAATAACGTAGAGCTAAATCATACGAAAAAAAAGTGAGTACATTGAATTACGAGTTGGTCATAGACTGTTATTGGAGGAAAATGTCGAGAATAAAGTGCACACAAAATGAAATTTTATGATGATGATGTTTGATTTTTTAGCCACAAGGGCATCTGTAGCCAAAAAGCGCCAGAACACTGCATTTTTTTTTCTACTCAAGGTGGGTCAAAGACCCACTTCTACACACATACAACAAGATATCACCAACGCAATTCAGACCAGACTGCCCCTGGTGCGGCAGTACGCCCACACTCTATCACATCACCTGGGAATGCAAGAGAAACATAGCATTCCACAATCAACAAACACCGAGTGCGGAGCAATGGGAGAGCTGTCTCTTCAGCAGCGAGCTTGAGGTCCAGAGGGCCTTGGTAAAGCACGCAACTGAAGCGGCACAACTCAGTGGAGCCCTGGACTGAGGGCCCACTCTTGCTTGAAGACTCAAGTCGCCAGCACCCAAGCAAGACGACCAGGAAGTCTTCATCCCCGCGAACCTCTTGGAAAGAAATAAAAGTTTTCTCTCTCTCTCTCTCTCTCCCAAGAATTTACCCTATATAAGACGAGCACCAGGCCAGGTGAAAGCTTGCATTCATTGCATCACCGGTGCATACCCGGCTGAACAAGAGATCGAACCTTGCACTTCCCGCATGCGAGACGGATGCTCACGCCACTAGGCGATTGAAGTATTCGTTTTCTTTATTGCCAGTTTCGACAACAGTCGAATCACTCCAATAAAAGATGCTGACCCCGCTCGGGTCAACGAAGCAATTTAAAACTTCTTCAGAGCTGCAAGTTCATCCGACACTGGCAGCCACTCAGGTGGCTCTAGTTGGGCACGGTAAGCTTCCCGCACTTACATAACACTTTCTATAAAATTCTGTCTCACTGGCCGAACGTTTACATCAGCATTTCTAAATATCATCCTTGTTGTCCATAAACTATGCAGGCCGAGTAGCATGATCAGGTCATAAGGGAAACCTCCCTCGTCACCTACAGGCAAAAACGGAATTCCATACGATGCGATTGGCAGGTCTTTCTTTACCGTCCTTTGAAGGATGTCCCAAAGAAATACAGTGTCCCAACAGTCGATGAACACATGTTCGATCATTTCTGGCTTTTTGCGCAAGAAACAATTTACTGTCAATGGCACGAGAATTCCCATCTTATCTTGCCATGTTTTCACTGGAAGTGTTTTGCTGTGGCGTTGAAAGAAAAAGCTGTTAACGCAGCATTTTACTGGCATTCTTTACACCCTTTTGAGAACATCCTGCCCTGAGCCTGCACAGCTTAGCTGTCGGTACATTGGTATGGGTTGTATATCATCCAATAAATCTTTATACAATTTTTTTGTTACCCAACTTAAATACTCCAAAGCAAAACGCACTTTCAAGAAGCGAAAAGACAAAGCAACCTCGCGCCAAAATCCTTTTACCCTTGCACTTATTTTAGGAGAACATAACACAATGTACTCGGGCAGATGATTTCGCAGAGGTACTTGGATGAATGTGCGCGAAAAGGCATCATTCTGGTCGCGAAGAAAGATACAACGCGACACAATTTGCCTCAAATATAGGTTCACACGACCCTCACCACCATTACGAATCGAATGGAACAAATTGGTCCTGCTAGTACGTTCCCATGTGCTACGCCACACAGAAGCAGCAAATGCTCGATGCATTTTTTTTATGTTCACACGCGACATAAATAATGCCTGGAGAAGATACCATATCTTTGGGGCTACAAAAAGGTTAGCAATAGTTGCCCGTGCGAACATGCAAAGGCTGCGACCGTTCCATGCAAGCGTTTCATCCCGAGCACTTTCTATTTCATGCTTCCAGTATTGATCGCTGTCATCATAGTGCTGGAGGGGTTCCCCAATATATTTTAAGGGCAGCGCTGTCCATTGTATGTTGGCAAGCACTTCAAGCTGCTGATCTCGTTCGCCATGCCAGAAACCAACTGACTTGTCCCAGTTAACGCGACATCCTGTTTCATCGCAGAAATCACCCGCCGCCTGAACAGCTTCTTAAACGCTGGGCCGATTGTCGCGGAAAATAGCGATATCCTCCGCGTACGCAAACACGTTAACTTCTGTTCCCTCGAGCGTAAAACCGCGGATTCCTTCGTTATGTATCAGGCTTAAGCAAAAGGGCTCAAGATATAACGCGAACAGCAAGGGAGACGATGGACAGCCTTGCCTCACAGATCATCTTACAGTAATACTTTCGCTAAGTCTTCTGTTTAGAGTGACGTGCGGAGCACACTCAGAGTACGCCATTTTGGAAGTGTTGAAGAGAATATTCCCAATATTGACATATTCTAAGAGCTGAAAAGGATGGCATGGGATACTCGATCAAATGCTTTGGCAAGGTCGAGTTGTAACCTAGCAACTCGACCTCCGAGAGCGTCGCAGCACTCGAGAATGCTTCTCGCCACATGTACATTCGTGTCACGTAATGGTGCACCTTTGAATGGCACAGGTTTGATGCGGACGTACCAGGTATTTTATAACGCCTTGTGTCTTTCTTGCCAGGACTTTCATAAAGATTTTATCATCGACGTTGGTGAGGCTTATCGGCCGATAGGACCGCACCAACAGTAACTTCGTTGCATCGTCACACTTCAGAATCAAAGCAACATCAGCCGTCTTAAAAGTGGGTGGCAATTGTTTCGTTTCATAAGCCTCCTTGAAGACTCTATGCAAAAAAGAACTGAGCTGTACTCTCAAAAATTTGTAGAAGACGGCGCCCAGGCCACGAGGTACCGGGGACTTTCCTCCACTTAGCTGGTCAATCGCACATTCTGTTTCGGTTACAGTGATTGGCGTTTCGAATCTTTCGTTAACACTGTCATCTAATTTGGGCATTCGTGGCAGAAAATCAAGTTCAAAAAATTCTTTCTTTGCATGCTCCTATCCCAGCAAATCTCAATATTGATCTGAAAATGCGGCTTCTATAAGATTCGGGTCGGTGGCTTCCTTATTTTTGTACAGTATTTTGTGGATTTCATTTCTTCGGGCATAACTCTCATCGTCACTCAAGGATCGCCTAGTGGGCGTCTCTCCCAGCCATAATCGATCAGCGTGTGCTCGCACCACTGAGTCATTGAAGTATATTTCGGTAACGTGGTGCGGGATGAAAACCCAATACCAAGATATACCCAAATAAACTCATATCTTAAGGAAATTTAAATGCGTGATGAAATTATTGGTTTCCTTACATTACGTTTCCGTTCAAATACTTTTTGAGCTTTCGTTTGAAAGCCCTGAATTATTTCAAAGAGTTCGCTTGGTGGTGCTTTAAGGAGTAGTTTTTCAGTGCATAAATGTGCTTTTCTTCTACAGGGAAGAACGCTACGCGAAGTGTCTCGAAAACTACTTACCCGGAAAAAAAAGGGTTCAGTATTATTAACGTTCTGCACTCATTCATCAATAGGGACTCAGGTTTGCCCTTCCTATGCGATTTCGGCACATCTCTGCGCGAAGCGCTGTTACTTCTTTTTCGTATACTCGTTAAACTGTGAAGACATACTTAAGCACCACTTTTGAATTCGTGATGCGACGCGAGTCTAGAGAAATAGGGCTTGAACGTTCCCCTGGAACCATTCTAGGTTATGAGTCATGGGTCGTAGAAAAAGGTTTTTGTGACTTGGGAGCACGATTATTATACCGCTTTCTCTTGCCTCGTAGCATTCACAGTAGGGCTGCCAAGAAGTTATTTTTATTCTTTAATGACCAAGCTGTTAAAATAAACAGTACTCGCAACGAAGAAAAATACCAACGCTGAACAGTATTGAATTTATGGCATAAAAATCTTTATTCTCACATAATGTCTCTAGAGACGAATTCGTTGAACCGAGTCAACAATGCGGTCATCTGAACGGCTCGTGTGAGTTGTTTTCATTTCCTCTTGTGCTTGCGACCTTTTTTGAGGCCTTAAGGAATATATGTCTATCTCATATAGAAATGTGCTTTGCTCGAGTGCAAACTCCAGCAGAAATAATTTCACCATTTTCCTCCTTTGCTCGTAATCGCTTTTACCGCCCTTTGAAATGTCTTGTTGTGCAACTGTATTGGTATAATCCTGTTTGCTCTCCAGCTCATTTGGTTCTGATGAAACGCGGCACGAGCTGTTGCGAACCCTCTGAAATTCGCTCGCATATTGCAAAATTGGCTTTATGCCATCTTACATTATTCTTCATTAACTTCTGCTTGCATACTTATATTTTTAGGTCGGTTTTTGCCGAATAAAATCTTTTGCACCTACTGCGTGCTCTGCTGTTTCGTAATCATTCCATACATTCTTTTTCTTTGCACTCACTATTTATTGTATCAAAGTTGTCCCACGCGCTCTATGGATTACGTATATGTGTTCTGACTTAGGAACACAATTGGCTGTAGTCTTCAAAATGTCCAAAGATTTTCGAGGATTATTTTTATTTGACATAGGCGATTCTTTCTGCTGTGCAGTTTCGGATCAATGTTCACTGTTACGGAGCGATTCTATTGCGCAGATTGGTTTTTTTAAGGGGAGCTGTTGCGCGCCTGCTTTTCATAACTGCTAAATCCACCGATGACGGAAAAAAGTTATGACTTCAAGAAAAAAAATTGTGTTGTTTTTCTCAAACACACGCTGAGACGTTGCTGCAAACTGCTAGGCTCGTGACAAAATTTTGTTAGGTTTATATAAGCATAAATTTACGGAAAATATTTTGCGAAGTGTTTTGCGCAAATTGCATAAAGCAATCAGGTTTTAAAGTACGTAAAAATCTTTTTATGCAGGAGATACAAAAACGTGTAATACTCAAATTACTGTTTCGAAATATTTTCTGAAAAAAAAACAACGGTTGCCAAAATTCGCAGTCTGTGCTACGGGTTCAGTCCTGTGTCTTGACTTTGTGGTATGTCATCCCAATATGCTAAAAGTGCCAAGTGCTAATAAGTATGCCTTAGTAGAACGCTCAAAAATAGTTTTGACCACACGGGATTCCTGAACGCGCGAAAACATCAGCACATATATGTGTTTTATATTTAACCTACTTTAAAACAATTCTGCCGCGGCAGGGAATTATGCCCTCGACAACATGCTCATTTCTAGCTGACCGCATTTTTTCGCGCCAAGGAAACTCAATGAGGAGCCGTAATGGACAGCTGTGGAGTAGGTATGACCATATGTCGTTATTTAACGCGACCGGGAGTTTGACTGCAACTCAAATTTTATACTTCTCTTCCACAGAAGTACGAACCCGCGAAATTATTCTGAGCAGCTGGCTGGAAGCCGCAGCTAAAGTCCCTAGAGAAGCTTCTGCCTTAGTGGCGACAAGTTCTTCAAGCCTTTTTTTATTTTCTCCCTAAGTTGCCCGGTTAGACAGCCGAGCTCATAACTATTCTAATAACTTCGGTTAGTTGCCAGGCGCAGTGGCATCGCGTTCGCCTTTTATTCTTATGAAGCGCACACAAACTGGGCTGTGCAAAAAAAAGATATCTCCCAAAAAAGCAAACAGGTTACGAAAGAGAGTGCCGAGCGCCGGCGGCCCTCGGTGACGCGAAGGTACTGCTACTAGGCTCTCCTTTTTCAGCGTCTTTCGAAATACATTAACCACAGCCACTGCGCGGGCTAACCAGGTGGCAGTTGCGCCACGCACGGTACGACGGTGCTGCTTGCGTAGTTTGTGTTGCAACTCCGAGCGCCTTACTAAAGAAGTTAGGGAATATCAGCACCACACCGAGGGTCTGAGCTCCAAGGTGCCCCAGATCGACCGCATGCCTGAACGAGGGACTAAATCAAGTGGTGAGGTGCTGATCTTGCACACTCCGTGTAGCCCAGTGAACGAGCTGAACGGCACGTAAAGCTGTTTAACAGGCGCATGATTTTATCTGTCGCACAGCGCCCTGAAGCCTATGATAACCCAGAAGAGGGACGACACCAGCTCCAACTTCGCTTCCACGGGGATGCCTAGGCACAGCTCGCGAGCCGGTGTGACCGGGAAGATGGAGCACAGCAGCTCCTCCGTGCGACGCTTGTTTCGCGAAGATTCGAGTCCAGGATCTGTGTCACCATGTCATGGAAGGGAGTTTGTACTTGTAGTTTTTCATAATGTTACGTCACTATAAAAGGTTATGAAACGGTTACAATTTTTCAGTGCCGCAAGACTAAGGCTTTTCTTTAGATGTAGTGAAAACAATTTGTGTTTAAAAAAGCTCTGAAACACTCTTTGTCGAGCCTATAGTTACTTTCCTACTGAAGCTTACTTTAATTTCTCATTTCAGTGCTTAGGCACTAATACCATCTGTGATGGGTGGAATATTCTTAATGTTTGGGAAAGATCGTACGACGCTATGTTTGTATCTGTTTAATCCTCTTTTTTGATACTTCTCCTGTCAGCATGCTTTCCATTGCTTTATGATAACAAGAGCGGCCAGTGGCGGCCTTTTATTCTCAAAGAGAAAAAGTTACGAGACAGCCCAAAGATTTTGTTAACCTACCCACTTTTCATATTTAACCCATCCCGCCTTTTCCATTGGTTAGCAAAGGGCCTTAGCGTAAGGCGGCGTATCCAGGGTCCATGACCCTTCTTTATGGAAACCTAAACATAGCCAGCGATGGTGAATGAATCTTCACATGAAGGCTTTGCAATGATTGGAGGCCTCGTCCAGCAGCTTGACCAGATCGTGTTCCTGTTGAGCCGGTGTAGGATGAGCGTGAGGTCTCGCGCGGGGTCGTGTAGCACCATGTCGCTTAAGAACAGCTGGACCACTTTCTTGGAGCTGTCGAGTCCTGGCGAAAATAGGAACAACCGGCAGTCGGGACCCAGTAGGCCCTCGAGCAGCTGCACGTAGTCCGAGAGGGACTCCGCAGTGCCGCTCAGACGCCATAGCGGTTTGAGCCGGCAGCGCGCGGGATGCTCAGAATGGCAGCCGGACAAGCACTGTGTTCGTCCTTTTACCTTGTGGCTTACAGTTTGGTAACTAAAAGACAGATTAGGAGCTAAGGCTTCAAATGCTCATGCTCGCTCTATAATATATTCTTTCTGCGGCACGAGCACATAGCGTTTATTGCAGCCATTGTATATGATTCGAATAAAACTGAACTGAACACCTTAACTTTTCGTTCACCTTCTCCTCGCCGTATACTTACTCATGGGGGTAAAAGGAGATATCTGCATCCTTCTCTATGGCTGACGGAAACTGTTTTAGGAACCATGCTTTCCTTATAAATGTTTTGATAGCAAATCACCCTCAAAATCTCTACTGAGGTACTTGAACTTTCGCAGACCAACCCACGTTCATTAATCTGTCGGCACGCCTCACACATGGAATCATACTACATCAATGACGACAGAGCAAAGCAGTAGGGGGAAAAGGGCAACCATTGAGCCAGGGACATCATTATCCACCTAAGGTATCGAACAAGGTACGTCCTTCTAATAATGCTCGTTTATTGCTAAAAAAAACTAAAACAAAAAAAACCCATCATCGTAGGCGATCATCTGTCAACTGCGTGGGATGTGTGTGGGTGCTGTTCAGTTTACTGCAGCCCACGCGTTCGCGCGTTGCTGAGTTTCTTTGCTGTTCAAAATCCTGTTGTTTTATTTTACCCACATTTCTCTAAGGGAGTCCTTTTCGGGAGACACTTAGGGACACGTCCTGTGTCCAATGTTAGCAGCCGCTTCCTAGCACTCGACGTGCACCTAGTACGACATAGTGCGGCGCAAAGGTAAGCTGTGTTTGCAACTACTGCAGCAATGGCGAGCAAAGTAGGGGCGCCTAAAAAGCGTAATCCTCGGCAATAATTTTCCAAGGCCATGTGTGGAATAGCAAAATATGGTGGCACTTTTTCATCATCAACGCGAGGGTTTTAATAAGCGAGTTGCGTATCTTCTTCACATTTTAATTTTGTGCCGATACCCTCTTTTTACTTTATTGCGTCATTAATACAAGCTTGTATTACTAACATATTACTATTTCCAACTTCCAATATTTTTTAGATCACTGCCTCCTTTAGAATCAGTCCGCAATCAGCGTTGTCACTTGCATTTCTGGCCAATAAAAACTAAATGACAGAAATATTTGTATTTTACCACATGAGCACTAGCGAGGGTATTGCATGTGCCACAATCTTCACTCACTGCTCTAGCTCTGGTTCAGAAGATAGAAGTTTTTATTTGCAGCCTTTATAAATCCTTGCTATTGGGAAGATCCTCAACTCGACATCGGTTTCTTTGTTATAGTTCAGACTGACTCGCATATCTTCCCGTGGGCGCAAAATGCATAAAAACCAATGCAATTAAGGGATGGAGATGTAATGATGGAGTGACTGCGAGCCTCGCGGATTGCCTTGTTTTCAGGTTTTTATTCATTCTCAAACCAAACGTAACACTCTATGGTAATGAAGCATTTTTACAGGCACGAAACTAAAAATGGCTGCGGCCACATATCCGTAAGGTGTATATTGAGTGCTACTATTCAGAAAATTGTTTAACGCTACTTAGTAACCATCGCCGCACTTTCGCTGTGTTGACTACTAGCCTGTAATGCGTCGGCGGTGTAGGCAAAGGGCATATTGTTGTCTTTTTCGGGAAGCCCCGCACTGACAAATGTACTCACTACTCACCTGAGCAGCAGGCCCTTCTGGTGGGAACATGAGGCCCTTCAGGAGTTCAGAAAGCCCAGGATGCTTTCGAAGCTGTACTCACTTACTGACCGGCAGATGAAGAGGTCGGTGAACAGCAGGAGCTGTCCGCGCTGCCAAATGAAATGCGCGAGCAGAGAAGCAGGCCCTGAAATACAGAATTCCATATGAATACCTACATAATGTACCTTTATGTGACATACATAAGGTACACTTATGTAGGTATCCATAAGGATACCCATATAAGACTACGTTACATAAAGATATCTACTCTTCCTGATTTTTTTCCCTATCTTAATATCAGGATCCTCTCATTCTTGCGTATGTAGAATTCAATTGAAATTACTTGCACCGACATGGCAATTGGGCATTTACCGAAGTGAAAATCTGAGCACTGAGACCTAACAGTTCGATGGCTTAGTAATCCGCGAGACAAAAACAAGGACATATTAAGCCAAAAGCCTTCACTCGCGGGGTAAAAAGAAACATTTTCTTCTGGAAGCAGTATATTAAGAGCTATTTCACCTGCGTCACTACGCTTACATGATCAACATCCCCACGCGCATGTCAGCAAACTGAACACAAGCCTAATTATTTCACTGCTTTTTCTTTCACCTCACAAAACGTATTCATTTGCCTACATTGCTGGGGAGTATTCCGTCTGCTGTCCACCACTTGAAAAAAATTGGCGGTGGTTTAGCTCTGGTTAAACCTGGAGTGACGCGATAGCTACAGTTGGCCGGTTGGAACTTGCTCAGTTGAATTACAAAGTCAGTCTTTCGCAGCTCCGTTTCGCTGGGCGTTCCTTCTTCATCTTCGTCCCACTTGACACGGCACATGCGCACAGCTGTTGCAGCTTGGTTTCGCAGGTGCACCGTGCCGCCAGCAGCAGCAGCTGCTCCTCTCCACGTTATTGGGCACGTGACCAACCACTTGACGAACCACATCATCAGCCACGGTGCCGCGCCGCCGGCAGCTGCTCCGCACCACGTGGCCAACCACGTGACAGCGTGGTGGCGCTGCCACGGTGTGCCGGTGCAGCCACAAAGTGGCGGCGCAGCCTCAGGGTGGCGGCGCCGCCACGCTGAAAGCTCGAAATGCTACTGTGATGTAGCTATCGCTACAAAAAAAAAAGAGATGATACTTCTGCGGCAGAGTCGTTATGAACAAGTTAAAAAGTAATGCTTCTAGTGCTTAGTTCGTAAAATTTACCGCGACCATGCCAGAGATAACATACACTACTGATGCGTACGGACGTCGTCTTCCTGTGATAGCATTCTTTGCCGAGTAGTGTGAAATGTATTTTGCAAGCATTCATAACAACCCTCTATTCATTTTGTACAGAGGTCAAGCAGTTCTCACGGATGTCGGTCCCGCATTTCTCAAGCATTTTGATTAGTGGGTAAGAAAGTATATGTCGTTTCCGAGCGACCAACATTGCTCAGTCTTGTAGGAGAGAACGTAACTTACAGTGCGACCGGGAAAGGAGTCTTCCGTTTCATAACCCTCATTGTCGCATTATTCCAGAAAAGATTTCTTGTTGACCTTTGCGGCGTTCTAAAACGCGCGTGCATTGCTGCAGCATCTGCTGTAGGTACTTATTTACTAAAGGTTACACGATACAGGCGGTTGAACAGCAACGTAGGACTTAGAAACTAGTTTCAACTATGCCATTTTGTACAAAAGACGAGCCCACAAATAAAATACTAAAATATCACTTACCTACTGGCGCCGTATCCAAACCTATTAAAAGTTATCTCGATACTCCCTACTTGCGACAACACCAGTACTTTATCTTTCAACTTTTCTTCTTACAAACTCTGCGACCACTTCAGCTTGCCATCCGGGAGAAAATAAAATGTACAAAGATGAGAAAATTGTCAAATATGAACAGCATTTTGCACTCGCGGCCATTCTGCGTTTTTCTGGGTAAGCGCTAGCTCATCATTCTCTACTCTAACTCTGCCTCTTATCTTAAGTGAAAAAAAAAAACACGCATTCGTTATCACCAAAATTCCGTTTCCCTGTAAAAGGGATGTACAGCATATTTCGCCGACTAAGAATGATTACACCCATGGGAGCTGTCAGAAGCGAGACACACGATTTAGAATGTCTCCCTTCGCTTTAAACATAGTTTATAGCGAGGACTTATAAATTGACCGGCCTTACCGTTGACAAGCAGAGCTTCTCCGTCCCATGTTAAGCTGTTGTCAGGTGGAGCGTCTCTAAGTTCTCCTCGAGAGTAAAACCCTTTCCGACTACACTCTAATGAACCGTGTTATCTCTTGCCGTTCCACATGATCGCACTCGCAGCTGACGTGTCGTCTCCACTAGAAACCCCAAATTTGAACATGGCTCATTAGGGAACGACAAAGAGTGATGCTACATGAATAATCGCATCCATGCTATCGCGTTTTTGAAATTTCTTAGTCTACTTCGCCGGTTCGTCGGCAACAAGACACCCAATTCCTCGTGGGAACACACATAGAGCAAGTTTGCTAAAGATTCATTAGTTTTGTACGTCATAAAACATAAGAATTTGAAAAAAAAATCTTAACGTCTTTCATTTCGACGAATGGCTTTTCCCTCTGGGACTCTTTCGTAATGCACGAAAAAGGTAGCAAAGAGAAAGCCTAAAGGAAAGAAAAGAAGGTTAGCTAGAGGATCGTCCTGGCTGGCTGTTCATCGAGGGGAGAGAGTAACAAAAGAAATGAAGCGCGGACAAAAGAGAGCGAGAGATAAGGAGTAAAATACTGATCCAAGAGGTCGGCCTCAGTGCGTTGGGTGTAACGCAAGAAAAGAAACCCTATAACCCCGACGGGTGACTCAAGAAACGATTTGACAGACAACTGCGAATACGACCATACAACGTGCACATGCAACGCGCAGTGCATATGCAAAGTGCAGCGGCAATTAAATTGAAATTCATCCACGCACATTGGCTTCCATTCAATTTTTCATCAGAATCTCGGTTTTCATCTTTGATCTCCTTCTGGCTTAGTCTAATTTTAAGCGACCGTACGTGAAAATGGAATAAAACAATTTACCTTTTCTTAGGTCTTTTCGTACTTGAAGGGAAGGGGTGGGGGGTTTAACGTTTTAAAGCGTCTCAGGTTATGAGGGACACAGTAGTGAAGGTCTCCGGAAATTTCGACCACCTGGGGTTCTTTAACGTGCACTGACATCGCACAGTACACGGGCCTCTAGAATTTCGCCTCCATCGAAATTCGACCGCCGCGGCCAGGATCGAACCCGCGTCGTTCGGGTCAGCAGCCGAGTGCCATGACCACTTAGCCACCGCGGCGGCTCTTTTCATAGTTGAGACACTGCTCCAGGTTATTGTATGGCTGCAGGAAGCGTAGAACATAATCGCACAAAGTGAATATAGGCGCCGTGTAAAGTGTGCCTCAAGCCAGCAGAGAGTGCTCGAAAGTGTTCTCGCTTCTGCAACGAGGGGCGTTCATTGTCTGGTGCGAGCTTCGTTGCTTAGAGCCTTGGTGATAGCTTTACCAGGACGTACGAACGGTGTATTGGTATCTACGTTTGTTTAGCCTTGTTCACCTTAACCGGTCGGTGATTGACAAAATCTCGATCGAAGGTTTGAGTAAAGGCAAAGGTGCGCAAAAGTTGTTTTTGTTCACGGCTTGACTGAACCCAACAGTCACCGGAACCTAGGAGCATAGGGGATCTTTTTTTTTTTAATTTCCTGTTTTCATCGATGCGAGAATAATAAAAGTAGAAGAAAATAAACAACCACATGCCACTGGTGGGAACCGAATTCAAGAGCTCCCAATTTCACGTCCGGTGCTCTACCAACTGAGTTGCGGTGACGGCTGTTCAATCTTCTACTTTCAGGGGTACTTATGTGCAGTGGAAGCGAGCCTTAACGGCGTTCAGCAGCGCCACTCTCGTCCATAGCAGGGACGTAGTACGTCGTGTATTACCACGAGTGCCACGTAAGAACGTGATCGAACGGTAAGGGCGGAAGGTACGCGAGAGCCCTTTTATGCTACTCATGACATCATGACTGCCAGATTCGAGGCCCTTGGTCTGAGGTGACGGGACAAAAGGCAATTAATTCACTTTTGTCTGACAAGGTCCCGTTACCCATTACATTGCTCAGCAGGATGTCAACGAAGGGCGGTAAATCAACATATGCAGTCAATGCAAAGTAAACACCGGTCCATGAAGAACTAAGGTAGACAACGCAGCCATATACTTATGGATCGTTAGAAGAAGATGAAACGCAACAAAATCGCTAATGACATACAAAAAGTAAGTAAAAAGAAATTCATATTGTACAAAACTAAGGAACGAAAAATGCTTATAGCGTAGATAAAGACAGCAGGTAAGTTTTTAGATTGTTTTTGAAGTTATGACAGGCACAAAGCTGCTCGAGAAGTTCCATAATGCGCGGGTGTTTATTTAGTAATTGAGAAATTTAGTTATGAACTGTCTGTGCGCCACAGTCTCTTCTTAACAGAGGCTTTTGAAAAGGACTGAATGAAATCGTACGGTTTGTTGGTCTGCAGATGTAATGCATAAAAGTAAATCTGGTCACGGGCAATTTCAATGTAGGTATAGATTGAAAGCTTCAGTTTAAATCTCTCGCTTAACTTCAGTAAACTGTGCTTCAAGAAAAATGGATACGCATGTTCCAACGGTTATAATTTTTGTATGCAACGGAGCGCTCTTTCTTGCAGTAACTCAAGCTTGTGTAAGGTTGTCTTAGTAGTAGTGGCCCGAATTAAGAGGCAGTAATGTAAATGAGAATGAACTAAAGCAAAATATTATTGACGTTTAAGCCAGCCGAGAACCAAATGTCTAATTTTATGAAAAATTTCGATAGATCTAGAAATATTTGCGTGAACCTTAAACACACACACAGGTGAGTCCTGCAAGCACTGGTCGACGTCATCCGTGAGGTGGGCCGATGCTGAGGATGACCTCATTTGCATCTGCCCGAGTATTTTGATAGGGACAAGCTGGGACAAGATAGAGAAAACACGAGAATCAGAATTGGATTGACACAAAGTCGAAGAGTCAGTCTCCGCTCACTTCGCCTCCTGAGAAACTTTCGAGTAGAGAAAGTTTCTTTAAAAGTACCGAAAGATTAGTACTTTCATGACTGAGAAGGTAAACTTCACTATGAGTATACTCTGAGAGCAAATATGGCATAACAACACGTTTATTGGCTTTCTCTATACATAATCCGGCACACGGTCTCTTAGATAGCTGCGACCAGCAGAGAGAGGCATAAAGAACGACCAGATGTGCATAAGTACTATATATATATATATATATATATATATATATATATATATATATATATATATATATATATATATATCCTTGCTTCTTTTGGACGTTGTGGCAGATGAGCTTTCCCTCAAAACTTGAATGAAATAGTTAAATAAACACCGGGTGCCAGGCAGTGTGTATCAAGGAACCATATTCGTTTCATACCTCAAACAGACCTATCTTTCTCTAAGCGCGAGGGATAGCCTAACAATCTGACCAAAAAGCATGCGCCTCGAGAATACGCTCAGTGCTACCTCGCATCGACCTACACAGGCACGTTTGTTCCACAGCCCGAAAGTTCTTTTACATACGTGCGTTGACAGAAGGAGTTTTGGATTGAATTTCTGTCAGCATGATTTCATTTGAATTTGTGTTTTAAAATTGTATTCATGTTTTTTATTTGAGATTTAAATTGTATAAACTGTAACAAATATGCAGCAGATATGTGAATGAGTATTTCTACAAGTACGTTAGCCTTATCCTGATTGCTTGCGAACTCGGATATTTCCTGTCGTCATTTTTATGTTCTTTTGCACGATTAAATAAGCGGGCGGTTACTGTTGTACCGGAGAGAGTGAAGCTGTGCTGAAACAGCGTTTTCTTCGCCCTTTTTGTCACTTTTTTGGGGAAATAAAAAACGCGTTGTGATTGATGGAGAGGATGGTTAGATTAATTGACAGAAAAAAAAGACATAAATAAGGCAGTCCTCTATGTGGCCGAACCAAGATGCAAATATATTGCATTAATTTCTAC